>JAOUZG010016644.1:5608098-5665496 GCA_026289955.1 Argiope argentata | reverse complement strand
TATATATATATAGGAATTTGCTATGCATATTTCAATGTATCATGTCAGAATGTCCTTTCCTGAACGTCCAAGCACCACGTGCTGCTGCAAGTTAAACTATATTTTTATTCATTTTCATTGTTTCATTGAATGAGTCACTTTGGTATTGCAAACGATCCAAAAAAATTTGCCTCACATTGATTGTTTAAAAAATATCACATTTCCTATTTATTTCATTTCATATAATCCTGTGCTCAAAATGACATTTTTCTAGGTGTTATTTGCTGTAGTCATTAACTTATTTTTTTAAAAATCAGAGCTTTTGTAAATGTTATGACAGCGCGTTATTAAAAGCTGATTTTTTGAGATGCTTGTGAAGAAAATAAAATTTTTATTTTTCCCCTACCGATTTTCGTTGACGCTACAAACCTCATTCCCAAAACAACATCATGTTCTGACATGATAAAAAGAAAAGAAAGAAAAAAAAGAAGATAAATGTTGCCACTTAACGAGTATATTTAGATTTCATAGAGGTTTTTTTAATTTTTGTATGTAAATATTCAAAACTGTATGTATTATCGAAATTTTTTTTTAATTTATTAGGAACGTTTTCACATGCCTCAAAACAAGAAAAAAAATACTATCCCTTTCCTAAAATACGAAAATTAATTAAATATTCAAATACATAACGTTAGAAAAAATTAGTTTATATAAAAGATGGTCTAAAAAATATTTTTATATACAATCTTAAAGCCCAATCTTTTATCTTTTTGCTGATACCAATTTTATTTCTATAAAATGTTCTCTTCTATTGTTATAAGTTTTAAACATTTTAATGCAAAGATTTTTGAAATAAAGAGGGTACTCCTTTGATATGCATCAGTAAGACTTAGAACTATTCTATTACTTTTATTTTAAGCCCGTCATTTGCTAACTCTTTAATTGCATTAAATTAGTGATTTAACAATGGTTAATCGCTTGAATTCAGAAAAAGACAAGGTTTCGTAGAACCCCTTTGAAAACTAGGAATGAAAGAATATTATTCCTTTGGCTTTCTTAAACACTTATCTTTTTCTGTTCAACTTTATTGTCCTTTTATGCAGACAAGAGTGACATTTTTTAAAACGATATTTCGAATAATTTTGTTGCAGTAAAAATCATCTTAAAAATCTCTTTAAATCTCGTCAAAAAAACCCCCCCCCCCCCCCCTTTTTTTTTCTTTCTTTAATTGTCTTATCTGTCTTGTTGTACACACATCAATTGATGGATTTGTTTCGAAAAAGGCATAAATGATCACTAATTTCTGAGGCAATTTACGAGTAAAGTACATTTATTAAATTTATTCATTTATTTTGTCGCGTTTTTGAATCACAAATTTCATATGCACAAGAATTGGCAATCTTTTGAAGAATTTAGAGCTAAGTTCAATGCAACTCAACAACTTTTTTAATAAAACAAAATTCTAAATTTCAGGTTATTAAGTGTCAGCGTTTTTTATTATAGCATTTATATGCAGACGAACAGGGAGGTTACATTTCATTTAGACAGAAATTCGCATTGGTGTATGAACCGTTACTAAATTTCATATATCTAGCTTGCTACATTTCCAATTATCGTATATACATATAAATACAAATCGAAAAAGAAATAATTTTTTTTGAACTAGGAAGAATTAAAAGTAAAATTCCAATGTATTAATATTAAAATTTTTATTTATGATTTTTTTTGTATGTTTCCTATACAAGGAGTTAAAAAGTAATTAATTACAGAAACAAATTTATAAGAATTAATGCTTCGATGGTGTAAACTTGCTGCAAATTATAATTATTATCATGTAAGAATATGTTTTTTAGGGGGGGAGGAGTTTTTTGATGTAAACAAAATTTTAAAAAATCTGTAAGTGAAAAATTTTTTAAAACATCTGTAGGTGAAAAATAAAAATTTTATTATCTGCATGACCATCTCAAAAAAAAAAATCAGCTTTTAATAATGCGTTGCCATTGCATTTAAAAAAGCTCTGATTAAAAAAAATAATGACTACAACAAATAAAACCTTGAAAAATGTCATTTTGAACACGTGATTATATGAAATGAAATAAATAGGAAATGGAATATTTTTTTAACAACAAATGCAAGACAAAGTTTGTTTGATCGTTTGCGATATTAAAGTGACTCATTCAATGAAACAATTAAAAAGAATAAAAATATAATTTAACTTGCACATGCGTATGGTGTTTGGCCATTTCATGTTCTGAAATGATACATTGAAATATGAATAGTAATTTCCTTTTAATCTTTATTGTTACTCTTTTTTGTTAAGAAATGTGTTGCTGGCGTTATATTTTGCTTTTATTTCCAAAGCTTCATTTCTTAGCTACTTTCTCAAAAACAATGAATTTAAAAAGAACAATTTTTATTGAACTGTAGTTCAGTATCAATGTTAATATATATAAATCAGAGTCTAGGCAAATATGTAGGAATAAAAATAAAAATACATCATCAAATGATTTTGAAAAATTTATTTATTTAAACAATTATCTTGTGACATAATCCATGAATAAGCTTTAAAAAATAAAATAAAAACCTACATAAATTTTATACATACGAATATAATATGTGCCAGTTCTGCTTATCAGTACAGCAGCAACAAGGAATATAATGAGGAACAGTCTAGAATACTCATAAATAAAAATCATAGCATCTTTGGAAATGCGTTTTGTGCCATCAGTTTGAATCTAAGCATATTTGTTCATTTTGTAAAAAGTAAAATGAAATATTCAGAATCAATTCAAAAGCAATGCACATTTCAAAAGCCAGGCATCAAAACAAAAAAATGTCAGCTTCGCAGTATGCTAGCTTTCTATGTTTATTTCTAGCAATTGTTAAAGCCCCATTTCAATGCAGAATTGTTCATTTTACTATACTTTTTGAACGCACGCAATTGTAATTCTGCAAGAGGTTTCATAATTCTGGACAGTGGTCAGATGACAAGAACATCCCACTCTAAACTTCCAAGCACATGAAAATGTTTCATGTAGGATAACAGATTTAATATGCATGGCAATTTAAGCTTCACAATCGCATTCCCAAAAGGGAAAAAAAATTTATTAGGCGGATAAGTTTTAAAATTTCAGTTATAATAAAAATTAATCATGAAGGGTCTTGAAAATGTCTTTTGTACATCCTATTCTTCAAAAAAAATCAAAGCCCAGATTTGGATATTTTAAAGGGTATTTTTTAACAAATCGATTTATTTTTTGTGATCATAATCATGACATCTTCCCATTTATTCAATGTTATTATTATTTACAAATCATCATCTCAGTAAACTATTAATTTAATCCTATTAAATTCAGAAGTTTCAATTGTGCATTACTTCTGAAATGACTTTTAGTAACAGATGTGTTAATTAATATTACAAGAGGTTAACCAGGTTTAATTATGCATAATAATAAAAAAAACATTGAAAAATTGACTTAATAGCTAACACAGCCTTTATATCTATTAAAAATTATTTTCTTTTAAGCTACCAACAACATATTAAAAATTTCATAACTGTGACATTTTTTTACTAATTAATTTTTTTACTGTTGAATAAATATTTTGAAATGATATTTATAAATATTTCTTTAATTCTAACAAAATCAAACTTTTACATATATGTTTATCAATTAATAGAAATTTTAATAACAACATCAACAAAATTGTAAAACAATAACAAAAAAATTAAAATTAAAATTTTTTGATTAGTAAAAGTTATTGTATACAAATATCTTATTTATTTTTTATATCTTGTATTTTTATCAGTAAATACAATTAATAGCATATGTAATAAAACTGTTTAGATAAATAATAATAAAATATTCTTATAAGTTTGTTACATTTAAAAATAAAATTTGAAGTAAACAGAAGCAAAAAATTTCTGCACATAATTTTAAAAGGTTAGAAAGACTTAAACTATAGAAATTAATACATTCCATCGTTATTATAATAGCAATCTTATTTATCATAACAAGAACATGGAAAAACCTATATCATGAGCATAGATTTTTAAAGATATAAATGTTTTCTTTAGCCTTTCTTTAAAAAAAAAAAAGATTTACTAAAAGATGAAAATTATTTCAATACTAACATGAATAACAGAATGTATAAAATAAAATTATTTTTAAAATTTTGATAACTTTTAAGATTACATTTTCGATAATAATACTTTTGCATTTTTAAGAAATGAAAGTGTTTTACAGGTGTATGTCTACTTAGTAAAAAGTCAGGTACTGTAAAAAGTTTCATTTTCATTGGGCATAATTACATCATGATAAGCTTAGAAGGAAAAAATTCCTAAGCTGATTAAAATTTAAAATAAAAATGGAATGCAAATAATAAAGAATGTATTGTATGCATTAATTTCCCCAGTCATTTCATGTGGAGGGGGGAAGTCACTTCATTAAAAAAGGGGGGATCAAATTTTTTTTACTAACCAAAAACAAACTAAAATAGAGACACTTCACTATTGTGACTCTCAACTTTAGCATAATGCTTTTAATATGCTCATTTTATTTTTTCTTTCACTTATTTTTTTTTTTTTTCATTTCTTAAAAATGTAAAAGAAACTTGTAACATAAACAATGATGCAAGTAAAACGATATAAAGATAACAAGCTGTAAAATAAAGTATTCAAATTTGTGAAGATGCAATTGTTTTAATTGTGGGAACTCGTGCAATTATACAAAATGATTCTTAAAAAATATCAGATAAGGATGGTTTTAAATTTCTTAAAAATTAAAAAATTTCTAAATTAAGTAAAGACTGAATTTATTTAATATACTTTTCCTTAAAAACAAAGTAATTAAAACTTGCAATCTTATCCCTCTGTAATTTTTACATCTCATATTAGTTAGTGATAAAAACCCTTTATAAATCATGATATACAAGTATATAAAAATCTAGAAAGATAAAAATGTGGAAAATAAATTCATTTGAATTCATTTTAAGCAAAATGAAATCGCATGGACTTTAGATAGGTTATCCTTTTAAATATATCATGCACAAAAGACTGAAAATAACATTCAAGTTATTTCTAGAAAAAGTTATAATTTAACTATTAAAAAAATCAATTAGATTGCAACTTAATTGGTATAAAATCACCCCCTCCCCAAAAAATTATTTTAATCAAAAATTATAATTTCATTAGCAGTATTATTTAAAAGATACTGATTTCACTGAACACAAGTTATTAATTGGCTTATATCATGGATTATAAATTATTAGTAGGCTGATTTCTTAAGCTTTATAAATTGGAGAAAAAAATATTAAACCATCAAAATATCTTTACAAATAAGATATAAGTAAGCATATAGTTTGAAAAATTTTAATAGGCATTAGAGGCAATAAAAGTATAAGTATTAAAATTATTTTTTGCCAATATATATATTGTTATTTTATTAATTGATATTTTATAAATAATGATATAAGTATAGTTTAAAAATTGTATATGTGACAAGAAAGCTTTATAAAAGCAGTAACTTATATTACTAGCAGATTTTTTCAAATAAATTATATAATATATTGCCAAATAACAAAGATTATTCTGTTAAAAAAAACTATAATTGAAAAATATATATCACATTGCTTAAATACATAAAAAAATAAATAGAAAAACATCAGATCACATTGTAAACTTTTTGATAAAGTGAAAATATTAAAAGATAATAAACTTAACAAGATAAAATAATACATCACAGAACAAGTACTTTTAAAGAAGCAGCCATTCCCTTTTTTTAAAGTTCAATTATGCTTTCAATAAAATATCATATGTATTAACAAAATATACTAAAATAAAGAGCAATAAAAATAAATAGTTATTATTTCATACAAAATGCTTCAAAATATGAAGCTGAAAAAGCATATATTCCTTTTATTTTCTTATCTTTCAAAAACAAGTTAAAGAAACAAGTTAAACAGATCTACAGCTTTTATAAGTTCAACAAATAAGTGTTTTAGATTGTGCAAGTCAGATCACAGTGCAAAGTTTGCTACTGATTCTTGACATAAAAACCTAATTCAAATGTAAAGTATATATAAATTTGTTCTATACACATTTTTTCAATTATTAAAATAATGTTTTAATTTTAGTATTAAATACTTTGTTGGATATAAACAAATACATAAATATGTTTACAAAAATTTCAAATTTAGGCATGACTTTTCTATCAAAATTAAAATTATTATAATTAATAAAAGATATTTAGATATATTTAAATGAATTTCGTAAAAAAGTAATCACATCATCTGGTCAAATATTTTATTTATTGCATGATTATTGTAATAAAAAATTTTCTATCTAAAAAAGATATTGAACCAATAACAGAATTTTAATTTATTAATAAATTTAAAGAATTCAGTAGAAAGCAATACATTTTAGCTTTTAAATATGCATTAAGAAGCCTTTTCTAGTCTATTAAAAATATTTTTCTATGAATTAGTAACAAAATAAAACTTTGCATTCAAAACAATTGTCTGTACTTTATAAAGCTCACAAGCACATTTCTTAAGTAGTATGACTAACAAAAAGATATCAAGAGAAATAATTTTTTATAACTTGTGTTATTTGTTACTATGTGCAATGTTTCGATATAGTTACATTTAAACACAAAAATAATTTATGAAAGGTAAAATTTGTAGTTTCAAGCAAATGCATCAGCTAAGAATTATTCAAGTATAGAACACTTCATAATTCAGCAAAAATGCATGCAGTATAACTTGAATGTTATAATACTGGAATATTTTTTATCTAATCTTTAGACAAATATAAAATACTAACTTCATCCCAGAATAGTGAAAATGCAATACAAGGACAGAAGAAAAAAATCAGATCAGAACAATTCAAATAAAAAGCAAATATCACAATTAAAAAAAATACGGAATTATAATTTTTTTGTTATTATGAGACAAACATAAATAACTTTTCCTTACTAAGTTATGGAATGTAATAAAGAAATTCATTAAAATTATTCTCAGAACTTAATAACTTAATTCCTTTTATATAGGCATACAAATAATTCAAAAATAAATTAATGATAAAAAAAATTACTGAAAATTGTACAGATTAAATCTTTTAGTGTTTTAAATATGATCACCAGAAAAACAAATGAATTGTATAAAATATTTCATAGTTGGATCATATTATATAATAATAAAACAAAGGATAATTTAAAAAAAATCTAAATAAGGTATTCAAAAATATGAAACTTTTCCTATAAATGCAACCTATGATAGAGTTCATAAGATTTAAAGATCAAAATTCTGCCATAAACAAGCCATTAAGCATTTAAATATATATTCCTATGATATTTGCTTATCCATTTGTAACTTGATCAGCAATTTTTGGTGGGCGAGGACCCCTTGATTTCCTAGGCTTGTCTAATCTGTGATCAACAACAGGAACTAAAGGCTTCAAAGCAGGCAAAGTATTCGTGCTCCTTTGACGATATTGAATTTCATACCTACGGTACATAAATAATAATTAAAAATGATTTAAATGTTTTCACTTCCTGTTCTCTTCTAATCTTTTGCTCCTACAGACACATTCAAAAATTTTAGAAATACACAGAAACATAAAAAACTTGTATATTATTTTTTCAATGTAAAATACTTCACAAATAGAAATTTTACTTTTATGTTTCATAACAATAAACTTTATAACAATATATGTATATTTAATACAAGTTTCATTTAGGATTTCTTTTTCTTCATTTATTATGAAATATTTTTTTTATTTGACATAAGAATTGTCTTAATTTCATTTAAATTTGACTAAGGTTTTAAGTATGAATTACAAAAGAGAAAGGGCAAAAATACATACAATAATAAACTATCAAATACTGATTAAAAAAAAGAAATCAAATTCTTAAAAAAAATATATCCTCAGAATTTGAATGAATTATAGATTTATGTAATTGAAAAATTGAAAATTAGAAGTATGAAGATTGATGAAACCAATATTTTGAAAAACTGTATTTTTATTTCTAAACAAAACATAAAAAGGGAAAACCTGTACAATAAAGTTAATTTGCCAGCTTTTTCACAAAAGGTTTTTAAAATTTTTGATAAGTATGATTATTAATTAATAAATCAAAATAAGAGAATGCACTTCTAAATGTGTTAAGCGACTAAAAACAGCAAATTTAAAAGAAATAATATCAATATAAGTATTTTAATGATATTACATTAATACTCTTCATAATATTATAATTACAAATTTTTAAATGGCATCAATTTGAAAGGCCAATAAATTAAATTTCTCTCTCATTTTACATTAACTCTAAATTGGGCAGTTATATATATGTGAGAAGCTTTTTTTTTTTCATTGTTAAATAAATTAACAAAATAATTTATATACATAATTTACTTTAAATAGAAACTCTTTTAATAAAGAATTATTTTTTGAACAATTAAATATTTTTTAATTATTTAATTTAAATTAAAAATCATTTCTAATTTTTTGTGTATTTTTATTCCTATAAATTTGCATAACCATGGTATAATTTTTTTTAATTGTGCAGTATAGAATTAAATATCAGAGTTTGGAAGAAGAAATTCTTCTACACTACCTTATTTCAACCAGTCATTATTTCATGTGCTGCACAAAAAAAATATATTATGATTAGAATGTCTCGGTAATACCAATTTCTGAATTAAAATTTTTTAAAAAAAGTCTAAGATTCAAAAATGTAAAACATTTTAACATGGTGAAAAGTCTTACTCAGAAAAATCTTCAATAAGGGACTTTTGAAATACACTGAATTTTTTTTAAAAATAAAATAAAATATTTTATTTATTTGTTTCCAATTCAAAACTTAATAAAATGTTCATTCTCTGACAGATTTGAGAAGTTCAGTAAGTTTAAAAGATACAGATTTTTTTTAACGTTTCCAGACATCAAAATTAAATGTTAAAAAGTTGACAAAGGCTAATTTTCAGATGATAAACTTATTTATTAATAAAAACTTAATAAAATTAAAATAATAATACTTAAATAATAATAAAAACTTAATAAAATTAAAAGCTTACAATCGCATCAAATAAGCAAAAAAAATTTAAGATTTATTATTTTTTTATTATAAAGAAAATTTAAAGAAAACACTAGAATATTCATAAGTGTTAACATATAAACAGGATCTATAAAATCATCTCCCAGTTAAACTGTGAAAAAATAACACTGGAAATTATACAAATTACTATATGTTTCTATGCATCTTTAAAAAAAACTATTAATAAAACAAAGTAATCCTCAATATTAATGAATAGAAAATAAAAAGGAAAAATATGAATTGATACATATATCTTTCTATATGTTATACATACTATAACAAAAAAAATCGACGAACTAAGAAGCAACCATCCGATTACTTTGAAATAACGTATGTATGAGTGTTCTGACCAGATATGCAAATGATTAAATTTTGGTGTTCAATGAATGAATAGTTTGATCTCCAGCGGATCGGAACTGCGTATCCAGCAGATGTACATAAGGAGCAGTTCTTCAACAGTTGTTAAAACTTTCGGTTTTCAGATTACTTTTCAACAACTTAAAAAATGCCTCGCTGCAGGGTTCTTCCTCATTAAGAGCAACAGTCAGAGTTTGACAGAGGTCGTATCATTGGTTTGAAAGAGGTCGGTTGGACAAATCGGGGAATCGCTCGTCATTTGAGTCGAAGCGATGTGGCGATTCGAAGATACTGGCGAGGATGGGTGGAAAATGGAAGAGTTCTGCAACAGGATGGTAGTGGTCGACCTAGGGCCACAACAGATCGTGAGGACAGAGTGATCGACCGATCAGCTGTCACAGCGCCTTCTTCATCTTTATCAACCATCAGACGTTCAACCTAAACACCAGTGTCCACCCATGCCATTCACAGACGCGCCGACCGTTACGCCGCCTGCCACTCACGCCTGCACACTGCCGGGCCAGATTACAGTGGTGCATGGTTCGATCAGGTTGAAATGATGCCGACTGGGGACGTATAGCCTTTAGGTACGAATCCCGCTTCCAACTGTGTCCTGACGATCATCGAAGAAGTGTTTGGTGACGCTCAGGGCAGAGTGGGGGATCCTGCTATCAATATTGCACGCCACACCGACCCTCAACAAGGCATTATGATCTGGGGTGCCATTTCCTTTGATAGCCGGACCCATTTGGTGGTCATTAGAGGTACAGTTACAGAACAGCGGTAGTCGACAACATCCTAAGACCTGTTTTGCTACCGTTCCTTTTACAGAACCTTTGGCTGGAATTTCAGCAGAACAATGCCTCACTACATACGAACATGTTGCTATGAACTGTCTGCAAGTTTGTCGAACACTTCCTTGGCCTGCCAGATCGTCAAATCTATCTCCCATCGAGTAAGTCTGGAATATGATGGGAAGGCGATTGCATCTGCCACGGAATGCTGATGACCTTGTTCGACAATTGGAGCGCATTTGGCAGGAAATACAGCAGGACACCATCTGGAAGCTTCATCGGTCTATGCCAGCCGTTCGCAGCTTGTATCCAAGCTAGAATCGGGTCAACACCTTATTGAACTTGTTACTGTAACTCTGAAATAAATTATTCAATTTTTCTGAGATTTTAATCATTTACTATTCTGTACATTGTCTTCATATCCACCAATTTTCGTCTGAATTCGAAGACCCCTTCTTGGTGCGTCGCGCTTTTTTTTTTTTTTTTTTGATATACATATACTCATTTTTGGATAAAATATTAGTGAAAATAATGAAAAAAAATATATTTAAAGCAAAAAAATGAAATAGAAAGCATGGGTAAATGTAAGAAGAGTTTTTAATACAAAAATTAAAAAATTAAATTAAAAGTTTATTAAACATTAATTAAATTATAAATTTAATGATACACATCCAAAATGAAAAAAAAATACTTCCAAAAACTATGTAAAATCTCCAAGACTTTCTTAAAAACTTCTATTTCAATTTTATAAGCCCTTTTAGCAAACAAAAAAGTTCTTTTTTTTTTCCTTTAAAAATATTCTTTGTATATTCAGAACTAATTAAATGTTCAACATAATATAAAATGAAAACTTACTGAGGGTGTGAAAAATTTTGCTGATTACGAAGTGGTAATCTTGGAAGCCTAGGTTGTTCTTGGTGTTGCTGAGAAGATTTTTGCTGCTGATTACGATGGTGATGGTGACGATGATGATGATGTTGATACCCATTACTATTTCTTGCATAATTATCAGACCAATCATTTCTTCCTTCTTCATTACGATGGCGACGATCATCACGCTAAAATACATTAATTAAATTATTCATAATTTTCTCCCCTGAAAGTGTTATCTTGTCAAATATCAAAATTAAGCTGAATATTTTTTTAACAAACAAATTCGTAATTAGACTTTTTTTTTTTTTTGCATATTATAAATAGAAGAAATACTTATTTCCTACATATTCATGTGCATATTCTTCAAAATACATAAAAGCATTTGCATTTTTTTAATAAAAAATTCAATGTTTCAAAATAATTTTTATAGTTCATTTTTTAAAATTTTCTAGATTATTTAAATTTTTTTTAATAAAAATAGATTTTTTTAATTAGAGGATTTTCTTAAAAAAATTAATAAGCAATAAATGACTTCAAATTCATTATGACCTTTAAATATGCATCATTATGACATTATGTCTTTTTAAAATGCATCATTCAAGTAAATCTATCATTTTATTAGCTTTAAAAATAGTTAAGTAATACTTCTGAAAAAAAAAAGATTTTAAAATTTAATGAATAAATGAATGGAACATATGACAATAATCAAAAATAATTAAATTTTTTGATAATAAAGCCTATTCCATAAGTTATGAATCTTAATCAATATAAGCAGAATAAAAAATGAAAAACAAATTATTTAATAAAAAATTAATTAATATAAAAGAATAAAACAAATAAAAAATATAGAAAAAATTATACATTAAAGAGATGGTAAAACTTCACAGGTTTTGAACAGAATTAAAAATAATGAATCACTTTAGTAACATTTCATTATTTTTAATTCTTCATTATTTATTTATTTTAGTACTGAAAAAAACAGATACTAAACTATTGCAATTCTTTATAATAACTTTTATCAAAAATTATACTCAAATACATAATTTTTCTTACTAATATAATTAAATTAAATATAATAAATTAGCAATTTCATTGATTATGAAGAACTTTTTAAAGCCCAGGCTAATTTAAGTTGAATTATATGTTCTAATTTTCATTTGTATTAATTATTGGATCTTAATGCAATAATTTTTTCTTTATAATGTAAATTCAGTTTCCATAATATTAAAAAAAAGTTTTTGTTTAAGTTTTTACAATTAAAATTTAACATTTGAATTTAATTAATTTTCTTAGTAAGTTTTAATTAAAAAATTAATAGTAAATAATTATAATAATAAATTTAATTTTTAATAATAAAACTTAACTATTTTAATTTAATTTTTTTTAAATTTTTTGTTTATGAATAGAAAATAACACAGTTTTAATAAATTATAAATGTATGACAAATAATATAATTGATGTCAAGCTATGACACTTATTATTAGGTTATATAAATGCTGATTTAAATTTACTAAAAATTGAATTAATTATAATAAAAAATTATATTTAAATCAAATTTATATATGACTAAAAAAATTCATAATTTTTAATTCAAATATTAAAATTAATTTAAAATTATTAAATATATAATATTGAAAATGAAGTGTATTCCAAATATACTGAATTCTCTAAAATATTTGAACAATACCCTTCCACTTCGATGGTTAGTTGCTCTTTGTATCTGACGTAAAGTTTCAGAATATTCATCCATTTGAGGAGAAGGCCCACAGGGAGAATGTCCTTGTTGTTCATCATCAATGGCAGAATCAGATGGAGTATGTGTATAAACTTTCTTACGGGATGAATGCTTACTATATTGTTCCCTGAGAAGGAATGGATTAATTAATACACCTCAAAAAAAAATTTGTAATAAAGAAATTAAAAGTTTGGTATAAATGCTGGATTCCATATTTCTAAGAATACATCAAAAGAACACATAGCATATATGATTACAGAATACACAAACAAGATGCATATAAAAATGTGTATACAAAAATTTTCACATTAGAGGTAATCAACCTAAAATGAAATTCATTGAAATAAATTCTTCAAAAAACTTATAATCAAAAAAGGCTGATATTACTCATTCCAAAACTAGATTATATTAGACTTCAATGTAAATGAAATAAAATAAAGTTAGTGGACACATTTAAGATGCAATTAAAAAAAATTACTACAAAATATTAATTATATCACAGTGAATTTCATGCATTAATACGTCATATTAAATAATCTATATAAGGAAGTTAATTGTTCTTAACATTAAAACAAATGTTCCCAAATTAATAGTTAAAAAAGAAAGCTTTTAAGATGCCTAAAATGCAAGTGAAATAGCAATGAATCAATGTAATTATACTATGGTATTACTTAATACGTATAAGTAGGTAATAACTAAGTAATTATTAGAATCAAGAAAAGATTATGTTAAAAATAACTTCAATGAAGTAATAATAGACTAACACATATTTTGTAAATATTAAAGCAGTTTTTAAGAATGTGTTATTAGAAAAGTAAGAAAAATGTAATTTTCCTAATTCCATAGAGTAAATACTTTGCTAAATTCAATGATACCCTGCTTCCCATTAAACATGAGAGTGTTAAATAATTTGATATTTAACTAGTTGCATTCTATTGCAAAGCTGTTAATCTTGATCCTTTTCAAAAAATTTGAAATGCTAAGATTCTAAAAAATAACTAGACAATTGAAGAGAAAAATTGTCAAAGATCATGATTATTGTTTCAGAAACAGAGCCAATACTACAATTCTCATGAGAAAAAAAATCAGTAAAACAAAATATTCTGAAAATTTCTAACATTTCTGAAAAATCAAAACAATACCTATGCACACAAAGATGGCTATTAAGATATAAATCTTTAAACAAATCTTTGTATATTTAAGTTGAAAATTTTTCAAATCTTTGCATATTAAATGAAGGGATTACACCCAACCTGTCAAAACTCTGAGGCAACTGAATGACCGTCATCACAAAAGTTCAGATTCAGTCCTAATGACCATCAGCAGCCACGGTACAATTCCTTCTGTAAAGAGGCACCCCGACTATGCCTAACAGGGAAGCAAAAAATAATTACTGAACTAGAAGTGTTCCAACCTTAGGTGTCCCCTGATTAGGGCAACATGCACTGTTCTTAAATCATTTTTAAAAAATCATCATTCCTTTAAACACCCTAACAATATTTGCTGAAAAACTGTAAACTACAATTTGCAATGATAAAGAATTTTAGAAATTGTTCTGTAGTTGCTTCTTTTATTCTAAGCATATTAGTGCATAAAATGCTCAAAATTTGAAAAATAAACATTCAGGAATTCAAAACATTTTGAAAGTTTCTAATTTAAATATGATGAACAGACAATGCACTATTCTACAAAAGATAAACATAACAACTTAGAGGATTCACCATGTAGTTGAAAATACATATTATCTTTGTAAAAATATTTATCTTTAATAATTTTCTTTTAACTAAATTATAAATTAAATTCTTTAATCAGCAAATTTCAAATGTATCAAAATTTACATAAATGAAAAACTAAACCTTAAGATCATAAAAATTGTGTGCATTTATGTAACCTTTCAAGTTTGCTCAATAGTCTTTAAAAAATGTATACCTTTTTAATTCTTGTAATTGACTGGATAAAGAAGAATTAGCTTTCATTGCATCTTTAAGCGCACCACGTAATTTCCTAATTTCCTTTTCCAGTTTCTCAATTTTATCTTGCTTTTCATCGGGAGAATCTGAAAAAACAATGACAATTGATATTATAGAAGCATTCATAAACTAATATGAGAAACACTATAAAGTGTTTTTCAGCAAGCTTTCTTATGTTACCTTTTGAACATGATAACCTAAATAATGTTAATTATCTTTGAATTAGCAAGTAGTATACAGCCAGAAGGTGAAAATCTATGTGAAGTTTGTAAATAGGCAATCCAACTCAAAGGAAATAGTAATAAAAGTAAAGGGGGATTTTCATTAATCCTTTACTATTGAAAATACAAAAGAAGTAATTATGTTGAGCAAATTATTAATTCGTCATAATGAATATCTTACATTCAAGTTTTTTTTAGATAACTTGAATTGCTTAGAAATTAAAAATTAAAATGAGATTTTCAATTATTAAGAGAAAGCCAATCTCCATCAACCATCATTTTACCAATTTCCATCTTTGAATTATTTTATTTATAATGGTTAAGGCATTGAGAATGAAAAAGGGAATCCGTCATTGTTAGAGTATTTTAACAAAATATCACAAACCTGCATAAAGAGTAATCAAATTAAGTAGCTGAAACTCGCATTTAATCCCTTTAAATAATTACAGCCATAAAAAACTTTCAGTACAGAAATCATTCATAAAGATGAAACAATGATTCATATAGTTTGAGCCACCTTTTTATTTTCAAGAGTAATGGAGAAATAAAAATTTCACTTTCCCACCATTTTCATTTCCTTTTAGAAATTCTGCCATCTTTCGACTTACCAGTTTAATATTTTGCAGTGATTTTACCCTAATTGCAAAATATTAAACATTAATCCCCATTAAATTAAAATTATCTAATATGTTCAAAAAATAATAACACAAAACAGATTCTTCAAAACATCCATTATTTAGTTGCAATTATTCATTTTCTAATATAACTATAACATGTTTTTAAACATCTTGTTTAAGTAATTAGAGATAAGGATATAAAGAATTAATTTAAAACAAAATATAATTATTCCTTTTTATCTAACCATATCTAGTAATTTTAAACTTTTCTATGACAAGATAAATTAACTTTGAAATCCGATGTATGAATCAAAAGAGAATTTCTCTTCCTTTTAGAAACTTTTAAATCCATCACGAAATTTCTGAATAAACTTTCTTCTAAACATCAATATTTTTTTTAAAGTTTTATTCATGATAGAGTATGGATTCATTAATCATTATGCATCTCTCATCTTAAAATAGGAATTCCACTTCAATAACAGAAAATTATTTTAATTTGATCATTCTACAATATAAAAAAAATATTTAAAAAAATAATTAAAACATACAAATAAATAGCTAAATGGTATTATATATATATATATATATATATATATATATATATATCTGTGTGTGTTTGTGTGTATTGAGAGCAAAATATTTTAGTAAAAAATATTAATATTTTGATAGCATAGATTGATAGAAAATATTTTGTAAATAATAAAGAAGTTTATACTTATATAGTTTATTATAATTTCATATTAATATCATGTAAAGAACACTATTGAAAAATTGAAAGTTATTTTTAAAAACTTCAAGAATATACACCTAAAAGAATTAATTAAAACATTGGAAGGTGTGTGAGTGTTTCTTATTATAACTAAAAAAATAATATTCCAGAATGGTGTACATTTTCTCCTTTTTTTTATTCCATCCTGAAAAATTAGAATAGGATTTTTTTTAAACCAAAAAAGAGAGTTTTTTTTTAATAACAAAGGAAAAATTTATAGTTTTTACAGAAGTACCTACAGTTTATTTAAATAGTTTATCTTAAAACTTAAAATGTTTTACTGATTTTTTTTTACAATTAATGAAAAATAAAAATAACAATATGCTAAAACACAAAGAAAAAATTTATAATGTTTTCAAACATATATTAAATTGAATACAAGATATTTAATTTACCAATAATATAACTTTTGAAATAAAATGTATAAATATAAAAAATATTTAATATAAAGGAAAAAATAATGAATAAAGAAAGCAATTACATTTATTCATAATCAAATATGGGATTAATTTTCTTTTAGGAATTAATTTGTGGAGAAATTAATAAATTAATTTGAAGTAAGTGGGTAAATTAATCTCACCCCTATCATCATGCTCCTCTGATATGTCCTTAGGCAATGGTGGAACACCAGTGACAAGCTCAAACAAAAGTTCTAAAGGAGGGAAAAAAGAAAAATTCAAAACATTGAAATATGAAAATAATTTCTAAATTATAAAATTCACTTTCTTTATCAGATCAGCAATTTGTCCATTTTTACACATTAAGTTTAAAATCAAAATCAAAAATTGAAATAATAATACTGGATAAAAACTGATTTTCAATCGAGTTACTTTAGAATAGCATCCCATTATTAAAAGCTTAAGATGGCTATTGGAGACAGGCTGGTAAATCTAGAATTCTATCTGTTTAAACAGATGAACAAAGAAAAAAAAGACATTTTTCTTTGGCTAATTTTGGACCACACCTAAGGGAAATATTTAATCTTAAATGATCTAATAGGCAATATTTCTCCATATATGGCAGATGTTCAGAAAAAACCTATAAAATGTTGTTTCTACATCAGATTTCATAGCTTTTTTAATTTATTTTTAATATAAAATAAGAAATAGCAATAAAAATTGATTTTTAATTGAATTTTAAAAAGATTTAAATAAATCTTGAAAAATTAAATAGAACATGAATTTGAAACTAATAAAAAATAGATAAATAGTTACAAAATATAAAATTATATTGATTATAGATATTAAGCATTCACATTATATTTTTAAAATATTTTTTCATGACTCTAGTTATTTAAAACTATATGAACTTCTTCTTATAAATCACAAAAGTACAATGTAAATACTATTGGATTCTGATCTGATTTTATTACACTGTTTTCTTATAATAAATGGATCATCTTATTAATACTATTTTATACTATTAATTTGTTTAGCCATATTAGTAATTTTTCCTTATTCAATGTAAAACTGTTTTTTTTTTTCAAATATATATATAATGAAAATCATTTAAATGATTTGTTGAGAGCAAATAGCAGAGTTATGGCCAAAATCATGGAGAAGACAGGTTGTACTTTTAAGTTCTTTTCATTCCATTACAGGAGCAGGCATTATTTACAAGCGAAAGTGGCGTGCACCACACAGAATGACACAGCACAGAATTGACAAAATAAGTGTAAAAGAGGGATGGGAAATCATTATCCCTGATCTTAAATACCAAGACTTTGATAGGGAAAATATTTTTTATAGAGCTTATAAACTTGGATTTTGATGGGAATTTCCATGACACATGAATAAGAGTCAAGGGAAACACAGGGATCTTTTTAAAGATATTTTGTTTAGGTCAGCAATTTTCATCTCTCCCACGAAGTGTGAGAAAATAACCAGCATTTAGCTATTTCAGCAATTTCATAAAGTTTCTGTTGAATTAATTAACTAGAGTGAGTCAAATGGATCAGGAAATAAGAGAATATTTTAGAATGATATTACTATGGGCAAAATTAAGATAAAGTTTGAAAATTAATTAGGATTAAAATTAAGAGTTTAAAATATCATTACATATATATATATATACTGCAATAACATGATTGTTACAGAAAGACAGTTTCTAAAATTTAGTGGGTCTTTGACATATCATATCAAAGAACTAAATTTTGGGCAATTATTGATCAATTTCTTGGCATTACTTGATAATTTCTAACCACATTTGATACTCATAATATAAGTATGTAAATATTTTTAAAAAATTCTCAAATGTGTATAAAGATGCAAAATTTATTCGAAATATTTCAGAAAACTAACTAGCTTAATATAAAAGTAAATGCCTCAGATGATTAAAATGAGTAATAAATTTAATAAAAGAAAAGTTGTAGATTCATCCACCAGACCTTAAGCTATGACTATTGCAGTAGAATTTCTTCCAATATTTTTTAATCAATATGTTTGTTGTTTTTGCTGTATTTAAAAATAAAATTAATAGTATTCCTTATATACTCATAATAATCTTCTAGTAACAATCAGGTCATAGTTTATAAACTTTGTTATATTTATCAAATGAATAGTGTCATTACAATTCAAATAACATTTTCCTGCTATTTTTTTCAGTAATTTTCAAACAATAATTAAAATTCAAGCACTAGGAAATTTAGTTCACATTCTCATCAAAATCTTTTAAAGTAAAACTGTAGTAAAAATTTTAAATCTAGAAATTATTCAGTAGTTATGTTGAGTTTTATTCAACATTTCAATCTTCCAATGAGATTCTGACATTTATAATCATTTTTAAGTTAAAAACATGAACATGAAAACATGACATATAATGAAACTGAATAAACAATAGATAAATGAATTTATTTAAGCAAGAATTAAATTTTTTTAAAATAAATAATAAATATTTATATTTTAAATCAAGAAAATCAAAAAGTATAGAATAATAATAACCATTTTGGTCAGACAACAACTTAAAATGTTCTTATTTTGAAACAGTAAGAGTGCCTGCTATTAATAGAAATATATTACAAAGGACAACATTTAAAAAAAAAAACTCTGTAATTCATATTTTTGTAAATTAACCTATAAAATTTCAAGCATCAACACATATATGTTATATTTTTAGGTGAATCAGATATAGTATTTACAAGTTACAGTGATATCAGCAAAAGGAAATAAACTAAGAGAAGAAATCTGTTTTAAATTGTACCGTTTTTCTTCATTCCTTATAACCATTTAAAAAAAAAAGATATTGATTTATGCAAAATCAACAATAAAAGTTAATTGTTCTCCTTTCTAGATAAGATTTTAAAAAATTTATAATGAAAGAAATAACAAGAAAGGAAAAAAATATCACCTCTATTCTTTTGTTTTAAATCAGCAATTTCCTCATGTAAACCTTTGAGCATAAATGCATGATTTTCTCGAACAAAGGCTAAATTCTTCTCCAGTTGTTGAATCTTTTGGAAAGGATCAATATCTCCATTTTGTTTTTCAACCATCACAGATGTAGAGATCATATTACCAGCACCTGTAGCTGAAGTAACCTTGCTACTAGCCATAATCGATGGAGGCAATGGCAAACGATTTAGTCTATCTTGCCGAAAAGGCTGGAGAGGAAGACGTTCTGGTATGGAGAAACGGCACCACTGGTTGATGTGAGGATGTGGAGGTGCTGTTATGGAGGCAAAGGGAAATGCTTGACCAGGACGAGACACCTGGATTTCAGCCTTTCCTTCAGAATGACTCATTATAAATCATGACGATCTAAAATTTTAGGCAATCTAAATAAGGAAATTAAAATATCTATATCTATATATATATATATATAATGTAAACGGCAAAAAGAACATTGTATAGGTAAATCTTTAATTTTTATAACTTTTATTATTTTTTATCATCAAAATTTTTATTGAAACTTCAAATATATAAATTTAAATATAAATTCTAAGAATAAAAATTTATGCAATTTTATTGAAGGAAACCTAATGAAGGAAAGAGAAGAATAGTTTATATATTATATAGCTGGGATGAATACTAAAATCTTTTATATGATTTGTGAGCCTAAATCAAACTTAGATTTCAAAAAAAGAAAGAAAAAAATCTTTTTTTCAAAATAATTTATTTAAATCAACAAATGTGAATGAAAGCAAAAATAACCATTCAGTGGTAAAAGCATTAACATGTTCAAATGCTCATTTAAGGTGTCATTAATATCTAAGGAGAATAAATATAAAACTATTAATATTAGCAAAATACTAATGTCTAAATTCCTAGTTATTCAGAATTAAAGGAAAAGAAAAAAGAATTTTTTTAAAGTCTTTCCTCAAAACGCACAGAATTTGTGTATTCTAAATTGTGTTTTCTAAGATTTGATTGAATGCTTAAAAAATATTTTAAAAAAATAGGGAAATTGCTTGAAAATTTTCAAACACACTTTTAAATCCTCATAAATAGCAACCAATTGCGACACTAACTGCATCCATGAAGTTACAAATTCACTGATCTCAAATCTCATTAAACTGTATTTAACTAAAAATCAAATTATATGCATTTCAATTACTTCTTATGCATATTATAAGTAACAAATTAGAAACAATTTATTTTTATTTCTTGGCACATGGTTTACAGTAAGTAAAAGCAGTAGAAATTGTGTAAAGCAGAGTAACTAGTTAAACATGTCAATCAACCTTTAGGTAAAAAAAAATCATATAATATTATAGCATTTAATTAAATGTAGTTCTTTTTATAAACAAATATAAAAGGTTATTTTAATAATTTTATTGTTATGATGAAAAATGACGACAGTGAAAAATTCTTATTGCTTTATTCTGTTTTCTTTAAAAATATATAAAAAAAATAAAAGTTTGAAAATAATAAAAACTTATAAATACGTATATAACAATCATATAATGCAATTAAAAAAAAGAAAGAGAAAGAAAAACTGTGAATTTATATACCGACTTCCGCCTTTGGGCGGTATTGATTTTTTTCCCTCATCAAATTAAAATTTACTGCATTTGACATTTTTCAAAGCAATTAAATAATTTAAAACTAACTATAAATCAAATTAAATCATTGTAATACAGGAATAAAATGTAAAGAGATCTATGTTTTTAAATATGATGTCTTTAAAATTTAAAATTAATAACGAAAATCAAGAAGTCATCATGTAGGTGTGAATTTTAAATAGCCTACCTAACAATGATTACTTCTGCAACCAATTCAATCAAATTTTACTTTCTGATTCAAAGAGTAAATAATCATAATAACTGCCGGTATCTGATTCAAACTTTCGGCATTTCCCAACTCATCAGTGCACAGCAGACAAAACGAAAAGTAGTGAAAAAGGAAGAAGAGTGTACGAGCTGAGTTTAGTGACTCAATAACTGCTACATTACGATATAGTTGAAGGCTAGATCTTTGCTAATTTTTAAATTATTTTTGAAATCAAAGATATTTTAGGACACTTTAAATTCTTAAATACGAAATATATATATAATTAATTTTAAGCAATTTATAAATGTTAAATGCATAGGCTGTTTTTTTTTCTTTTGATACAGAAGTGCAAGAATTTTGATGTCACCTGATAAAAATCCACCAATGACATAATACAACTGCATATTCTTCGCGGGAGAGAATTGTGTGCTTTATATTTACCTCCACCGGTGAAAATATAAATTTCCGATTGTTTGGTTTTAAGATGTTAATAAGAAATGTGGTGTTAAGTAAATATCATCTTAGGCGTAAGTTTATTTAATTTTTTTAGAATGCTTATAAGGTTCTCACAGTCAAAGAAAATTAATGTAATAATTCATTAAATTAGATATTTAACTGCGCAAATCATAAACGAATTTTTTTCTCTATAATTCAAAAATTTATTTTGACTATATTCTAATTTTTAAGAATTTAAACGTGACAAAATTATTCTATTTCCAATTTTTTTTATTTAAAATTTATTTATTTTTATTTGTAAGGTGTGTATTCGTGTTATGAATGTGAAATGATTTTCAAAATTGAAATTCGAAACGGTCTTGCAAATTGCTAAAACTTCTTTAAAAAGATTTTCAACTTGAGTAACCTATAAAATATTAATTTCATTTCATTAATCACCAAGCAGTCAAATTTTTTTATATAAAAAAATTTACGCATTGCAAATTCTAAGGGCTCATTATTAATTCTGAAAGAATTTATAAACTTGAAAATCAAATGCCTTAATCTGTCTAATTTTATCACAAAACTTGAGATATAGATCTATTGATGACTTTTAATAATTGCTTCTACAGGAAATTTATCTAGAATATATGAGATTATTATTCTTAAAAATATTGGAAGATATGATGTGGGAAAGTAGTTTGTTTGTTAGTTTCCTTATTTGATGATATACAAATTGTATTAATTCTGTTAATAATGCTATTTTTCCAAAATGCATCGATTTCTATATTTATTAGCATAATAGAAAGCATTTAAAAATATTTGTACTGAAAATGTTAATTTTTTAAATCTAAATTATAAACATTATCTTAAAATTAGTTATGTATTTTTAAAATGATCTTTGAAATTTACAGTGTGCTGCATAAATATAGTCTAACATGTTAACACTTTTAACTAATTTAAAGTCAGTAGTTCAAGTAAAATATGTTAGACATAGTTTTCTGAAGCATGAATGTGGTATTCCAAATGATTATATACTGTTGTATTTACTGTTCCAAATTATATACTGTTTTATAAAAAGAAAGTTTTATTTATATTTAATTATATAAAAAATATTCTGTTGTATTTTTTCCCCTTTAGTATGAATAATCAAGCTGCTACTAGAAATTTCCATCATTGGTTTGAAGATACAATGACTTGGTTTTCTAGTTCTGCTATGGATCTACAAACTTTCGTAATATGTGGTGGTGTCTTTGTATTCTCTGCACTGGTTGTGTATTTAATTTCAGTTTTTGGCATGCGAGAGCGTACCTATGAAGAAGCTATGGAAGAACAAAGACGTCGAAATCAAGAAGCTATTCATCATACTAAATCTGATAAAAACAAGAAGGAAAAGAAATTTAAAAAATGGGGAAAAAGAAAAGAAAAGGTAGATGAAGATAAGAATCATAGTTGTGATGGAGAAAATAAAGCAGTCTGTGAAGATATTGATTCTAAAGGTGAAGCAGATGTAAATTCTTCTTCTAGTCAGACTGTTGAATCCAAAGGATCATCTGTAAAAAAGAGAGTTCGTCAGCGCAAAGCAATGGTTCTGGAAAAAGAAGGTAAAATTTAACTATTAAGTTAATGTAAGAGATGTTTTATAATATGTGCCAATAAATTTTAAAACTTTCTTACAATCCTATTAAGAAATTTAACATTAAAACTCAAATTTGTTTTCTTATATATTTTAAATTCTTTGAAATCAGTCTAAGCTCATTGTTTTTCGAAAGTAATTGATATAATTTTTTTTTTAAGATTAGCTGAAATAAAATAATTATTTTTTATCACTATACTAGTGAGAGAAAAGAAAAATATCAAAAAGAATTTTCGCTTTTCAGATATTTTCAAGTTATCGAAATTTTAAAAAAATTAATTATATTAATGTTTGTGTCAGTGATATTTTTGAATTAATACAAATTTATGCTTAGATTGGGATAACTATGCATTCATCTGTTATTATAAATCAATCTTACAACTTAGCAATTTCTTAGGTATATTTATTGCTTTCCTCCAAGTTTTTATAGCATTTCCTTAGCTTTCACCTTGATTTCTTTAGTGCTTTCTTCTAAAAGCTTATATTCCTTGGATATCAAATTATCTTTTTATATTTTTAAGTAATAAAATTTTGGAAATCAAGTTTTAAGTTAAAGTAGTTAATATTGTAATTTAAAATTATTTGGATTAAACTCTGAAAAAAAAGTATATTATCTTTAAAAATTAATTTCATTAGCATTTGAAATTGCCCATATTTGTTTATGTCTATATCCTTACTCCATTTCTAATATGATTACTTCTATATTAAAATTGCTATATCTGTATTGCTGTATCTCAGGGTCAGAAATGAGTTGTGTAGAAAAAGATTAGGTTGCATAAATATCCATATTAAATTATAAGTAAATTAAAACAACCATCTTAGCTTAAAATTTTTGAAATAGTGTTTTCAGCATAATTTTCTCTTTGACATTTTAATATAAATACTTTATTCTTATGTTTATTTTTTATTTCGAAATTCTTTCAAAATTTGTCTCATAGAAATGGTTATCCTTGAAAAGGTCTCATGAATGGAAAATGCTAAAAAAATATTAATCTCCAAATTTAATGAACAAAGCTGTAATGATAGGTATTTAAACCCATTTTAATCAAAATGTAAAAACTTACTGAATTCTCCTGCATAATTTCAATGAAATTTATTGACTCTTCTGTTTTTTTTTATTTTAGAAGATGTATCACAGCCTATTTCTTCATCTGATGATACTGATGACTTGCCTTCACTTAGTAGCTCACCAGTTACTAAGCAGCCCGTTGAAGAGCATCTAAAAACTACCACATCAGATAAGAGCATTGATGTCAAAGAGGACTTCAAAAATGATAACTTAGAAATGGGCATTGAACTTCAAAATAATTTTAAAGAAAAGGTTGAGGTTTCAGAATCTGTTAAACCATCTCGAAAATCGCCAACAAAAAAGACCAAGAAAGTTAAATCTGAACACTTAGAATTTGGTAATTTATTTATTATAGTAGAATAAATTGAAATGTCAATTTTATTATTATTTAAAATTTTTAATTAAGTTTATTGATGTTAACATTCATTTATGAAGTATTCTAGCATTATTCTGTCCCATCTCTTCGTTCCATTTCTCATTGCATAAGACATAATTATAATAAAAATAATATTTAAGTATCGGGTGAATTTTTATTGAATTTTAAAATTTACAATGCTAAGATGCTTTTAAAAAAAATTTATTTTAGTTTGTTGCTAAAAATAAACTGCCTTTTTTTTAAAGTTAATGATTTATTTCATTTCTTTTAACAATAACAAAAAAATGATAAGTTATTATATTATTTATTTCAGTTTTCTAGCAATCAAATTTATGAAAAGGCTTAATTAATATTAGCATTATTGAAGTATAGAATAATAGCTCTTTATTGTAATTTTACATTATAATTATGAACTTCAGAAGCTTTGATTAAAACATTTAATTGCAATGAGAAAAACTTTTTGTGCTTTTTTGATCATCAAAAATATTAAATTCTCTCATCATCATTTTTTTAATACCAAAGTTGTTGTTTTTCTTGTGTTCTCTCATTTATTTTTTGTATTTGCAAAAATTTATTCATAAATTTTAAATTATAGCTACTGAATTTCGAGAAGGAAATGAAAGTCGGATATTGACCATGATAAAGACCACTTCCCTCTCTGAGGATGAAATCCAAGCTATATTAGATGCATTAGGAGCGAAGCAGAAGTTCAATGAGAAAAAGGTATTATTTGTAATTATATCTCCTAATATAAGAATGTGTGCTGTATTCTACAAATCAAACCATTTGATTTATTGCTCTCATTTTTTAATGCTTTGGAAGATCAAAATGTGGATTTCAAAGCAATTTTTAAAAAAAAATTTAATTCAAATTTAAGCAAAATTTTACCATTATTCCCTTTTTAAAATTCAAAAACATTGCATCATAAAAACTATTTTTGCATCTTAATATTCATTTTTTTTATTTGTTAAATTTTTTTACTCTAATCAATTTCTGGAAACTACTTTAAGATTATTTTACAGCATATTTCATTGTTGAAGTAAAGCCATTTTAATGGTTGCTATTACTGTTTATTTTTAAATTTTCTTTTGTTAATTAGGAAAATATGAAGTTAAAGTTACCCAAAACAGATAATGTGTTCTATAGTCCTCATGAAACTTTAATCCATTATTATTCTATTTATCTGTTCTTATATTTTAAATAAAAATCTGCAGTTTCATAAAAAAAATTATGTATTTGTGGCAGCTCAAACATTTATGTTCCTGATTAAAGTTTGAATTTTAATTGAGATGATAGAAAATTAGGGAGGTGCAGAAATAGAATCATGCAATCCTTAAAAAATAATATGAATTAAATGTTTTTTAAAAAAAAACATTGCATAGGAAACAATTTAGAGGAAGCTGCATAGAATATTTAATTTTAGCTATCTTAAAACTTGGTAAACCACTGGTTGTTAAAGTGACTTTAGGGAATGATATAGAGATGTTATTGTAATATGAAAATTAAGAAGATAATTGAACCAAACAGTTATTTTTAATAGCATGATGATGATATGGAATTTGACTCTATTAGGATGGATCTTGTATATAGTGGACAAAGCAAGTTGTGATAATTACAATAATACAATTTTTAATTTCAATAACATTTTATTGTTCAGTAAATATTTCAAAAATGGAATCATGAACAGAAATTTATAAATAAAATGTCTAATTGAGAGTTAATGCTACCAATATTTCTAACAAACTAGCTGATCACGAAAGGTATAGTATTTAAATAATTCATAATGTGCATTAATTTGCATTTCTTTTTCTTTTCAATACTGATTTAGTTATCCAGTTTATTTTATTACTTGCAGTCTTAATATTGTTTGTGATAAAATATTGGTGGATACATTATGTACAATAACTATCCACCAATAATGACAAATATTTCCAACTTATTAACAGCATTGGAGTAAACTGTCCGACAAATAATACAAGTGAATCTCTTTTACTTCTGACCAATTTAATGTATTACTTTATATTAATTGTGCATTAAATTGTGAATTGAAATTGCTTACAGATTAATTGAAATTTAATTATTTACATTTCTTTCTTGAAACTTTTTAATACATTTTGTAATTAATTTACAATCATTTTAATGCATTATATTAATGACTAACTTATTGATATTTTAAAATCTGATTTACTTTTAAAAATCTGCTTTAACTTGTTGACTGCTAAGAAAAATTTTATATTTCTGGTGTCAAAGCCAATTTTATTCAAACTATCAATCTTATCCCATAAAAATAGCTATTAAAGTTTTCATGAGTTATTTGGTATTCTAAACAAAACTGCCAGCTTTGGGTCATCTTATAGGAGGCAACCAATATGTTAACCATGTATTCTGATTTATGTACAAAAATATTTTTAATCAACAAAACACTGAATTATTATGATTGCAGTATTATTCTGTGTTTTTAAAATGAGTAAAGCTTGTTGAGGTATTTTTTTACAATCATAATTTAATCAGAAATTTTAAAATATAGTGAAGTTTTAATGCTGTCTAATAAGAGTGGCTGGTCATAGGTTCACAATAGTTTTATATCTGCTTATTTTTTAAAAATACATTTTTCAATGAATAAATTCCTCTTATTTATAAGATTAAATTGGTTAACAAATAAATTTTGTAACATATTTTCTTCTTTTTTAATTGAAATACTTTATTTTTATTCAAAAAATGATTACAACTTAAAAAGGTAAATTTTATTATAGTTATATGGCAAATTTTGAAAAGATTGTACATCTAATTTAGAGAGGAAATAGGCTCTTATCGATATATATATAATTTGTTTAGTTTATCAGCTCATAAGTTACATAATATATTACCTTGGACACAGTTGCAAGAGACAATCTTTAACAACAGCCGTGGATATTATCTTAAGAAATAAGTTTTAAATTGTTGGAATATTTATACAGAGATACACAATATCACTATCATATGAAAATATGATGTGTATAAAAACTCACTGCAAAATATACAAAATTTTAATCTAAAAAACTGAAGCCACTAATAACTAATTAATATTTCAATAATTTGAGATAAATTGTATTCATATAGGTGTTCTATGCTTTTAAAAAATGACTTATTTTGGGAAGGAATATATATGGAGATGACTGATTATTGTACAAATTATAATTTAACCGTGAAAGGTTATTATAGTACCGCTCTTTATTTTTTATTTTATTATATGCAATTGTTTTTATGGGAATTCATTTTTAAGGTTTTGAAGGGGAAATTTTCATGGATATACATAAATAAAAAGAAAATTACGTTCTACAGTTTCCAATATATTTTGTAGTATTTCCATTGACATTCATAATATAAACAATAGAAACTAATTCAGTATCTGCAGTTAAGCTTTAATTTATACAAAGTAATTATTTAATTTTTGTCTTGTATATCATTAAAAAAACAATTTAAAACTATATGCATTTGTCAATGCATTAAACTATTATTAAACTGGTTACTAAAACGTGTTGAGTTGGAAAGTTCAGTATTTTTAAATTTGGGAAAAGAAAAATTCAGTACTAAATTAGAAAAGATATTTTTGCATGTAAAAAATATGATTTGAATTTAAAGTATTAGTTGAAAAATTAAACAAATTTTAAAATGCTACAAATTTTTTGGGCTATTACAAAATAAAATCAGAATTATGAACATATTTTGCTTGGAGTTCATCTTCCTGATGCTCATTGAAGGAAAATTGCAATTTATGATTAATCACCATTTAATAATTGATTGAGTATTGACTGAACTATTATAATCTATTCTGTTACGGAATTTAAATTAAGTGATATTACTTTATAAAATTTAACATAATTTATATTTTACAATGAAAAAAAAATCACTTTCAGTGGATTCAGAAAGTGTGGAATTTTTTGTATTTAAAAAGGACAGGTGAGGGGGGGGGGGAGTATATAATATAAAGTTTATACTTTGAACATTTATTTGCTGAAGACAATGCATGTATTCATTTCAGTTTAAAACTAGTCATTTGAAACTAATCTTAATCTTGAGGAGTTTTTAGTGCAAAATGTTGTAAATCATTTAGTGTTGTGAAACTGAATGAACTAAAAGATTTACTATAATAAATTTATATGAAATAGGTCTCAAAAATTGATGGGAGATGAGCTTTGTAGAATGTATTTTATTTATTGGAATATATGGTACCATTAATATTTTATCCAATATAATTTATTTATTCAAAAAATTAGTTTTAGTAGAAGTAAAAAATTTTGAATAATTTTCTTAAGTATTTTTAATTAAAATATTTATTTATTATAATAAATTTGTACTTTTAAACTTTACTTTCTTCCTTTAGAAAAGTGAATTATCTGCATTAAAAAAAGTAATTCAAGAAAAAGAAGATGCCTTCAGAAATGAACAAAAGTTGTTACAATCTGCAAATGAGCGCATCAATGAGTTGCTTCAAGAATTAAGTGATGAAAAATCACAAGCTTCTACCACTGAAAAATCGCTGAGGGATGCCCTGAACCAGGAGCAACAAGAGATCAAAGCATTGCATGGCATGATGCAACGTAAACGGGAACAGTATGGATCTGAAATTTCATCTCTACAATCTAAGATGCAGCAGATGAAAAATAAAATGAAAGAAGAACATTCTATAGCACTTCAAAGATTACAAGATGAAAACAATCAGATTCAGTCCTTGAATAGAATGGAATCAGAAAAGCAACAGAGAAGCACAATGGAAATATCTCGCCTTCAACATGAAGTGGATCAACTTAGATCGTCTCGGGATAAATTTGAATCTCACCAAGCTGCTGTGCAGGAAGATCTTCGTAGACAGATCCAGCAATTAGAAAAGCATATTGAACAACTAATAAGTTCACATCAGGAAGAAGAATACAGCTATAAGCAGAGAATTAATGAAATGAGTAATAAAATTCAACAAACAGAAAATGCACGCTCATCATTGGTTCAGGAATTGCAAAATGCACAATCAGTATGCAGTACTCTGGAAGCTGATAATTCAACTTTAAGGCAGCGATTAGATGAAGCTAAACATCAATTGAAGAACTCTGAACAGGAACTATTGCAACTACAAAGTAGACTGGAGGTATTATAATGTTTTAAAATGTATTTTTTGTATTAGCTTGTTTTGCTTGCATTACAAAAAATGAATAACATTTAAGTTCTTGTATAAGCCAAGAAATTTTGAAACTTTTTCTAAAGTCAGCTGATATATGAATTTGGTAATCATGCAAAAGAATGTAGAAACCCCCTTTTACTGGCCGTGAATGATAAATTACAAATATAACATTTTTTTAATTCCTGTAACTCTTAAGTTGAAGAAAAATATTGAAATATTATGAGTTTTCCATCATGTAGCTATTCATAATTTACTGTCAACTTTTATATATGGGGGGGGGATTTATTTTATTCTTGAAATTGCTTTTATTGCTTGTTTGTTGCATTATTGGTAAAATGACTCTTGCACTTGCTTTTATATTCTGGCTTCCTGCCATACAGGTAGCACATCTTCAAGACCTGGGCGTCATAATTCTGGCATGGTTGCTTTATGTGTGAATGTGCCCCCTTGTAAAAAATGTTGTACCATCAAATGTGACACTTGAAGTAGCTAAATCATACTCTTGGTCCTAGTTAGCACTACTGAAAATACAAAAAACACTTACTCGGCTTAAATTGTTGATAGATAACTGTCAGCGGATTTGTAAAATGAAATAAGTCACAACTCAACAACTTTCTTTTATTTATAGAGATAAGGCAAATAGTCATACTTTCAGAATATTCACAAGATGCAATCACATATGTTTTGAAATTTGTTATAAAGAATTACTGTTCTCACTCATATTTCAATTTTTTAAAAAAATGCATAAGAAATAAGGTTAAGGCATAGACATAATAGAACATATACAAAACCGCAAATGAACAGAAAAAAATTTAATAACTTTATATAAACTACCTGAGTTAAACTCTTAACATTGACATTTTACTTTACAACTTGATTGAAAAATATTTGTCCATTTTACCTGATTGAAAATATTTTCACTCTCATGTATATATATTTAAATATGTGGATCTTTATTTATTTTTATTTCAATTAATATTCAGGTTTAAAATTTTTTGATAGAAAAAGAAATGCATTCTCTGCTTATACATGAATCAATTATATAAAATAATTATATTATTTAAAAACTTATGTTTTGAAAAATTAAATGAAACTTTTTTTTTGAAATATTATTTTGAAGTATTCCTAAAAATTGTGAGATTGCTAATTTTTCAAATAAATGAAATGGGATTTTTATGTGAAATTATATAAATAACTTTAAAAAAGCTTTATATTATAAAAAGTTTTTGTTTGTTCCCTAAATAAATTTTTAAAACAATTTTACTCAATGGATAAATTATTCAGAATATTCATGAATACATTTGAAATTATTTTTAAAAATATCTAACTTGGTTTTTGAAATAATACATATATATTACATTTAACATTTGGTTATATTTAAAGACATATATATGTAATGGAGATCATTTAGAATTTTTATATTTATATATATATTTCTTTAGATTTTTTTCTAATTCATTACAGCTTTTTCCATCCTTAATTTTCCGTGGTTAAAGTGAATCTATAATTTTATTTATTATTTAAATCTTTATCTATTAAAAATTTGGTATGTAAAAAAGATAAGAGTTTAATTTGAATTTACTCTTCCTGGTGTAAAAAGAATATTGCCTGTTCTCCTATTAAAAGCTTTAAATATTAAAATTAAATATTAATAATAATCTTTTGTACTATACTATCAAAATGTAATCTCAATGGTTTTTCTGTATTGACACAAGTTATTTATTCCAATTTATGTATTGTTTTTCATGCAAGAAATCGTAAGGTAGCTAAATAATTAAAATTACATTATTGATAGAACCTGTTTTTATTCATTATTGTTCTTAATTCAATTTTCCAGGAATCAAATAGACAACAAAGAGATTTAGCTAATTGTCTTGAGAAAATGAGAGATGAAGTCATGGATTTGTCTAATTTCAAACGAGAGCAGCTACAAATTATCCAGACTCTTAAACAAGAAAATGAAGTTCTAGTCTCTCAAATTAACCAGAAATCGCCAAAAAATTCTGAGCATAAGCAGCAAAATGGCGATTTTAATGATAAGGTTTGTATACTTTTGCTGTGAGTTAAAATTGCATCCCTGAATAATTGCACTATCATAAAAATGTTTGGGATGTAAATTTAAAATAAAATGCTGATTAAATTTTAAAAAAAAGATAATATGAATTTGTATAATATTTATGTGTTCTATCCTATCTGCAGATGAAAGGCTTTGCTACAAATGTACAAATTTCATGTTGTATATTTGTAATGCACTTTATTTTTATTAGAGTTTATTCTGTATGGTATTTACATCTTTATCATATTGTATTTTATTCATAAATCATTATCATAGAGTCAATTGTTTTCTGAAAAATAATCTATCTGTACTAGCAAAAAAAAATTAATTAAATTCTCTGTCCATATATCTACGGTAATTAATAAATACTAATGGTAGATAAAATAGTTTTTCAAGAAAAATTTTGATACATCAATAATTTTATCTTATTCAAATTTAAAAATATCCATTTATAAATTTGTTGTGGAGTAAAAATTTTGAATGATGTTTACTGTGCTACTTATTGGCTTAAAATTGTGTTTTTTTTTTTTTTAATTCTTTTGAAGCATTATGTATAACTCAACTGCTGCTTATGTATGCTTGAACTGCTGCTAAGTTCAAAGTTGGTCCTTAATTTTAAATCATAGTTTCAAATTTAACTTGAGATCATAGCGTTATGGGACATCCAATATAAACTGTGACTAGGATTCCCAAAATCTTTGAACACTTTTCAAATGTTTGCTTTACTTTGCTCAAAACACTAGAAGAGTGCTTGATTTTTTTTTACTAAAAATTATTTAGAAATAATCAAAATGTAGGTCTCTTAATTTGGGGGAGATAGAAAAAAATCATTTGTTATTTGCTTTTGCACTCATGTGTTTATGAATTCAGCACTCAATAATAGTTTACATGAAATTTGCAACTAATAGTTGTCATCTAATGGTTAATAATAAGGCTGCCACCTTAGATCCAATTTAAATTATTAAATATATATTTATTTACTGCAATATAGATATAACAGGTATCTTTAATTCTCTTCTCTTCACTTAAACATTTAATCATAATGAGAGGGAAAATAATACTGCATTTGAACATTAATGCAAAAATATATGATTTATCATTTTTTTTTTTTTGCCGAAAATATGTAATTTTATTTCCTTGAGTTTCTAAAAAGATCCTTGATAACCTGTACAAAATTCTTCATCCCCCCCCCCTCTTCATTTGAGATAACTTGATCATATTCTCAATATAAAATGTTTTATAATTATAATATGGGCCTGCAACTCTAATTTGAAAATAACTATAACTGCTAAAAGCTGTATTATTTTTAAAAAAAACATTTATTAACTAGATACAATTTTGTTATATCTTCTGTTATGTAACAATTTTAATAATTAATGAATTTGATTGAACTGGATGTTGTGTTTAATTCTTAGTTTATGCAATTTTCTGTTTAAAAAGAAGCATCATAGGAAAACAAATTTTGTATATAAATTTTGGTTGGTTTAAATATCTGACACTGAGACTTGTTTAAATATTATAATTATTAACTCTAAAAAGTATACATTTACTTTGAAATTAAATATTTTATTTTGATACATTTCATATATTGAATGTCTGAACTATCAAAATTCTTATAAAAAGGGACTAAAAAAATATGCAGTTGTCTTATAATTCTAATGAAAGCTATTAGCATTACTAGTTTTGAACTTGCTTTGATTAGTTTTCAAAATTACTCATGGAAATTCACTATACTTAATGATTGTTATAATTTGTTACTAAGAAACTCTATAAATATTCTTTATACAATGTCTTTCAATGCTAATTTTATATAAGCTTTATTCTTCAACAAAATATATATACAGTTATTGAATCCCTTGAATAAAACTTTTGAAACTCTTTGACAGAGTTATAGAAATTTTAAGAAAAACTCTAGTATTGTATATGGTAAAGTCTTATAAAAGCATGCCGAGTCATTTAAATAAATATACCTATTTGGCCTATTTATACTCCAGGGAAAATATATGCAGGCAGTGTTTTTTTTTTTAATATATATTTTGCATGATAATGTAAACTGAGAGTGTAAAATTTGATATAAGACATTTAACCTTCTAACAAATTCACAAGAAAATTCTTCATCTTTTTTTCTCATATAAATTGCATTATATATTCCTATGGTAAAATAATGAAATAAAGCATCGTATCAAAATAGAATTAATCTAAAATGCACTTATATTAGTTATTATTTTTCTAGGTTGTTATAATTTGGTTCATTTTATATCTCTAACTTAATGCTGTACAGCTATCTTAATTTATTTGGCACCTATAAAATGGGTACATAATATATTTTATTTAATTACTCTTAAAAGTATACTGGGAATGTTACTTTTTTCCCTTTTTTTAAATATTTATGTTAGTTATTTCTACTTTAAATATTTTTTTAATATTATTTAGGTTGTATATTTAATTATTTTCTCTAATAGAAGAATAATTTTCTGTCTCAATTTTTGAGGACATAGCTTTATCTGGAACTTGATTATCTCTAATCAAGCATTCATTTAATTGCTTTACAACAATGTAGATTACAGGAAAAATATAGTTTGTAAATAAATAAAAAGACTAGAATTATTATTATTTTTAAATATTAATATCATCATGTTATAAAATCTATATAAATTACAAGTTTGAAAAGTCACTATCTTTATTTTTGATTAAATATTTATTATTAATATGATTCCAGAGTTTATTTTCTAGAAATGTGGTTCTTTTTCTCATATTTTATGTTTTGTTAATATATTTTTCATCTTCCATTGTTTCTGTCTTTCTGCTGGTCCTTTATATCTGCAAAGCTAACTTTCTTCTTTTCTAATGCAGTCCAAGCTTATAGAAATTGAGGAACATGAGGCTATGTAAGTTTTATTCCTGATCTACTTTCTCTGTTATACCTATTTCTTTTAATTATTTGAGTTTATTTATTAAATGTATATGTATTTTTATTTCATCGTGTAAAGAAAAAGGATAAATGAATAATTTATATGCAAAAATTATAGAAATATTCATACATCATTCAATACATTTCATTTCTATGATTTCAAACCACTTAAAATAAAATAATTATGAAAGAGAATGTCATTCACTAAAATCAAACTGTTCAATGATTTTCATTTATTACTACATTGCAAATCAGCTTCATATTGTAGAATATAATCTAATATTGTAAAAAATAATCATTTCTCAACCATAATCAAACCATTTCATATCTGGCTGAACTATTTTCTGTTTTGAAGATGAATGTATTTTTTTCACCAATGCAGATTTTACTTTGCTACAAATATTTATGGTTTTTGTATTTGAATTAAAAATGAAACGATTTAAAAGAAAATATGGTCCTAGATAATTAAACTTTTTTTTAAAAAAAAACTGACTCTGTCATCTATTTTTATGATAATGAATAAGAAATCTTATTTTTAAATAAGCAGAAATCAGGATGGGTCCAAAATACTTTTATATTTTTTTATTCCATCATTCAAAGAAAAAGTTAGAAAAGACTCAATCTAAGAATAAACATTATTCTTAATCAACAATTTGCATATTTTAAAATTAGCAAATTCCTGTCAAAGGATGTAAGCTTTTTACTTTGTTAACCAATTATTTATTTTGAATTAATTCTTTTTTTACAAATGAAAAATAAAAATCTTTAAAAGAAAATAGATTCTATAGGTTGATTTCATAAGGTTTTTAGGTATTATATTTTACAAACTGTATTAGCTTGTGATTTTAATTTTATTTCTTATACTTGAATTATAGTACAAGTGCTTAAATATTATCTCATTTAGCTAAAATTATCACCATTTTTATGTAATTTACAGTTTTAAAAAAAGTGTGCATCTGAATTAGTCTAGTGAAAATGTAAATCCATCATATTTAATTATATTTTTTGGAATAATATTTTAAAATGTATTCTAAATTTTTAGTATTCTATACATAATTTTTTACAGAATACAAGAAAAAGAAAATATGCTGCATCGGCTTTTGCAAGAATTAGAACATTGTAAGTGTGAAATTGTTTCATTGTCAAATGAATTGGAAAATCAGAGGAAGATGAATAAGGTAAAAGAATTTTATTTATTCAAATATACATACCTTTAAAATATTTGATGTTATTTCACATAAAAATATTTTTTTAGATGCCCAGAATACCATATTATTTAAAAACATTTCCACAAGTATACAAGCTTTCATAAAGAAAAAAAATCAAATCAAAAGATATTCTAGAGTGCAATATATATACAATTTCTCTCATAAATCTTAAAATGAATTGTCAAGTATAAGATAATTTAAATCATTTAATTTAAAACATTTTTAAATGAAGTATTAAAGTTCTGACAAAATGCAAAACTAATTAAAAAATATTCTGGAGTAAATTAATTACAATTTCTCATAAATTTCATAGAAAGGATTATGAACATGACAAGTTAAGTCAATTTAAAAAGACTTTTACTTCTTAAAAGCAAGTCAGGGCTTTTTTAAGTTTTGGAATGAATTCCAGCAATGTAAATAAAATTATTAGAATGTAAGTTAGAAATGTATAATAGCAAACATACACATTATATTACAAGGTGTACACAACATTTCTGATTAACTATATTATATATACTTTACAACAAATTATGTAAAAATATGTTACATTAATCAACAGTATATAAAGTTTAATCTTTTAAAAATTTACAGATTCAAAAGTTTTTAATTTGGTAAGTAATTCAATTATAATTTCTAAAAGAGTTAAAATTATTATCCTTATTATTACTGATATTTACAAATGATTCTAAGTCATTAAGTACTTTACATAATTCATATATATTATTAATAACTAAAGGAAATATATACTTATCTAGTTTTCCAATGCTTGTCCCCCCCCCTAAATATACTTCATACTTTAAATCTGATTTCACCATTAAAGAATACATTATTTCTGGAACTTCATCAAAAATATTACCAATAATTATTTTATTCTTTTTTTCATTGATGGACTAAAATGGATTTAAATTTTGATATTTAAGGCAGTTGATGAGCCCTGGAATTGGTTTAAAGTTCACTTTTTCATCACAGCTGCTTTTTCTGATTTTGCTTTCAGCACTAGCTCTTCTAACAGCTGTAGCTTCTAATTTTTTTTTTTTTTTTTTTCCTCGAGTGTTTTTTTTTTTTTTTTTTGCTTGGGATATAGTAGGTTGAAGATAATCTTGAACATAAACTGGGATAACATCAGGCTTCAATCTTGGGTATTTGAGAGGAACTTTCAGAATACAACCATTTTCTTCATGAAAATGTTTCATATTTCTTATTATGTCTTTCTGTTTAAAATGTAGTTCATAGTCCTTTGGAAATGTAGAAGATAAATTAGAATTAACTAACGATGAAATTATTTACATAATTATTTTAAGATATAGATAAATGCCTACAAATTTAAAATGAGTATAATTTAATTTTCTTTAATGCATGTTTTTAAAATTTATAAATTCAGATATTGTTTTTATCATGTTTGAACATTTATTTACTATTTGGTCATATAGCTGATTTAAGAATTGCCCTTCAAATAAAAGGACAGTGAGCTGAAGATTAATTAAAATTTTCATCATTATTAAAACTGATGGAAATTTTCATTTTTAAATATATAAAATTATAACAAGAAAAAATATTGAAATAAAACCATACTATAGGAAGACATTATATTGTTGCTAAGAATGTTTGTCTATAATTATGTAATATGCAAGATTATTATGAATCAATATTTCAAATTTTTAATAAATAAAAAGCTGAAACATAGATTTGCTGTTGGAGCACTTCAGATTTGAAACTAGAAGAAAATGAAAGAAGCAATTCAAATTGTTACTAATCACTATTGAAGGCTAAAAATATAGAATATTTATAAGTTCAAATTGAAACTTATCCAAATATTATTATTTGAGAAAGTTATTGAATAACTGTACTTACTGGAGTTTTTGCTTGGCTTGAAATCCTTATGAAGCAGCCTCATAATTTCCTTTGCAATTGAAGGCTGAACAGTGGAAAGGCATTATATCATTGAAAAAAATGTCTTTTTATGAAAAAAGCACTGGCGTTGTTTTCTGAAAGACATACAGAAGAAAGCAACCCCTATTTTCAATGGTCTGAATGCATTCTAAGCATCTGTAACTCGCAGACACCTGCTACTTGTGAGACTGCTTCCCGTGACTCATCGTACATCATTCCAATCAGTGCTAAGGTTTTGTACTTTGGGAGGTGTTGTATAAGCTGCATAAAAGCAATTATTTTCTTTCTTCCTTTTTTATACTTCCTGTTTTCTAAGAATATATAAATAAAAATCAACTGACTTCTGGTATTTCTTTGAAGGACTGAAAATTTTATTATTTCCTTCTATCTTACTCATTTTAGGGAGTAAATGAAGATTTTTAAAGGGAAGGTAAAAAAAAAAAGTGTCCTTTTAACTATTTTCCTCCTCTTGACGAAAATATTTAAAAAAGAAGAAAAAAGAAAAATTCCGGAATTGGTCTAGCCCTTCTTTACTTTTGTGCTTAGCAATGCATTTGATGATTCATTTTTATTTATATAGATAAAGAAATTTATTTATTTATGATTTGAAATTGTGACATGATAAAAATAATTATGGTGAAAGAAATGAAAAATTGGAGATTTATGAAATTTTGCTTTAAAAAATATATTTGCATTAATTAAATATACATCATTATGTATTTTTTATTTTATGTATCTTTCTTTTATTTCACTCTAGGAATTAAATAATAAAAATAAAGAATTAGTTGAACAATTAAAGCAATCTGAAGCAAAGCTTGACGAAATTGTGAAAAAGTGTGATATTAAGGTTCAAGAAGCTCATATAAAAATGGATAAAGATTACCACAACAGATTGAGTAAACGATTAAAAGAAGTTGAACAGACTATGCGGCAGACTTTGGACAGAGAATTAGATATTCTTCAAAGAGATACTGAAAATATTAAGAAGGAGGCTGAAGAAAAATTAAAAAAAGCTGAATCTGAATCTAATATCAGATTAGAAGAGTTTCAAGAAAGTTTATATGATAGGTTAAAGCAAATAAATTCTGAAGCAGAACAAAAAATAAATGATGCAGTAAAAGAAAAAGAGGTAAGTTCATTGCATATTGTCAAACAACATTATATACTTTGATATTAAAAAAATATTTATGATGATAATTGATATTAATATGAAATAAGATTTATATTTACTAGTCTCTTTTTAATGCTTATTATTCTATATTTTTAACTATTTCTTGTGGAACCTCCTTATTCAATAATTTTCTTAAAGCATTCATCAGCAAACTTATCCAATTATGAACAGTTTGTTCAATGATTAAAATCTCTTTTGATAGCCACATTTTTAAAACTTAAATTATGTATTTAAGTACATTGTTGTTTACTTAGTTAAGGTAATATTATTCTGGTTTTAAAAGGGTAAATTAAAATACTCTAACCGTGGCTTGCGATCCAGAGTTTACTGACTGCTATAGAGTGAAATAAAAGATTCTAGATATGTCATGAGATTTTATATTGCATTAAAGAGTTATAATATTCTTTTGATTCCTTTTATTGTACCAAATATTTAATTGTATTGTTTTTCTTGAATATTGTTAATTTTTGAGTGAAATGAGTAAACATAATCATTTAGATGAAGGTATGAGGTGGAGAATTTTGGTTAGACTTGAGGCAGGACAGTCCCAAGTTCAGCTTGCTAGGAAATTGGATGTAACTCTAAGCATTGCTTTGAATTTGGGGAAGCAGTTTAAATACAGTGAGGCAGTGTCCAGAAGACCAGAACAAGGTCATCCGAGAGAAGCAAACGGCCAATGAAGACCAGTATTTGTTACTTACAGCTAAGTGCCAGAAGGCGTCTACAGTGACACAAGTCTAAGGACCTAGATGCTGCCAAAGGTACATTAGTTTCAAGGCAAACAGTTGCCAGGAGGCTTGGTGACAAAGGGTTGTATGCCAGAAAGCATTCCATTTGCATCCTATTCACTTGTTTCCTCAAAAGTGAGTGCGTACAATGGTGCAGACAGCACTAACATTGGACACAGCTCCATTGGGCTAACGTTATCTTCACAGATGAGTCCAGATTCAGTCTACAATCAGATTCTCGGCGAATATTCATATGGAGGGAGCCTGGGACCCTATACCATCCCAGTAACAGCATGGAAAGGATCCATTATACTGGTGGAGGACTGGTAGTTTGGGCAGGGATTTAGCAAGATACCCGCACACCACTCCATGTGTTTGACGCTGTGTCCGTGAATGCCCAGAGGTACAGGCAGGAGATCCTACAACCCTATATGTGTCTTTTCAGGGTTGCTGTTGGCCCTGAATTCTTTTTTATGCCTGATTGGCTGAGATTTGGCAGGGTTGCTGATAGGGCTGTCCTGGTTGAAAAGTATCTGGAAAGCGAAGATATTCATCACATTGATTGGCCTGCCAAATCTCTTGACCATAACCCCGTTGAACATTCTTGGGATGTTCTTGGATGGGCTATTGCAATATGCTGCTCTGGTGAAAGTGTGGGAGAATATCACAAGCACTACTTAACTCTCTTGTTAACAGCATGCATACTTGTTGTGCACTCTGTTTATCTGTCATAGGTCCACCACCATACTAGGGGCAACCACATACCATGCAAGCCTCGCTTTCATTGCCATCTTTCATCATGAAGTTCTGTCCACATTGGACTGTTAGCAATATCTCTTGCCAACAATCCAATGATTAATTTTTAATTTTTGCTCTGCACACATTATTGTCATACTATAAGTTATATGTATACCAAATTTCATTTATTTTTATCCAGTATTACTCAAGATATTCGGAAAAATGCCTATATGGCTTAGAAATTGCTCTTATTATTTGGCAAATGACAGCAGCCAAATTCATTATATAAACCATTGTAGAAATTACAGACCTCATCATTGAATATTTTTACATTTACTACAAATACATCACTTTGCCTAGCTAATGAATGTAGTTGCTGTACATTATTAAAAATATTTTGGTGAGGATATGCAATTTTCTCCAAAAGTCTGTTTAATCAAAAGAAAGGTGATAAAAAAATCAAGAAATAGGATGCTTGAATAAAAATCAATTGAGGACAAAAAGAGACTTAGTTTCTGTCAGACTCATGATGACTATGAGTTGTTAAGGAACTTTGTGTTCATATCTTACAAAAATAATTTTTTTATTACCTCAGAATTACAAAAAATAATAATAATAATAATGTCAAATTTTAATTCCATATAATTTTTTTCTATTGATTTTAATAGTATTTTTAATCTAATTTTTTTACTCGGTCTGAAGCAATAACAATGATTTTAAATATTAAAATGGAATTCACTCTCATCTATCAAAACTTTTTAGTCACATGCTTTTACCAATTTTGAACTCTGTTGTTGAAATTTTCCTTTTGCTTTTATTTTTTAATTTGCAATAAATTAGTTCAATTGAATTCATGTTTTTAAGTTGTATCAAATAACAAAGTGAGATTTAAAAAAGATATATATTTCTTATTAATTATTTAACAGCCTTAAAATTCAATCATCTCTTCACTAAAAGTATTTAGTCATTGATAAAACTATAATTGGGTTGCTTTGCTGTATGATTATTAAATGATTAATATGCATTAATAATAAGCAAATGATTAATGAGGGTGGTAAAAGATTAGTACATAAGAAACATTAATATTTTTTAAATCTTCTTGTTTGATAGGTATAAAAAAAGTATTGATGATACTTATCATTTATCTCAAGTTTCTTTCTTTCAGAAAATGAAAAATGAACTACAGAATTTACATTCTTCTATAAGGGATTTCCTGCAAAGAATCTTTCCTAATTTAAATGTTCCTGAAAGCATGGTAAAATTTATTTTTATTATCTTTATTATTAACAAAATTGATTATATGGCAAAAAGAAATGTTTCATTTGAATATCAGCTTGGAAAAAGGGCAAAAACCTGAACTCTATTCTACAATGTTAAATATTTTAATATAATGAATTTTGTTATTAAGTTTGCTTTACTGTTTTGCTTTTACTGGCTCTTTCGTGTCTATAAAAAGGAGAAGGGTTTGAGTTGCTAAATGGAAAAGAAAAAAGAAAATTAAAAAAAAACTATTTTTCCTGCTAATACTGTTATACTCTTTTTTAATTGTTATAATTGACAATTCCTTTAAACTTATTACTGATTTATCACCAGTTGGCAGTTTAAAAAAATTAAAAGATAATTGTATATCAATAAAATATTTATTCCTTCACTCTTTCTGATTTTATGTACTATTTTTCTATCTTTGCTCTTTCATATTCTTATTATTTAATTTTTCCCTCCTTATATGACCTACTCCTTGAAGCAACTGTTGTTCAACATAAACCTATTTCTTTCTCCCCTTCCTCATCTTATTTTATATATTATAATTTAATTTTGAATAAAATTTTATTTTAAAATTTATGTTTTTCAAGCATTTTTGGTTTTAAGGAAATATACATTTATTGATGTATTTACGGTTAATTTTCTTTACTAGGAAAATAAGGTTATGTTGACAAAATATGAATCAGAAATTAGATGTTTCATAGAAGAACTTAAAGGTGAGAAATCTCATGATTCAAAAGATGTGGAAAACCTGATGAAGAAATTAGATGTTGCTGCTCAAGAAAAAGTCAATCTGGAATCTCAAATTAAAATTTATGAAAGTGTCTTAGCAGAAACAGTGAGATATATATTTGTTTTATTATATATTTGACTAGAATATGCACCTATCTAAATGGGCTGTTATCCTTTTAACTATCATATATGAACTTAAAAAAGTTGTATGAAATCTCTCATGCATACTGGAAAGTCCTTAAGAAAGTTTATATATTATTTGTTATAAACTTCAAATATAAATAAGTAGCATCTACCCATGATATTCTCAAACACTCATATCAAAGCAAATCTCTAAAATTATTTTGAAAAAATAGTGAACCATTAACAGAATTTTTTTTAATGTAATGCTTAATACAAATTTAAAAATTATTTTGAAAGAAAATATTAGTTAAATGAATCAGCTTAAATGTAAATTGCAAATATAAGCTCATGATCATTAATACAGACCAGCATTAAATAAAATAAGTTTATAATCCCATTATTAATTTTTATTCATGCAGTTTATTTAAATACTAATAAAGCAGGAAATTAAGCATTAAAAATTCCTTGTATAAGTTTCTTGAGAGTAAAACAGAAATTGGGATTTTCAAAACTGATAATGATTCAGAGCAAAGGGGAATTTTTAATTTTGCCTAGCTTTGCAAATTTTGCTAACTTATTCTATTGTAAATTAGAATGTTGCTAGCATATATCAAATCATTTTAAAAAATGGCAATAATTATCCATGGTATTTGCTTTACATCAATCATTGAAATGTTTATAATTCTTTAAAATATTATAGTATTATTATTTTATATATTTCTGCATATTTGCACTTACAGTTTTAGCTATATTCATCATATTATTAACAATTCTTTATTTAAAAATTATCTTTCATTATATATATTATTGTGATGTGTGTGCACTATTTAACATCGTAGTAACATCCTGCATAACAAAATAATAAGTTCCATTCATTCTTTTTGATTAAAAATTTACTTGTACCGTGAATAATATAATTAAATTGTATTTTCTCTTTAGTTCTATTGTTTTATTCAGTCTTGGAATTGTTCCATGCAACTAATAATAATTCTGCATGCATACTAGTTTTTCTATCTTTGCAACTGCCCAGCATTTTTTTTAATGGAAATAAATGTTTAAAATGTTATATTAGGAGAATAGACATATCTTTCTTTGTAAATAAATATATGAAATAATATAATTATTTGAACTGTTCCTATTTATACAATCACAATTATTATGCTGCACATTTATTTATATATTATTTATTTCCTACTCTGAGATTTTCCATTTAAAATTCCAAAAAGTCTAAACAATTATTTACTGTAGTGTGTACCCTCTTTGGCATTTTATTTAAATAGTAAATTAATCAAGGAATAAGTAATTTCTATCTTTAAATTGAACCATTTGCATGCACTGCATTTTTTTTATTGATGATGGATTATTATGATTACAAACATTAAACTAGTTAAAAAATGTGATTTTCTTTCTCTTGATTAATATTCGTCAATTTTGTACTACTATAAATATGCTTTGTAATACTACTTACCTTCTAAAATTTTACTAACCTTCTTTGCTTTCAGCATGTGCAATAATATTTAATTGTAAAGTATTTATTTGCATGTTCTTTCTTGTGTGTTTTTCAAGGAAAGTATACTAAAAAATCTTCAAAATAACATTGAAAATGAAGAAAAGAGGTGGAAACTTGAGTTACATTGTAAAGATGAAACTCTGAAAGAAGTATGGAATGTTTTCTTTATATGACCAACTATTATAAATTTTAAGAAATTCTTAAATATTTAAAAGGCATGCAGTTTTTAAAAAATGTTTTTTTTTTAATCTAAAAATATGTAATCTTGTATATAAATTGATTTTTTTATGTCGGAATATTACAATTGGCATTTTAAATTATGCCATTGTCGTCATTTTTAATGTAAAAAATTTATATCATATTTTAAAACTTCTTTTAAATAAAAATGTGCTTTATTTTCTGTTATGTATATTACATGAAAAAAATTCATTTTTTGCTATAAAAACTTTTAAAATGTATTCATAAAGGAATAAAAGAAAGAATTTCTGAAAATTTAAAAATAGGCAACTGAATTACTATGCATTTTCAGTTTCTTTAATAATTCATAACTTTTTCCATATGCTATAGTAATGTTTCTTGACTTTAAAGGTTCTTAATGAGAATGAAGAATTGAAATCTGAAAATAAAAATCTTAGAACAAACCTTGAACAGCTTCAAGGTTTGAGAGAGGTAACTAAGATTTATTCTCATTAAAATTTGTTGAATTATGCATAATATAGTGTTTATATCTGTGCATGTTTTTTTTCTAATGCATTTTTTAAATTTAGAAAATCATTGTAAAATGCAAGTATCTGAAAAGATAAGGACATTTCAAAATTATGTTCTTTAAAAAATGCTAAAAAAATATTGTTGTTTCTTTTTCCTTGTGTACTTACCCTGCTAAATTTACTGGAGCCACTAGAAGGTGTATGTTTAAATGAAATTAATACTATAGATTGAATCTATGGAGGAGTCTTAGTTACTATTGCTAGCAATTAATAGAGTTGCCTCTCTATTAAAAATATCTATATATTGGCATATAGTATAATAATCTTGTTTCAATCAAAGTGTGAATGTGTTTGGTAAGTAAGCAACTAATTGCAGTTTCTAAAAAAATAGCACCTAGTAGTAATTTTGCAGTGATTAACAGAAAAATGTTAATTATAATCTCAAAATCCATGTTAAATTTAATATTAACTATGAGATGAATATAACAAGTGTCCTTGATTATCTTCATTAAACTTTTAGAATAATACTGCGTTTTGACAAATATATAGAAATAGTTGATCTTTGATTTTTCAGTTTTATATTTAAAATGTATTATTTCATGATTGTTTAATTTCTTGAAAGATGTCCTTAGAAAATCTCAAATTCTTGTCTTCAAAAATTTATTTTCAAATTTATAGGCACTTTATGAAATTGAAGAATTGAGAGTTAAATTACAGAAAGAAGAATCTGAAAAGAAAATGCTTCTTGAAAAAATTGGCAGTCTGGTTAGTATCTTGACTAATTTGTAGTCTTTTAGTGGAATTAAAATTTAATGAATACATTAAACTTTTCTGTACAAGTTATGACCACTCAATTATTGCAGAAATAATAATAATAAAATAAAGTGTTATTTGAAAATGTATTTTTTTATAATATATACAGTAAAGTAAATGCTTATATTTTATGTACATCTTTATAATATGTGAAAATGCAAAAGTGTTGGAGGGGATTGTTCCAAGATGAGAAAATACTGTATTAAAATTATTTTTTATTAAGATTTTGAATTTTTGAACACTTAGTATTCATATAATTTAATGATTATGTATTTTTTACTTGAAGGGCATATTTTTAATTAATCTGTACAAGTATGCATTTTATTTTTTAAACTTAAGTTCTTGGAAAGTTTTTTTATACAAATTGTTTCACAAGTTTATTGTTTTGTTCACATTTTATTTTAAAAGATTTTAGTGATTTTAGATAATGTAAATATCTCCTTAAATAGCTTATATGAATATTAATTTTTTTAAACAGGATTCTACAAACTCTTCTTCAATATCACTTCCTGAAAATAATATATTACAAATTCCCCAGGTAAGATTAAAAGTCCCATTCATTTTGTGGATTTATTGATAATGTGATTTTTTTTCCTATAATTTCTAATTATATCCTTTAATTAAATTAATTTTAACAATATCAATGCACTTGTACCTTAACTTTTTATTTTATTATGTTGCTAGCTTTAATAACAATTTTAATGTCTAACACTTACTAATATAGCTTAAGATTGAATGAATTTATTTGTTGCTGAAATAATATACTAACATTTTCATTGGTTGTTGAATATTTTTACAGTCTAATATATTACCTACTAAATCAGAGAAAAGAAAGAAGTCTCGGAAAAGGGTAAGTGCCTGATTTTCTTTTACCTAAGAAAAATCTTTGCTTTTTTAAAAATCTATGTGCATCTGCATGTGGTTTTAATGTTTTATTTGGAATTAGATGATATATAATAATCAGAAGCTTTAATATAAAATAGGATTTAGAAAATTTTGTTTTTTATCTACATTTTGTATAGTAGGGAAATACTGTTGTAATTTACATGTTACCACTTAAGTGAAACAAATAATAAATGATATTGCAACACATCTATTTTTACAATTCATTTGAAAGGTGTTTCAGATAATATTTTAATAATTTGAATACAAATTGAAAATTGATTTTTTTTAAGCTCAAATGTCGATTATATCAAATAAATATTTTTTAATGAATCATCATTTCTTTTTTATGTCTCCTCACTTTTTTTATTTCAAATTATTTGAGAAAAGACTTGTTTCTAATGTATATTTGACTAATAAAGTTATACATAATTTAAAAAATGTAGTTTTCTTTATTAAAAAAAATGAAAACTTATAGATTTTTTAAAAACTGTTAAACATTCTGTATCCTTTCAACAGATAGCTTATCTTTGATTGTTTCTTTAAGGAATGTTATGATTTCGATTGAATTGCCTTGTCAGATTGTGCTTTAAAATTCAATATCTGTAAAGATGACATTTATATCTTTTATTTTTGCTTAGATTTAATGAATTTTTATTTTTATTTCAGGGTGCGTCTGGCAAAAAATAACATCAACTTTGCATTCCCTCCACAAAATATAAAACTGTAAAAAGAAAATTGCATAGTTTAGATTGCTTAGTTGAAGATTGGGTGAATCTTGAAAACTTGCATTTGTAAATGAATTCTAGGTATACTAGTATTTAAAAAATTATATTCCAAGTACATAAAGAAGTGCTTGTTTTCTGCAGCTCATGTAAGACCCAATTTTTATAGCATTTTTATTTTTACAGCTATGCAAGCCTTTGTGCTGGCTACATATGCATATATAGATTCATACATTGTATTGTTACATTGATAGATATAATAGACTATAATGATTCCTCTTCTCTGTTTCTTCTTGGTAACTTGAAATTTTATAGAAATGTAAGGAATTCTGCAGTATGACTACATAAATTTACTTTTTAATCATTCTTTCTAAATTGATTTTTGCAAAAAGTTAGATTAACTCTTCAGAGACCAGTGTAGTGGAAATTTAATTGCATTAATGTTTTTTCCAGTGTTGTTAAACATGACTTCTTATTCTTTTCTCTCTCTCTCTGTGTATAGGTAAAAAAGCTTTCATAATGCATTTTCCATATTAAAAAAGGTTTTATACTTCAAAAATTAGGGAAACTAAAAACAACAAAGAACTAATTGATCATAAGTTTAAAAATTCAGCTTTATAAATAATTAAGCACCAAAAATGGATGAAATTTACTTTGCTACTTTAATTTAAAAATATAAATTATAAAGGCAATATGAAAGTCTTCATTACCCTATTATTTGTTTCTCAGCTTGACTTCACTTGGAAATATTACTTATAATTTAAGAAGTCATTCTTTAATATAAAAATTCTTTAATATTATTCCATTAGCCAGGTACAAGTGAAAAATCTCTAAATAATGCAAAATTCCATGGAATGTTTTGTCGTTGGCTTCACAATTGGCGACGTTCGCGCCTAGCTAATGGAAAAGTATCAATATTTCTATCTTGTAACCAAATTCTGGAAGTGTGCTAATTTTTGCACCCAGTTGTTCTCAAAGTATTGAAATGGTTGCATTTTGAAACAACATTTAAATGTAAACTAAAAATTCAACTTTCTTGCACTCATTTTTGGATGTAATTTTTGTGAAATAGAAAATTTTCAAAATAGGAAGGTACTTTCATAAAAATGGCTTTAGTTAAATAGAAGTTATAATTTTAATTACAATTTTATTTATTTCCTTTGAATAGTTTTTCTTATGAATGCCAAAGAGATGTGTAGAGATAAATTTTTTTAATTAGTATAAATATTAATTAGTTTCTTCATAATTTTCTAATGCATTGTATTTAAATGTTTGTTTCCAAGTTAAACCTAAAAGCGCTTTTTTTTTAAAAAAAAGTTTCGCATGTTTTTTATCTTATCATGAAAATGTATTTCTGATTGATGTAAATGAATCATGATTTTATAATAATAAATACAATGAAGAATATTTTACATGTAGCAGTTAAGAGCTATTTCTCTCTCTCTCTCTCTCTCTCTCTTTTAATCCATAGATAAATTGTTATTTCTTCAGTGGTTATTTTAGATTTCTTTTTTTCTGATATATATATTTTTTGCTGCTAATTAACACATTTATTTAACAATTAAAAAATCATTTAATACTTTGTATTAAAAAGTTAATATTCTAGTTTTACGAATAATAAATTTCTTTTAATGCACATTATGAAATATATATAGAATATTCTCAGACTTGTTTAAAGTTATTGATTTTTTTTTCCCAATTATAGTTCTTATGATTTATTTTTTTTTTATTTTTTTTTTTTTTTTTTTTTTGAAAAACCGTTGGTATTTGCAATTTGTATTCACTTCAAATTATATTTTATACTATGTCACTTAAACTATATTTTACTTTTTCAGTTTCTTTAAGAAATAATCTTTTTATTATTATTATTCCAATTTCTAAAAAATTTAAAAATGAATCTTTTATTGATGTATGTAACAAATACCTATTAAGGGGTTTTTTGATGGGGTAAATATAAAATTGATTTATTTAATTATAGTTTAACCCTTTGACATGTGGTGGTTTCAGATCAAAACCAAAGGCACTAAAATAATGTTCTAACTTTAATTGCCTGTAGATGTCAGCCAGCTAGTAACTATCTCTTGCATATGAAAAAAGTATTATTTTCGTTGTCTTTTCTTAGTATTTTCAATTTATTTATTTATTTTTCATCAGCAAAAAAAATCTAAATTCTTTAATAATTGTCTTGTATGGAAGCTATCTACAACATACACATTTTTTTCAAATCAAATCACGAAATGAAAGTTCTTTGTGTTTGACATCTTTATAGGTGGTTTCAGATACATACCAACACACACCTATAACATTTGATTCTCTAACACTTGAAACATGGTAGTGAAATTGTTCTGTTTTCCTTCACCTGACACTTTTAATAAAGTAACTGATAATTTATGGGGGTGGGGTCTATGAGTTTTATGAGTGCAGAATTTATTTATATAAACAGAATGGCCGAATTTTTCATTTTTCAGTTGCATTCATTGCCAGCAGTTATATTATGTAGATGTTAAATATATTTTTTAATATAGTATAATTTTTAAATGGTTTATTTAAATATATTTTTTCATAACTTGTATTTTGTGTTGATTGAGTTTAAAATCTAAGTACCATGCAAAAAACTTGCCATTGTTTGTTTTATTTGAGAATTACCTGTTATTAAAATTATTTATTTTTCATTTATAATTTTTTGGCACATTTTAAAATTCTGTAAATAGTTTTCATTGATAATATTGTATTTTTTATTATTTCTGCAAATAAAAAATGAAGAATTACATTACAAAATGATTTTAAAAGTATTTGCTAGCCATAAGAAGAATATCTCATAGGTGTGTGATGGTACTTCTGTGAAATCACCACCTTTTTCATGCTGCAGTCCACTATAAACTTTTTAAAATGTATTTTCTCTTCCAATAGACCCTAAACTTTAAAATTAATTACATAATTTTTAGAAATTCCGAAAATTTATATCTCTGTGTTTCAAAGGGTTAAGTTACTTAATATATCCATCATCTAATTTTTTAAGTGTTTGAAAATAAATTAGAGTATAAATTAAAATATATGGGATTATAGTACAGTACATTTACAGCTAGCTTTTTATTTTTAAAAAAATGAAATAATTAATAAGCTTACTTTTTGATCAATTTATTAAAAAGATGTCTGAATGATGACTTTCATTCATATTTCTATGTTATATATATTTTAGCTCCGCAATTTTGATTTTATTTTTAATGAAACACATTTATCTGAATTCTAGTCTATTAAAAGTTTTGAAATAGCGTTTTCATTAAGTATAGGGTTTTTTTTTTTTTTTTTTTTTTTTTTTTTTTGCATTATATAAAAACTGTGTTGTTTTTATATATCTGAATAGCAATTTCTCACCTATTTATTTTTAATAAATTATGCAAGTAAATGAATTTTAAAATGTTTTTGAAGTAGTGTGAAAGTAATATGATGATAATGCAATTTTTATAATAATTGTTATGTTTTTATTTTTGTTTTATTTACTTTTTGTCTTATTTATTTTTATATATTAAAACCTTGTTTTAAAATACTTTTTATTTACTTTTTTAAAAAAAAGACTGAACAAGGTGTTTTTCAATTGTATGTGGTTCTTTCTTGAATTTTTAGTTTTTAAGCAAATTATTTGAATATTCGCAGAGGATATTTTCATTTAGTTTATTTTTAAAATGTAAAAAAAATTTTATCAAAAAAAATTGTGAAATATTATTATTCTTTTTTTTAAAGAAATGTGGAAATATTTTTATGCATTTATTTTTCTCCTCATATTTACGAAGTTATGTTTCTGTTTTAACTCATAATAATGCAGTAGTCAATCTATCTAACATTTTTATTTTATATATTTACCTAGAGTAGTTAATGTTTGGCAAGTGAACTGTATAATTTTTTTTATATTTTTAAAACTGAAAACAATAATTAAAGCAATATACATAGAGAATAATTAAGTAGTTTTTCTAATGTAGAGTTTGAAAAATATTCATAAAAATTCATTTTAAATTGTTATGTTTTGAAATTACATGAAAATAGTTAAATTAATAGTAGCTCCTAAATGCCACAAACTATTTAAGTCAATATGAATCCAAGATCAAATTTCCAATTGTTATAACTTCAAAACAATTTTCTTTTCTTTTTAAAGTTATTCAAAACCTTAGCAATGTATCCCAAAATGAAATTTAAAAAAAAAAAAAAATTCTGTGAATTCCTTTTTTATGTAATAACAAGTTCATTATTTAATTTTTTTTTAAGATTATGTGAAATAAAAGAAAAAAATGAAAATATTCTTTATGAAATTCTAATAATTTGCCATCAAAATTTAAAGATCTGAACTCTATGCATGTTTTTAGTATTTAATTTTTGTGTTGCTTCATTTGCTTAAAGGGAGAGAAATAAATCAGAAATGCTTTTAATTTTCAATTTAAATAATGCTGATACGAACTCTCTGAAAGCATAGTGCAGGTGCTAATGTTAAAATAATATATAAAAGTTGAGTACTGAAGATGTAAACATAATTAGAGAATACAAAAAAATTAAGGCTTTTTCTGTAGAAATTTAAAAAATTAATAAATGTTTTTTTCTCCCCCTAATTGTCTTTTTGTTGTAAACTTCTGTGATATTTTATTTATTTATTCTTGTTTTTGTTTTAAGCCTTAAAATGAAAAGGTTTAATTGGTTGTATTCTGCTAATTAAAAAGAAAAAATATTTAGTGTTATTTTCCTAAAATAGAATATGTATGTGAAATTAATGTTTAATGACTAAGTCAGGTTGTATATGTTTGTAGTATAAAAGATAATAAATTACTACTTAATCTAGAGCCAAATATTTTTGTGATTTCTTTCTTCTTTTCAACTGTTAGAACACTAATTTGTTTGTTATATTTTATCTTAATATTAAAAAGTTACTGTACCTTTCATGTATTGCCAATAATGTACTTTTATTAATTAAACTGTTTTTATGCTTGTGATTTCTGTGTGTACTGAAGTTAAAGAAATTCTTTTACTTTGCATTTCAAATCTATTAAGTTATTTCTGCATCGTGTAAAGAATATTTTGAAATTTATTTTAGGAAAAGTGCTTATATGGCTATTTGTTTATTTACAGCCAGTTTTAAGATAACTTTTACATTTATCTATTAGTTATATCATGCCAATGGCCTGATGGTAAGGCCTTAGTACAAAGGCTAAAAGGTATCGAAGTATAGGCTCATACCAGAAAAAAAAATTGTGCATCTAGTGTACAATAAATCAATTGAATATACACTCCAACATTGATTATTCAGTCATTAGTTGCATTTCTTACCAATATGTTACATATAATGAGGTATCACTAAATTATTATACAAATATTTCTTAAAAAATATAATTAATTTTAAATGAAATATTTTCAAACATTTTTTAAAATTATTTTACAATAATTTATTATTAATTAAATAGATACGGCAAGGACAACATTGTTGTGTTTTGGAGTTCTGTGGTGTGACAATGCGGTCACGGGCACCACCACAGCATAATTTGGAATAATTGTAATTTTTAGCTTAAGGGGGAAATTTAAAATATAATTGAAATTAATTTATATAATCACACAATGCTCTAATGTCATGAAGTTTGATAGAATTTTTAGATTAAAACTTTTATGATATAATTATTAAAATAAAATAATATTTTGGTTATTTAGGGAAAATAGAACTTTAATGGGATTAAGGTTTCATTTGTCTTTTACTATAGAGACTGATTGAACTATTTTAATTAGTTGTTTTCAAACAATTCCAAAAAAAAATATTTTTTTAATTTTTCACAAGTCTATTTTGTTGATCAAACAAATCAACATTATTTATTAGATACAACTTTGTTTCTGTTTTTAGCAATCACTTTTTTTTAAGTCATAATTCCTCAATTAACATTGAAAACAATTCCTATATTCATTGTTATTATGAGAAACAACTCTATTGTTATTGAATTCATGTTGAAATAGAATTCCCTCCCCTCTCTCCCAACTATTATGAACAAAAATGTGGGTAAAATGCCATTTTGACTTCATAGTTTTTTACTAGGTATCCATAGTTTCATCTAATTTTTATAATAATTACAGAAATTCCGTATCTGTTGAAGGGGGTTGGGAGATGGTTGGCCAAATATCCTTCTATTCTGCAGAAGTTGGAGAGGCTGGCGCATGTGTCGTTCTCATTATTTCATGGTAGTTCAAAATGACGAAGTGCATCCCAAAATAACCTTTGTGTTACTTTAAGGGCACATGGTATTGCTGATAATTTAAATAGTTGGACATTTTTATTATTAACTATAACATGTTAAAATTCCTTTATCTAAATATAAAGCATTATCAACTAGTTGCAATATATATATATATATATATATATATATATATATATATATATATATAATATAGGAAAATTATTAAAGCATCTAACGTTTTCTGAAGCATATTACATTTGAAATTGGATTCCATAAGTGGATATATTTGAATTAATTTATTTTCGTTATATATTCCCTTTTTTTAATGGATAAGAGGAAGTCATTTGATTAAAATGCCTGTAAGCTGTTAGTTTTCCTTTGGATTTTGACAATAATTGGATGTTCATTCAAGTATTTGAACAAGTAGATGTATTTACTTTCTAATAAAACTGCATAACGAAGGGACTTCTCATTTCTAAATGATGTTGCTTGATTTCTTCATATTGATGGAACTACAATAAAACGTCTTTTAGTCGTCACTCAAAATAATAATTTTTTTAAAAATGACGCTATAGGTAGAGTTAGAATTTTTTACATGCTGAAATATTTTATGAATTGGTGTAGGATTCTGGGATAAAAACAAGATTTTTATAAACAATACATGCAAGAAAAACAAATAGAAAATTAAAAAGAAAAAATATATTTTTTTTACAGTAATCGCATTTTTTTTTTTTTTTTTGATTACTTAGATATATTTAAATTCGATGTTCATTAATGTTCGGTGTTCATTAATAAGGGTGCTGGTTATTGTAAAGAAATTTTCTGATGGGCTTAAAACTATAAATTCTTCGTCTGTTGTATCTTAAAACTTAAATACTGTCAAAATCTAGTGTTTTTGTCTTTTTGGGTAGGATTTGATCTATGTTTTGTATATATATATATATATAACAAATTCAAATTAATTTTCAATTCCATTTAGCCCATCATAACTTCATTCTAAGAATATTCTCTAATGTTCTGATCCATTCCACCTGTTCTAGTTAATTAATTCAATAAAAGCTGTGTAAAATTGCTGAATCGGCTAAAAGACAAGAGTTTCTCACGCTCCATGTAAGAGATGAAAATTGTCCATCCAAGCATATTCCTTTGAAAAAAATACCTAAGTCTCCCATGCCTGCCTCGGCGTGTTTTGTGAAAATCCCAATCGAAAACTCATTGCAATCTTACTGTATTTAATACCAAGGGTAAAGATTTCCCTCCCTTTTTTACACTTCAGCTTTTCGTCATTCCGTTCTGTGTTGTGCTCGTCGCTTTTGCTTGTACGTAATGCCTGTTTCCCGTGATTTAAAAAAACGAACTTAAAAATTCAACCTGATTTTGGCCGTGACTCTCAGCCTTCTGCTTTTAACAAATAATAATAATACAACAAACAAATACACACAGTATTACATACGATACAAATAATAATATACATCGTATTGCAAACTTGTTTACAAATTTTCTTCCTTTACTTAAACAGAAAAAAAAAGGAATTGAACAAAACTGAGGGGAATGAAAATGAACGGAAACATCAGCAAGAATAAAACTAACTTATCAGGAACTAAAAATGAATGATATACCCAAACCTCATATTTAAAATAAATTTAAGAATATGATGTGATATCATTATTTATCGAGAAATATACTGCTCTAAGCTTGTGTATCCAAATATTATTTTTTTTTCCTTCGCTAGAACGGAAATTCGGATTATCAAATAAGATACGCAACTGCCTAAAAACCCTAGCAAAGTTTTTTTTTTTGTATAAGAAAATTTTTGCTTATTTTCATTTATTAAAACATTGACCTTGAATAGATTTTAATTTTCATCTAAATTTCAGAATATTTTTATTGAAATTTATTTTTTTATATTTGAGATCATAAATGAGTTCCGATTACAGCCGACTATCTCATAAAACTACTATGGACACGAAATCTTATCTATCTAGCTCTCTTCCTTTGTAATTATTGTATTAACTTATATTCGAACAGAAAGACTTCCATTGAACGGATTTTACACAAAATTTAATAGAAATCTATAAATTTTATATAAAGACCGTAAACCAATTTTCATCTGTTTAACTTTTTTTAAAATCTTTGTGACAGACAGGCAGACATTTTCCAAAAATGTGTTTTTCGAACTCGGGAGGTCTAAAACGTGCAGATTCGTCAAAAGCACCAGTTCGAATTTTTTAACGATTATAATATTTTATTAAGTACACAAAAATCTAAATTTAAAAAAATAAATAAGTTACATTTGGGAATTGCGTTGACGAAGTTTAATAACTACTAAAAAGATTTTTTTATACTTTTTAAGTCTTCAAAAATTTCAAATAATTAATTTTTGAATTCGATAATTAATAATTATAACTCAAATAATCAAAAATCTTGATTGAAAATTTAGTCTCTATTAACTGAATTCAGGAAATGATTATTCGAAGTAATTTTGGTTCCAGGCAGTTGAGATAATTTACATTCTACGACGTAGGCATTTATAAACTGGAAAACTAAGAATTCCTTTTAAGAATAGAAATACGATCGCTATTTTAAATGATGAAGACTTCATACATTCGCTGCTACATTGTGATGAAGCAAACAATAAGAAATTCCAAGGTGAAAAGGTCAAGGTATCAAATAACTTGATTGATGACTCGTGATTTCATCAGCAAGAAAGCAAAATTTGGAACTGAAAATTCGAATTGTCCCGTTAAAATAGACTGCGACTACGAGGAAAAGGAATAATGAGTTTTTGAGTGTAATCAGCAGAATTTTTTTAAAAGGTATGTTTGAATATTTGAAAGATTGTAAAAACATCTATAAAACTTAAATATCTTAATTAAGGGGCAAAAGTTCTAAAAAAATAGAAAAAAGTGCTTTTTTTGGTATAAAAATGTATAAATCAAAAATAGTCTAATTTAGAGGTTTATAAAATGATTAGTTTAAAATTTGATAATAAGAAATGTATTATCTAGTTAATGAATCAAATAATAAGTTGTATTTTTTTCTCCATTTTTTAAATAATGGGTTCAGCTGATGAATAACATGAAATTTTCATTTGTTTTTCACATTGTGAAGCATTGAAACAACTACAAATTATTTCTAATTGAGGTGATTACTTATTTTCTAGTTCAGAAACTTCAAAACATAGTGAAAAATTATCATACTAAATTTGAACAAAAAAAAGTACGATTTAGATTTCAATTTCTTGGTTTTTAATTAATAAAAAAAATAACTACTCAATTAACCGAAATGAATAACAGCCTATGTTCTATTCTAGACTATAATCCATCGCTGTCCTGAATTTCGTTGAACGTTCGAACGCGTGATTGGCTAACATCATCCATCCAAACTTTCACATTTAAAATAGTAATATAGATAGAATTATCTCTCTCTCTCTCTCTGTATATATATATATATATATAT
>JAOUZG010016644.1:5566156-5596674 GCA_026289955.1 Argiope argentata | reverse complement strand
ATATATAATATTGAAGATGGAAAAGTTTTTGCAATTATAATCTATTTTTAGCTCAGAAATTTTAAGTGGAGATGTTACAATTTAAACAAATTTAAAGTTATTACATTGTCTATTTAAAATTAAAATTCAATCCAAGTGCGATTTTTTTTCATATTATTTCATTCTTCTCAATAAAAACTTGATGTCATTTTTTCTAGAATGTAATAAATAATCTTTTCAACATTTCATGTCAGTTTTCATTGCTTAAAGTTGATTGTGTTTCTAAATCTGGGGGGAGGCAAAAATAAATTTTGAGAATAAGTTCATAAGTTTAAATTCCAAGATCTATTGGGCTATTTTAAGAAACTATGAAGCTTTATTAAATAAGCCTTTAACTTATTTGAAATTCTCCCTTCGTACTTACCTTTTTTTAAAAAATTAATTTGGCAGAGTTCATTGTAGTTTTATAATTTGTATTTTTATTCTATCTTTTAAATTCTTAAATATGTTGTAACATATTATCAAGTCTACTTGGTCTAAAATCCAAATACTTTTACTTCAAATCCTTAATTTACTACTATTATATACATCAGTAGCACTAATTAAAAAATATTAAAATATTCTAATTCAATCAATATAAATTTTAAAATTTTCATCTCGGATCCATGTGTTATTTTTCATTCTTAGCGATAATTCTTTTTTCTTTATTCAAACTAAAATAGGAAGTTGAATTTTTCTGAGTAACTCTGATAGATGGGGCTGGTTTTTTTACATTATTTACCCATTTTTGAAGCATTCTTTCATAAAACAGAACATTTTGATATTGAAACTTTGGATAATTATTTTGTTCTATTGGGTTTTCTATTACCAATAATAAATAAATGCTCTTTCTATATGAATATTTTTGCAAGAAAATTGTGTTTCAGAGTTAATTATTATTCTTACTAATGATTGTTTTCATTATCCGTGAAAATATTTGCAAGATCTCTCAACAACTGCTTTTTATATTTGCATTTTTTTCACATCCATAACATAAAATATATCTGACATGCTATGTGCACAAATAGGATATTTTTTGGTTCCCTCAACTGTTTTAATTCTTCCTAAATGATTCATCAAGTACAGAATATAAGAAGAGAAAAGAGGATATTCTATTAAATTCTGTTAATTTTTTTAATGAAAGAAAAAGGATGTGGTCAAAAATGACATTGTGTTTGCAAGCTAAAATATATTAGTGATTTTGTTTTTGTTTCTTTAAAAGTAGATATGTGTAGATTTGCTATAAAAATTCTTCACTTTTTGAAGATAAAGATGTGGACGTAATTAAATAACTAAATATAATTTTCTTATGGACTGTATTGTTGAAAATATTTTTAAATGTTCAGTAGTATGTCATACTCAATAGTGATCTTTAGAGGATAATAATAGAATTATTTTATTGTAAAAATTAAGCAAATTATTATTTTTTATTTTTAGGCAAAAGATAAACATGGAATAAGTGCATTACTGGCTGCAATCTGGGAGGGGCACACTAGTTGTGTCAAATTAATGTTGGAAAAAGTAAGTTGTGTTAATTAATTTTTATTTTTTAGGTTTGAAACTTAAAATAATTTTGTTTTATATTTATTATTATTATGTCTGTTATTGATGTTTAAATAATCAAAATAATAAATAAAATGATACATTATTTCTGTACAGATGAAATTTAGCAGCAAAAAGTATTATACTGATTTCTTATTAAAAGCTTTATTTTTGAAAGGATCTTAGATCTATTTTTTTTTATTTATCCGTTTTTTCTTGAATTTAATTTATTGTACATATATTCTGTGAATTTATCATCATTGGAAGATTTCTCCCAAAATCAATTACACAAAATAGTTTTCTATACAAAATAATAATTGACTAAACAAAAAAATGATTTTGATTTAATTTTTAAGATAATTATTTAATCTTATCTATGAATAAATTTCTGTATATTCTTGTGTCTTAGTTACCAGCATACTTTCAGAGAATTTAACTTGACCACTGATTATAGCTTTTTTTTTCTTTCTGAAATGGCATTTAAATCTGAATCTGAATGGCATTTCTGAAATGGCATTTTTTCTTTCTGAAATGGCAATTATTTATTGTACTGCATCCTATTATTTTAAAACATATTTGAAACCAATAACATACATTTGAATTTTAAAAATGTAAGAGAAAAGCTATTTAAAGAGCAAAAATTTTGTATGCTCATAAATTATATATTTATAGTAAAAAAAAATTATATTTTTTTTGGTCATGATTCATATTGTACTATGCAAAAAAATAGATTGAATTAAGCAGCTTTTAATTGTTATGTTTAGTTCAAGATGTAAATATTAAAAATAACAATTAAATGTACCATTGCATCTATAAATAGCTATATAAAAACGTTAAACCACGCTTACTAATGTTACATATTTTTTAAAAAGTTATATGTGTTTTGGATTTAAAATGAAAAATAATGTATCAGTGACTTTTAAAAGGGGAGTATTTTACCCCCAAGGTGCAAGGTTTCTTTTCTTTTAAAAATCAACTAATTATATACTATTAATACATACAGAACTACTTGTTCCTCACTAGTTTCACCTCTTCCTAGATTGCTTGGTCAAATTGGCAATGAAAATGTATTTTAGAAACTCTTTCTAAAATATAAAATATTGTTAGATTTTCTATTGCTCTTACCTTCTTTCTTTCTTTCTTAAAAGTTTAAAATAGGTTTTAAATTCAAAATCTTTAACATTTTTTTTAGGGAGCTTCAAAATCTGGTCAAACCCCTGATGGAGTAGATTATATAACAGCTGCTGAGAAACCTGAAATTAAAGAGCTCCTTAAATGTTGACACTGCATTACTCAGTTGTTGAAAAATAATGATCTTTACTATAAAGTGGGATATTTTTTAAAAATTGTAAAAGTTCAGCTCAATATTAAAATTTTATTAACTCTCAGTAATATTTATGTATGATTAGTTTTTCCTTAGCTTCTGTGCCAAATGAGTAATTCTTTAAGCTTTGTGTAAATTTGGTTCACTTTGGTATGAAAATTTTCTCACTAGTATCCCGCCTGCAAACTACATATAATTTTTTTTATTATCATAAAATGCAATAAGGATGTGGTATATTTGTATTGTGTATGATCATTTAAAGTATTGAAGATCTGAAAATAAAATGCTCATTAGCAAAATTAAGGTTTTTTAATATTTAATTTTATAAAAGATGAAATAATTGATTTGAAATGTTCAACTATTAATATGTGAATATAAATGTTCTGTATTTTTTTAAATATTATCTGTGGATGTATAAAGTATTGCTTGTATGATTTATGCACTGTGCCTTTTTCACATTGAAGAAGTGTTTAAACTACTTTTTTTTTGTTTCAATCGAAATATTTTCTAAATAAATTTTATAATTTGTTTCATTAGAAAGATTATGATTATGTTTTTGTAATTTTTTTTACTGATGTTTTAAGAAGTACTTGATTCCTGTTTTACAAAGTATTTTACATGATGTGGATAATTTGTTAAGTACTAGACACAATCTTCTATTTTTGTTTTTGTATCTCCTTATGTAATTTATCAACACTTCAATATATCATACTGTGTATGCACCAACCACTATTAGAAATACTTCTATTTATATTCTAAAAAATAAAGTAATAAATGTGAAATTGCTTTTGATTTTTTTAATTCTTATAATATGCATGATTTCAATCTCTTGATTGTGTGATTAACATACTTTCAAATTATGACTTTTCTTTTTCAGTTCTTTCTTTACTGAAATTAAATAAGTCATCACTGTTGGTGTTTATGGGACCTCTCTAATCTTTTGTTTTTTAACTTACAATTGTAAAATTAAACTAGTTTTGATCTTGTAAAATTTTATACAGGACTATATTACCATATAAATTTTTGAAATTAATTTGATCGTTGGAAAGATTCAAGCCATTATATAAGAACCAACTAGCTTTTAAAACTTTACTTCTACAAGAATATTAAAAAACGAAATTTTAAAAGATCTAAAATTATTTTTATGTTTTATCAACTTAAAGTCAATTTTATTTTAAAGCTTTCTGTATTACACATATACGTTATCCTTTTGCTGAGCCGGCTTTTCAATGCAAAAAGACAAGCAACTATTTTCTGCAGTTTTATAATAAAAAGATTTAAATGAAATCTGCTATGCATATTTCAATGTATCATATCAGAACATCATTTCTTGAAAGGCCAAGCACCACATGCTCATGCAAGTTAAATTATATTTTTATTCATTTTAATTGTTTCATTGAACTAGTCTCTTAAGTATTGCAACTGATCAGGAAAACTTTGTCCTGCATTTAGTGTTAAAAACAATATCACATTTCCTATAATCATATGCTCAAAATTATATTTTTCTAGGTTTTATTTGCTGTAATCATTAACTTTTTTTTTAAAATCAAAGCTTTTATAAATGGGATGGCATTGCATTATTTATAGCTTTTTTTTTCACCTACAAATTTTTGTTGATGCCAAAAAGCTCATCTCAAAAACATGTGCTGAAATGATGAATTATGTTTTATGCAGATAATATTTTAAAGCAACAAGAATATATTACGAGTTTTGTGTTCATTGTGATAGCTTTAAATCAACATTTTTTTCTCAGAACTAATGAAAAGGTCATTGTTTCTATTTAAATTTAATAACAGAAAATGTACTTCATAAATTATGACATTTATCTGAATAATTTACAATATATATTTTATCTGATCAATACTTAATTAAACATTATTCTAACTTTTCATAGTTTTGCAACTTGTTATATTGACTTGAAAATTATCCTAAATATAACAGCTAAGAAAATAATTCATTTTACTTTCATGATTTAGATCACAATTCTCTGAGAAATCTGCTACTAGCATTGCTTTTAAATATTATATGAGAGTCAGTTAAAAATATTTTCCGAACTAAATTAATTGAAGGTGTTTGCAAGTGATAAACAAAATATGCATTATAACAAATTAACTTATATAAATTCCTACAATAAAATGTTCTTTGATCAACAATATAAAGTAGAACATAAATTAAGTACAATATATATTGTGAATTGAAATCAGAGCAAAAATAAATTAGAAATGATGACAGAAAACATAAGTTGAAATAAATGTCATTCTTTATCATTTTCATAAAAAGCTGTTTCATTATTTAAATACAAAAATACATAACGAGTAACTTATTTAACACTTCCATTTATCTATAAAAATATTTCATTTTTAACAAGTGCTACAATAAATAATGTATCAACCTTTTGATTCCCAGAATTTTTCATGTTAAACCTTTATTAATGATTAAATTAATGAATGCCATCATAGAAACGAAATAATAATAACAAAGATTTTTTTGTTGTTGAAGAGTTTAGTAGTTCGTTCTTACATGAAAAGAATCAACAAGATATAGATTGTAAATAGAATGCTCTTGTAAATATCTCTGAACTAAAATAAAATATCTAACATTGATAAAATACTGTTAATAAGATAATACCAAATGATTTTTTACATATTTCTCTCAAAACTAAAGAAATATATATATATTTTTAATTACTTTGATCAGTCAAATGAGAATTCTGATTCTGCCATTTTGTCAGTGAAAGCTAACTAAGCAATGAGAAATCAGTTATGCATTTTAAGTAGTCCATAAATGGCAAAAAATAAAGCTGTCAGTTTGTGTACTTTTTTTCATGACAAGTAACGTGGAAAAAATCTCCACTATCTTGCTCATCAGGCAAGTTTCGGAAAAGTTAAAAGAAACAACAAGGGAGGAAAAGACTGCAAAAGGCACAGCCTTCCTCTTACACAGATGCACAACAAACATAGGTATTTTAAAAAACACATAAAATACTAGTTTTCACTCTCAAATGCAATCATTACTAATCTTGACTTCATTTAAAATTCATCATGTCTTGTCAAAGCTTCACCAAAGTCTGTAGCTTGACTTCCAACAAAGAGATCATAATTGTCCAAAATTTCTTCTTTAGATAATTTAGTATCCTATAAGAAAAAAATATTCTTAAAAAATAACATAGTATTATGTATAATGATAAAATTGGGGAATTTTAATTGAAATCCCTACATTTTTATGTGTATAAATTTTACAAATTATTGTAGGTTATAAAATATATATGTTTATGGGATTTTATTAGTTGCAATTTTTGTTCTTTCCTTTCATTATTTTATTTGTATCATTTAATATTGGTATAATTATTCATATAGTAAATATTAATAAATACTGAACATAGATGGTACGGTATTCTATAAATCATGTATATTTGGAATGTGAGCGACATGTGCTTGAGCCGTTTTATTGTAAACACTTCAACCAGAGTATTAATGTGAAATAGTGCAATGAGTCACCGCTTGTTCTTCGATAGCAGCAAAAGGCATTATTCATTCACTCTTTGTCAGCGACAATTCTTACATTTCAATCTATATTATGTGTTACCTTATATATATGTGTAATCATCGTCCTTGTGTTGTTATCTATGTGGTTATGAAAAAATAAATAAGAAAAGGAAAAATATATATATATATATTCTTGGATTTAAAAATACAACCTTCTATAACATATGAATTGGAAGGTTGTTATGAGCGAGGATGGGCCATCATCTGCCCCAATTTAATTTTTTTAAATATTAAGATGTTATTTTATAACAATTTTTTAAAAACATATTTTAAGCTTTTAGACAAATAGATTATATTATTGAGAATTAATTTTAAATTCAACTCATTTCAGAAAATGAAAATTCATTTTCATTTATTGAGCTAGAAAATTATTTTCAGAGTAAATTTCAATTGAAAAAGAAATCTTCTGAATTTGTTGAATACATTTAAAATATATTAAAACTTCAAAAAAATGCCCTTAAAAAAAGCTTTTATTGAAATTAGAAACAGTAAGAAAATCCCGTTTGTTCCCATGTAAATAATTAGAAATGTTGACATGAATAAATGAAAATCTGATGAGAAGTGGTAAAAATAAAGTATTTTATTGTCAACTGATAAAAATTCAGCCATGTATTCATGAATATTTTTTTCATGAATACATGGCTGAATTCATGAAAGTGCTTTAAATGGCTAGAAAAATTATAAATGGTTTTAAATAAGTTAAAATGGTTGATGTATCAATATTTATCAATTCAGTTCCTTCTTTCTTTACATACCATGATTACTTTCAAAAATTTCCATATTTAAGTTAAAAACTTTAGAGACTCTTTAAAATGCCAGAATGTAAATATAGAAAGTAAAATAAGCTAATTTTGTCATAAATGTTCCAATAAATACAATATCCGGATTTTATATAAAATTGTAAATAACTTTTTCAGTAAAATATTAAATAAAGCCTTTAAGAAATTCAAAATAAAAGTCACGGGATTTTTTTTATAGAAAAGAAACTATTTCAGGACTATTCATACATAAAAAGGGCTGGAATGGAATTTTAAATATATATTGAAGCAAAAGCAGAATCCTGGTATATTGCAGGCACTTTGAATTTTTGACTTTGTTTTTTTGCATCCCGAGAGGCATAAATTATGTACAAGAGTTGCAGACAAAGTACATCCATTTACAGTATGACACAAGAGCAAGTTAGTGTAAAAAATAGGGAAAATATTTTTCACAGTGCTTTTACACAATGAGACATTGACAGGGATTTCTCTACATGTGTTGAACTAGGCAAAGGAATCTTAGGGATCTTTCAGGGGAATTTGTTTTTATCAGCAATTTTTATCCCTTCACTCAGAGTGTGGGAACCTCTGACTAAGATAAATACAGATTCTACAAACTCTATATAGGCATTCTAATAAAGTGTGCAATATTCATATTGTAAAATGATTAGCGGATAGCGCTAGGCCCGAACTCCAAATCGTATCGTTAGTAGCCGAGTATCATACCGATCAAGCAAAAGGGACCCTTCAGCTTGAAGGATATTAATTGCCTTATATAGCATTCACCACAATATAATGGAGCAAATAGCAAAAAGAAGAAAACAAAATTTAAAATATCTAAAAACTTATTGTGAAAGGCAGCATAATAAAAAAATTTATAGATCAAAATAAATAGGTTTTTTTTTTAAAGAGTTTGTAGCAAACATTTGATAATTCATTGTATTATTTTAAACATTTGCCACAAGTATAAAAAATATCAAAACTTCGTTAAGAAATAATTTTTTTTTTCTTACCTTATTATCATCTGCTTCGTGTATGAGATGCAAAGATTCTGCTTCACTATGGTTGTAATCACTAGGAAGAATCCATTCTTTTACTTCATCTTTATCCATATAACCATCATTATTTTTGTCTCGATAGGTCTTGAATTGATCCCTTTCGTTTTTTACCCATTCAGGTTCATCTTCTTCTCCTCCACTATACATATCACCTAATAATTAAATTAAATTAATATAAATGTTTCTATTAAACCTAATAAAAAAATTTAAAACTGTTTTTTTCTCAACATTTACTTACTGTGATTTTTTTAGACAATGGATACTTGAAAGATAGGTATTTTGAATTTATTCAAAAATATTATGCAGATAAAAGTATCATTTTAAGCTTAATTTATGACCCAAGTATATCAATAGAAACATTTAAATTTAAATAAAAAAAATAGTAATCATTGGAAATGTTTTGTTTTTTTTTTTTAAATATAGAGTAAATAAACCTACACATTAGATTATTCACTATTTAAAAAAACGTCTCTCTCCTTAGTACCAAAAGATTATACAAACAGTCAATCAGAATTATAAGTTATTTTTGTTTAAATATAAATATTATCTTTTGCATTCTTTAAACTTTGCAACTTCAACATGGTTACATAGAATAGTTTTATCAATGTAGTAATCTATACTTAAAATAAAGCTCAATAAGTGAGTGTTTGTGTTCTGTTAACGCTCAACAGGCCAGATCAAGTTAAGCTCAAAAAATTATCTTTTCAACAATACTGATGTTTTGACCTTTAAATTAAATTTCTATTTTTAATGAATTTTTAAAAATTTAATTTAATTGTTTTTTTAATAATTAATTCCATATAAAATATAAATAAATTTTTAACTGCACAAGCATCTAAAAAAATAAGCTTTTAATAACATGCTGCCATTTATATAAATTTTAAAAAAATAGTTAATTGCTACAACAAATAAAATATAGAAAAATGTAATTTTCAGTAAGTGATTGTATGAAATGAAGTAAACAAAAAATATGCTTATTTCAATGATCACATAAAATGGGATATTTTCTATAAATAAGAAATGTGATTTCAAAATTTTTATGATTATTTGCAATACAAAAATTACTAATTCAATGTAACTAAATCAATAAAAATAAATTTAAATATTTCAAACAATACTGGTAAAACAAACCTCAAATGCCCTGAGTCAGGTGACTCATTTTCCAAAAAAAATAAAATGAATATTTTTTGCTCACAAATTTCGGAAACATCAAAACCTCCTAATCAAAACAATATCATGTTCTCACATGAAAATAATAAAAAAGAAATTATGAATATGACATATATATATATGTTGAAATGGAAGGTGGTTTCGAAGACACAGATGACACTTTCAATTTTTATGTTCGTTTTATTCCATTGCAAGAAGCACACATTATGTACAAACAGAAGCGACAAGCAGAACACAAAACAGAATGAGGAAAAGCCGATGAAACTATTATACCTGGGAATATATACTGTTAAGATTTAAATAGGGATTTTTGAAGTATGTCAATCACATGTACATATGTACATGGAATCAAAGGGAACTTTTAAAGGAATGTGTTTGGTTGAACAGTTTTTATTCTTTCACTCAGAGAACTCATGCAATTTATCATCTTTTAGCCGATTTAGCAATTTTGCAAAACTTATGTTGAATGAACAAGGGCAAATGGAATGGATCAGGAAACAAGAGAATAAATTTAGAATGAAGTTACTATGGCTAAATTGATAAAAACTTGGAAATTAATTAGGATTTAATTTCATTTAATTTTAAAATATCATTACATATACATATATAATTCTTCTGTGCATTTGTGTATGACTGAACTTCTCCTATATGACTGAACTGATTTTAATGCAAGTTTGTGCATTTACTCAAATGGATTCAAGAATTATGGTTTAGATTCACAATTTGGTTCAATACAAAATGTAGAATTTTAATTATTCCTTATAAACTAACTTTCCCACAAAAAAAAAAAAAAAAAAACCTTTTTATTTCCCAATTGCCAAATGAGTAAGGGTTCAGTTTTTTTCTTCTGCTAACAAGGTTAGGATTAACATGTTACCAACAGATTACATCAAATTATCATGTTTATTTTCTTAGTTTTTGATACAATTAAAATTAAACATTGTTAATTCATTGATCTGATACAATGAATCTGAGAAAATTTTGTTGGAAAATTCTTATGATATTACATAAATTAAGGAAGATATTCTTAAGTGCCTATATGGCTTAAATGCTCAGAAATACTGTTTTCAAAGCATTGATATTTAAAACAAAAATGCTTTGTTTTGGTAAAAAATGCAAAATTAATTGCAATTTAATCATTTCCATTTTAATTTAAAGAATAAATTCTATGGGAGCCAACTGAAAATTAGAGATACATATTATGTTGAGATGAAGACCTTCATAATATTATGAGTGAATTAAATCACTATTAAAATTTGAAGCTTTAAAATATTTTTATGAAGAAACTATTAAGATACTATTTAATTATTATAATTTTAATGAGCATTAAGAAAGGTGAACCGGCTTATCCCCAAAGGCAGCTAGATGTTTCATAAACATATGATTATTTACTTTTAAAGACAAGCTACTTCCCCAAATTTTACTACTTCCAAAAATGAGTTAAAATATTTAAGCCATTAAAAATTTTTTATAATTTTATATACACTGAACACTCGATCCTATAATCATGGCATTTCAAAATTTAAAACAAAATTCATATGATTTGTTATTTTAACATTTGAGAATATATATATATAGTATGAAGAAGAAATTTTTAACAATATCATCATTAACTTTTAAGATTTCTCAATTAATCGGACGGTTAAACATGTAAGGCTTGATACTTATTGCCATATTATATATATATATATATATATATATATATATAGAGAGAGAGAGAGAGAGAGAGAGAGGGAGAATAACACTCAGTAAGAGTAAAGTAATTTAATAATTATATTTAGGAATATGTAAGAGCAATAAATAATTTAATTCTATTTTTAAAACTAGTTTTAATTTTAAAAAATAAAAATATTCCAGTTTTTGTTGACAAAAAAATGTTCAAATAAAATTTTAATCTACTAACATTAAAAAATATATTTATACCAATATATTCTTGCAGAGAGATTCTACCATCCCCATCTTTATCAATATCTTCAATGGTTTCTGTAATGACTATATCTTGCATATGAGGTGCTTCTTCTGGATGAAGAAAATCAGCAAATTCTTCCTTTGACAATTGTTCATCTTTATTTTTGTCAGCAGTCATCCATCGTCGCTTGTCACGTTGCATCATTTCTTTATAAGTTTTGATGTCAGGATCATCATCTTGACTTTGATCTTCTGTAAAAAAAAAAGAATAAATTCAAGGTATTTAGAAAATTTATAGATAAAAAAATCACATCTTTTATAAAGTACTGCTAATCATTATTCTTTTAAACCTGAAATAAAAATTACAAACTATTAACCAAAACTTTTAAATGGCAATTTTAGGGCGAAATTCTTAGTTTCTAATCATCTAAAGAACAGTCATACAAAATTAATGTTAATAAAACTGCAAATTAAATAATAAAATTTACTTGACATAATTGGATCCATATATTTCAAGGTACATGCAAGGTGCATTGTATTTTAACTTAAGGCATTAAAAAAAGATATTTTTCCGTTAGCCAGGAGCAAGCAAAACATTGCTGAATAATATAAAATTTCACCAAATTTCTTTGGAGATTTTTCGCTTGTGCCCAAATAATGAAAAGTAGCAACAACAAAAAAAGCATTATTTCTCAGGTATGATTATATAGTATGAGATATATTAAATACAGTAAATTTTATCACCAATTAAAATCCATTTAAAGTCTTATTCAAAGAAATAGCATGCAACATCCACTTTTAGAATAACTTAAAGGATGCTTCTTCCTGAAAGTGTGATGATTTTAAACATAGCAATTATTAAAGGCAAAATTTTTTTGAAAACATAAAAAAACATTGTCTTATGAAATATGTAAAATTACTAAAAAAATTTAAAAAATTCAAGAAAGTAAAACAACAGATTTAATTCAAATTTTTCTTTAAACTCATATTATTCATTACTGCTTTAAGATAAAAGCGAATGTCTTTGCAAATCATAATATTTAAAATCTGAATAAAATATACCATCAATGAAGCTGTAAGTAACTTTTTTATATGTCTCCCAATCTAAAGTGTCTTTTTTTGCTTCATTATGTGTCTCCCATTGCCTGTTCACATCATCGAGAATATATTTTTTCTGAGTATATTCAATCCAATTTTTCAGCTCTTCTTGGGTTACAAAGCCATCCTATTAAAACAGAAATGAACTATGTATTATATGACTTTAAATTTTTTTTTTTATGTCTTGAAAATTCCTGACTTTCATATACATTTCATTGCAAATTTTTTAATACTGATAATGCCACTGATTTAATTTTCATTTCACAAATTTCTTCTCAAATTCTAAATAAAACTCAAGATTTCAAACATGAGGTACAATATAATTTATTTCATCAAAGCAGTTAGATACACAGTTACAATAAATTACTTAATAATTTAGTAAAGATAAAAAAAGAATACAAACTTTTGATAATCTGTTATACACAATAGTAATTAAAAGAAATTATAATATTATTTCATCTAATTTGCAAATACAACAATTAAATGCATATGCTTTGGACAAAATTTATAAATAAAGATTAACTTTACAATGCAAAAAAACTACGTTTCTCAAACAATCAATACTATCAAAGAAGAAAGTACTCTGGACATAGTCTATTTTGAAACATAAAAGCTCTCTTCCCTTTTGGCCATATATGCTAGTAAGATGGAACAAGTCATCACTGAAATGAAATAATTGAAAGCAAAAGGCATATAATAAAGAATTTGAAAATAGTGCTTTTCTGACCACTTGACACCAAATAAAAATTCTAAGAACATAGGCATCAGTTTTTGAAATTAACAGCAATTATCTAGATTAAATTAGGAAGGGGAACTCAAAATAAAATAAATAAAAAATTTACTTGGAATAGATTTTGAAATATTTCCTCTCAGGCAGAAAATCTGGATTTTTTTTTTTTTTAAGAAAGCAATCAATTGTTTCTTTCATGTTTAGATCTATCAAAGAAGAAAGTGAAATTCTAATTTCAATTTTTTTGAATTTAATAAATATCTAAAAATTAATAAACATCTGTACAACCCCTAGACATCATTGTATGTGCATCATCTATTATTGTTCACTTGAGAACAATGATGGTTGTATCATCCAACATTGTTCACTTGAAAATGATGGAACTACTAAAAATGGATATTTAGTATCTATGAGAAGAGGCACATGAGCACTATACATGCAAGAAATAGAATCAAGGCACAAAGATTACCTTATATTCCATTATGAACTAAATTATTAATTTTTACTTAGAACATGAATATATTATAAGAACAATATGGTTGCATATTAAATGTGGTTGTCTCCTTGTACAATACATGCTAAAAAAATGAGAAGATAGAGAAAAATTACTCATTTTACAAGATGAAAATTGAATGATTTCTGATCGATCAAAATATTTTTCTGTATAGGAAGCACACGACTATTCATAAACTTTGCCATTTTGTGGGTTTTAGCCAATTTTAACTCTCCATGAATGAGGTTAAATTTATAAACATGAAAACATTTAACTTTTTACAATATCGCACGCACACACAAAATCTGACAGATCCACAACTAAAAAAGAAGAGGCTTTGAAATTTTTTCTTATTTCACTACAGCAATCATAATTTATAAAGTGAAAGAGCAATGCATCCATCTACATACTAACAAAAGAAACAAAAAATTGTACTTTTGTTGACTTATATATTCTGATAGGGTTTATTTGCCAAATGATGATTTAGGCAATAAAATCTTAAGTATCTTGAAAACAATGTTCTAAGCTTTGAGGACTTTTATCCCTTTACACTGACTGTGGAAATGCTAAAGTCTTAAGTTTTTTAGAGAGCATGTAGAGTAAATTTAATAAAAAAGGTAATCAATAAGTATAAATAAATATAATTACATATTATATATATAAAGATTTTGAGTTCATTTCATATAAGAAATAAAATCCCTATTTTAAAAAAATGTAACATTCTTTTTGGAAGAACATGTAGAACTTATTTATTCTTTTTTATATTAAAAAAAGGAAATTAAATTACCTTGTCCTTATCAATCTTATCAACTATTTTAGCAAGTCTCTCTTTGCTTTCTTCTGGAGATAATTCATCAAATTTTCTTGCCTCCTCCTCTCCTAGAAATGCTTCATGGTCATATTGGGTGTTATGAGCTTCATTTTCACCATAATGTTTTTCATCACTCAATGGCTGTTAAAATGCAATAAATGAATTATAAACATTTAATATCCTTTCAATATGATGCATTAATTTAGCTATTATGTAAATTATGCAAAAAAAAAAAAACCTCCTATTATGTTTGATTGAAATTTGATCATAAAATAAAACCAAAAAGATAAATAAGTCCTGTAAAATATTATAAATCTGCATAAGATAATAGTTATAAAATTTTATAACTACCAATGTTTAGTTTTTATAACTCCTTTTAGATTTGCATTTACAATAAATACCTTATTGTAATATCATATTAATTTCATTTCATTATAATTTTAAAAAAATAATCAAATTTTAAAAATTCCTTATACAACCTGGTTTATTTGTTTGTTATGTAAAGTATTAAGTTGAAGAATAAACTATTTCTTTTAAAATAAAATAAAAAATTACTAAATTTGCGAAAAATTATTTCAGTAAAAAAATTTAACACAAATGCTCAATTAATTAAAAAATAACAAATTAAGTGTTAAAATTGTACATTTTATTAGAATGTTACCTTATCATGCACTCTTTTACTACCATCTGGATTTGGAACAGCCCTGCACATAACAAACACCAGTAAACAAACTAAAAGGATAGCATTTCTGGAAATGGCCATAATCTGAAAATTTTCAAAAGAAATTTTCTTAACCATATACAATGTTGTTGGGGTTTTTTTCCCACAGAAAACTTAAGATAAAAATAAAAACTATTTACATCTACACAATTTACTTATCAAAATATCAAAGTCTAAGTAAAAATTTGTAGATTTGACATAATACATTTTTAAAAATTCTACATATTTAGAAAATTTTTTAATTAAAAATAAATTTCTACCAAAGCAACACCTTCAATTCTTAGATTATCATATATGTATCAATACACAAAATGAAAAAAGTTCGTACGTCATTTTAACAGGAAAAAAAAAGTTAGAAAAAAAAACACAGAAAAACTATTTTAAATTAAATTACAAAAAGTAGTAGAAAAAACATATGGAAATAATAAATACAAATAAAAATAACTGTTAATTTAAAAAGCTATTCTAAATGTATCTTGCTCTTTTTTAAAAACTATATTGGTATAGATATAAGATTTTAAAGATTTATATATTTTATTTTAACCTTTTTAAAAATTGAAAAAAATGCATATATAAGAATTACCTTAGACATTTCCTTCCATAAAAGAAGATAAAAAAACTTTAAATATTGAAAATTAACTGAGAAGAATTAAACTGAAACTAGGTCTATTTTGTAACGTAAAAAGAAATGAAAAATATATTCTTCTATAGTAATCAGATTCTCTACTCCTACTCAGTAATGTAAAAATGTTTAACTGAACTACTTGTGGAATAAGGAACTGATAGCTGAATAAATATAGCCATTAAGGTAAGCATATGGAGACAGTAATTAGGAACTGGAAAAGAAAGATATCTAATTCTGTTAGTTCAGCTTTGGCATAACTCAAAAGACAGTTCATATAGAGTTCATATAATTCCTCATTAATAAATATTTGAAATTAATATCACAATGCATGTCTTCAATCTATCTCATTAATGCAGTAAAATATTTATTCTAAGAAACGAGAGACAGCTGAAAAAAATAATTGGTTGGAAAATTTAGATTAATAACATATGAATATTCCCTTTCCAGCAACTTTAGAGATGCATTCAATTTTATCATTCAAGAATCAAGAAGTGAGGAAAAACACTACCATTTCTTACTATCATGATTTTCAATAAACAATTACTTATAGAAATTCTTTTTTTTTTTTATTTATATTCTCTTAAAAATAATTAAATTAACTCCAAACATTTTAAAAGTTATACTTTATTAATTATTAATAAAATGACATTGCAAGGGCAAGAGAATACTCAGATGTTAAAATAATACATTTAACATCTTTCTATCTCTTTTCCCATTAATCTTACATATAAAAACAATTATTATGATACCTAGTGCATAATAATAAATTTTTGATATATATAAGAATATATATCAATATATAAGAATATTCGTTAAATAAGAATTTAAAAAGAAAAAGATTTTTTATTATTAATGAAAAATAATTCAAAAGGAAGCTTCACAATTCTGACAAAATAGAAGATGAAACATGACATCAGAATATAAGACTTTATTTTGATTGATGCTTGCTAAGGAATTTTAATACATTCCATTAAACTTTCTAGCTGAAGCTTTATGCTTTTCCTTCTGATGAATGCTCCTCCCATGTTTATTCTTATTCTATATGGTGCCTTATATGGATGTCACTAACTTATAAAATCATCATGCCTTATATAAAATTTCTTTAATTTCATGGAAAATTCTGATTTTAATAGTTTTAAAAAATGTTTAATTCCTCCTTAAATGGAGTATTAAGCTACATCTCTTTTTCTCTTGATAAAAAGTATAATTATTTCAAAACAAAGTTTTATGGTTTAGATAAGCTAGTAAAAATGACTCGACATTTAACTAGAAACTAAAATCTTAATTTTTTCTTTATAATAGGTTATTAGTAGGTAAAAGAAAAAGAAATATAGTTTACATATATGCTTTATAATACAATAAATTTTCAAAATTTGAAAGAAAAAAAATGCACAAGAAAATAGATACTAAAATTTGGAAAATATTCATACACAAATTTTAAACAAAACATGTAAAACTTTACTGTTAATATATTATTATATATATTTAAACTCTCACAATTCATCTCATTTTTATAATTTGTTAAAATGCAAAAACAGGAGGCAATCAGTTTTACTCAATATGTTTGATATGAAAGTGATTAAACATTAAATTCTAAATGAATTTATTACTTGATAAAGCAAAGTCTGTTTACGATAAACTCTGCACCATCTACAAAAAGAAATATTTTTTTAATATTAAAAGATGCTCTACTTAAGTCAAAGAATATATAAAATATTAATGAAGACTGAGCAATTTGGACCAATATTTGAAATTCACGGTATTTCAGACATTAGAAGAAGTTTTTCTGTTTCTGAAACTTACATGCTTCAAAATCATTGCAATTTTGCAAGCTACCGATTCAACTTAAAAGAAATGCAAAGCCGAAAACAAATAACAAAAATCGTAAATTTTAAATCATAAATATTTTACATGTGTTTTACTATTGTATTCAAATTTCTCAAGCTATTTAATAAGAAATACGAAATAATTTTGTAGATATTTCGAAATGTTCATAATAAATAAAAAATAAATAAAATAACTTACGATGCTCTTTAAAACGTGAGCACTACCTAACTTTTAAAACAGAACTTCGCGAATATCAGCGTCTGTCATACATCAACAGTTAAGGCCACGTATGAAATTCCGCGCTAAAAAAAAAGAAAGAACGTCACGAAATATGTCTAATGAGAGAAAAATGAACTTGGAAAAAAAGAAGAAAATTGTTTCTTATAAAAAAATACTTCATGAATGACAAAAAATACTTACTTCTTTTATTAAACCGGCTCTAAAATTCACTATCGAAGGGAATAAACAATATTTGCTAAGAAAATTATTTTATTAGAGAGATATTTTATTTAAACATATGTTAAAGTAAAGAATATATCTGGCAACACCGGTTTCCGAATGAATTTGTTTGGTTGATGTTTATTTTTGATTAAGAGCTGACCGTAAGATTTTGATATTGAAAAAAATTTTATTACAATTTTAATGACATTTCAGTTCTTTTTGTCCAATATCCAGAATTGAAGAAAAAAAAGAGCTTTTATTCAGGTTTTTAAAATGCATACTTTTTTTTTATCTCAAGGGGCGTTTCTTTTAATTTTAATATAATTTAAAGAGTTTATGATTTTCCTTCTTATTTCTTCTAGTTATGCAGTTTGAACACTGTAAATATCTCCGAAATAATGGCTAATGCTCGGCATAATTGTTTAATTATCTTAAGCCAGAACAAAGACGGTAAGTAACAAAATCAATGTCAGAAAAAAAATTTGAAGTTTTTGTAATTAAATTTTTGTTTTAATGAAAATTTTATTTTGATAATATGATGTCTCATTAATTATTGATGATTCATTCAATTCTCAGCTAAATTTTATATAGAAATGATAAATAATTGTATTTTAACATAAATATATAGTTGAAAATAAAGTTGATTGCAAGAATTGTAAAATAAAATATATTTAAAGCAAATTCTGTGGCTGAAAAATCAATTGGAAATTGTTGAATACTTTTTAAATTGAAATTTTTTTCTTTTCTGCAGTTTGTGTTCTAATATTTATTCTTTTTATTATTGTCTTTAGTATTTAATTGAAATATTATTATTACTCCTTTTTTAAATAAATATCAAATATACCTAAAATAGCTTTTGATCATAGGGGATTAAAATTATGAAATATTTATAGGCATATTATTTGAAGTAATAATGGATATAATGCCAGTAGTAAATAATTTTGTTTTCTTTCTTATAGTGATAAACTATATAAATAATTAATATATTTATTTTTCAGGTAATTCAGCACAGTCTTTCATTCAATCTTTTACACTACTACATACAAATTTTACTGTTCAAATTTCTACCCCTGGTGTAAGTAAAAATGAATTACATTATTTTAAAGTTAATATTATAAAATATCTTTATTGTGATTAATGAAATTTTGACGCTTTTTCGTTAGCAAGGCAGAAGCAAAAAATCACTTCTTCATGGTACAGAAAAGTCCTGGAATTCTTGATATTTTAGGGATTTCTGTATATATTAAACATTCAAAATTCCTGTGGTTTGATAATTGAGATTCAAATATAAATATTTCACAAAATTTAAATTTTACACATTGAAAAATAAATGATACTTATGTATTAATGCCACCACAGCCAAAGTTACGCTAATGCGGTGTAGATTGGCGGCACTGAAAAACCACCAAATCTACAACTTTTTAAGGCTTGAGGTAATGTAAAGATTAGAGGTAATATTACCTAGAGCTTCATGGTACTTACCATTTTGATAAATTTGGTAGATGTTTTGAAAAAATTTTTAGTTTTAGATTGGTGGAACTTAAAAATCACCTAATCTGCAGCTGTGGTAGCGTTAATATGTAAGTACCAATTAAACTAGCTGTTTAATTTAATGATTAATAGATTGTTTTTACCTAGAAAACCAATTTTTGAAAGATATTAAGACAAATCTAAATATTTATAATAATAGAAATATTTCTTCATATGATTATATAAATGAAAATAAAATACTGAAGGCAATAATTCAAGCTGATAGCACAGAAAAAAAAAAGGGAAAATATTGAATTGGCTGATTATTTATATCTCTTCCATAGTGGTGACCTAAAGATAATTTATGTTCATCATTTTGTCTTATGATTGGATTAAATAGTGTTCATTCTCTAATGGAAGTGGAATAAAGTTATTCTACTAAGAATCAATGAAAACATTTTATAACACGGATTAATTGCTAAAATTAAACCAATTTTAGAATGAAACTCTATGTAAGAAAATCATTTCAGAAAATATATATTAGCAAACTGAATTTCTCTTTTAAAAAAATTATCAAATTTTGTTAAAAGTTTGCATTCTCAACAACAGTGAAAAAAAGAGTAAGAGATTTTCTTACTGTATACTGATCTTTATTGCATAACATGCAGTTTTAAATTCAGACTTCCTTCCTTTTATTTAAAAAAAAAAGACTTCTCCATATGAAGTTTTTCAAATTTTGTACTTTGGAAATTTCATATTATCTTATTAATTTAAAAGAGAGTTTCTAAAAAGAATATCATTAATTTCATCTATGCCTTACCAATTTGAGAAACTAACAGTTGCTGTATTTGGATATTGTTAATATTCTGCAAATGTCTCACCATACAAGTAATATTACTTTTTTATTTCACAACTTTTGTGGAATAATAACTGACATTTATTCTTGTATTTATTAGTTTCACCTATCAACAATTATTTGCTCTGCATTTTTATCATATCATTTGTGTTTCAACACTGGTGATTGTGGGGTCTTTTATAACAACAATAAAAAAAATTGATGTAAATGTTGGGGTAAAATGAATACTATAGTTCTGCTGCCTCAACTAACAAGCTATTATTGGTAAATGTTTCCTTTTTTTAAGTAATACATTTTTTATGGCTTTGCTTTACGTCACTATTTTAGATGCGATTCTTTAACTAAGAATGCTATTAAAAATTGAAGCAAATTATGCATTAATGTTATTTTCTAAACAGATTCAAGTAAAACTAAATTGCATTTTGGGAAATTATAGTACAGTTATTTTAATTAATATATTTTTTTATTTAACTTTAAGGGAAAACCATTAGAGTTTATTAAGCAAGATGATCAAAGTAGAAGATGGTTGAATGAGTTTCGAATGAAGCCTTTGGCTATTCCTATTAGCCTTCAAACTATTGATCGTAAGTACTTTTATGAAATCTATATACCTGTAATACATTTTTATTCAAGCAAAATTTTTGAATTCTAAATTTGCTGTGGTGTAAAATTTAAAGTATTTAAATGTGTTCATATTCTTTTTATCTTTGTATATTGACTAAAGAGCCATTATAATTTGTTTAATATCCTACTTGTAAATTTTTTTCTTATCCTTTTGCTTTTTTTTTTCTGTAGCTCATAGATATTCTTGTCTGTTGATACCTCATTCACCTGGAGCAGCATTTGATCTAAGTGCTGATAAAGATCTTGGGCAGATATTGAAAAATTTTATAAAAGAAAAAAGTGGGTTTTGATTATTTATTTATATTTTTTATGTCTTTTAGAATATATACTTTTTTTTTACGGATTGATATAAGAGTTTAAAAAAAATAACAATTTTGTATTTGTTTCATTACTATTTTTAAGTCTAGAAGATAATATAAATCGTTTAATCTCTTTTTTTTTCCTTTAATCTTTGATTTGTTTGCCTTATTAATATTTTATCAATTAATTGCTACTTATTTCTGTTTAAAATCTTATTTTAAGATTTTGTTTTATTTTTTTAAAATTAACTTATTCATTTTATTGGTAATAAATGGAGTAGAAAAAATTCCAATTTTAATATTTGCATTTTTAAAATGTCATATGAAAAATGCTTGTTTTGCATAATAGCATGCAAGCAAAAATATGATTCTTAGTTTCATTTTTTCCCTTATTTAACTTCTTTTATATTAAGAGCAAATTTTTCACAGTTTCATGCTGGTAATGACAGTACAATATTTCATACTTTTAGAACTTATTAATTATCAAATAATTTTACTTAAAAAAAGTTCTGTATAATTAGGGGATTTCTGGTAAGTATTTTAGAAAGAAGTCAATTTCTTAGTAATTATTATAAAGGAACTATATAAAATAAATTTAAATAGCATGCTTTATTAAGATATTGAAATGAAGAAAATAAGATTATTATTATTAGAAAAGTTTAAAGCAAATTTTGAAAAAGCAGCCATATACTGAGTAACTGCTAGTTATATATAAAATTTATCTGATGCTTTAGTAATTCTCTATTGACCTTGCCAAATTTTCTTAAATAACATAAATTTGGATTTATGTTACAGCATATATTGTAGAATTTCAAATTTAAATTTGAATATGAAATGTTTAACTTTAATAAATTTTTTAAGACAAATAACAATTTTTGTATATTTGCTAGTAAATAGTATTAAAAAACAGGAGCATTTTTGTTTTCCTGATTATTTTTTAGTAATGAATTACTATATTTTATTAGAACCAATATGTGCTATTGGAATGGGTGTTGCTGCATTATTTTCTGCTGATGATGAAAATAAATGGTCTTTCTCCAAATATAGTCTTACTGCTGTGAGTATTCAGAGATTATTATGTAACAAATTTTGCGCTTTTAGGAGTAAAAAAACCTTAACTCAAAATTGTTTTTATGACCAAGATTTATCTTGTAATAGTTCAAAAAATTTTGATATTTATATTTTCATTCTTCAAATTTTAAGTGAAACTTGTTTTTACAAAAATATGTGTGTTAATTAGTATTATTATTATTTGAAGCTATAATCATAGCTATAATATGTATTTTATTGGCTCATTTTCATAACTTTCACGGGAAATTAACTAACCTAAATATTAACACATTTGTAATATCTGCTTAGTATGATTAAGATATTACTAAAGATTGTTTAAAATTTTGTTGGAAAATGTTTATGGGATTTCCTTTACTCACAAATTTTTACAGATTAAGTGTAATGCATTTATTTCTAATAATTCAAATAAATTTAAGTGAAACTGCTGTTTTAGATGATTTCAATAACCTGATATTATTTTCTCATTAAGGTAAATAATATTAGGTTAAGTTAATGTAAGATGTCATTCGATGAGATGTGTTTTTCCCCCCTCCATGGAAATTTCCACCAAGTTTGAAATATGTTTATAGAAATATTTAAAATTTAGATAAAATTTGAGCACAAATTTTGAAATTGCTGTACCTTTTTATTATCATATTACATTTAAATTAGGATATCTATTAATGAGTTAGTACATTAATTACTTTTATTTATTTTTATCGTCTGAATAATTTATGGTTAGAGGATGTTTAATTATGATTACTACTGTTGTATTATCACAAAGTAATACGCTATTGCGCTACCAGCGTATCTATGAACTGTGCCTACTGATAATAGCTTTAAGATTTGCCATGTTAGCAACTATTGTAAACACAGTCCTGTCGCGGACGCCAAAAAATGTTGTATTATCACAAAGTAATACGCTATTGCGCTACCAGCGCATCTATGAACTGTGCCTACTGATAATAGCTTTAAGAAACTCGAAAAACCTTTAAAAAGTTAGCTGAAAAGTTCATGAAAAAATAAGCAGGCATTTAATTGCATCCATTATGTTTATTCTTCAGAACTCACACAAGCGCAACGAACTATATACATCGCGCGCTCCAAACAAAACAGTAATTAGGTTACAGTTAACAACAATCATGTACAGTTAACGAAAATCAATATCAAATAAAAGACAGGTAGACACGACAACTACCTCTTCGTTCAAATGGCAAAAAGCAGGTAGAACCCCAAGTAAGCATGCAAGAAAAAAAATGTTTCAATAACTTCTAACGTAATTCCAATGGCTGTGCTATACACAAATAGTGATGAGATTTTGATTATTGGTCCCTCTTTGATGACAGAGCATAATTTTTTATAGAAACTCAATGCGTGAAATGATAGTAATAGTAGTAATAATAATGGTTTGGTTTACAGTTACCATATTATCTGCACTAATCAGGGCTTATCAATTAATTCTGGATATCCACAATGAGACTATTTAATAACTTTAACTTATATCCAGGTGACTTATTTATGATTGCCATGTTAAGAAAACAATAATTAAAACATAGTTGGGTTTAATAAAGTTTAATGTGATTTCTATTATTGCCAACCGTGTGTGAGTATTTGAAAATTGCACTATTACAATTTTTTAAATTATTCATCATGCTAAATACTCAGTGTTTTTTTTTAATCGTTCTTCTTTTCATTTAATTTTTTGGAATACATTGAGAGTAAATCCTAAGTATAAACTCATTTCCCCTTAAGTAAATTCCACTTGCAAACATTGTGTTCTTTTTTAACTTTCTTTATCTTAAAATTTGCCTGCAAGCAGTACATTTTTATTTTAAAAACGTTTTTGAAATAGTTGAAAATATTATTAAGTCACCGCTGGAATATTACTTACAAGTATTATTATAATGAAGCTACTATAAATCAATAAGTTTAGAAATTTTTGTTTGGGTAACTTTTAAGGTGTGCTCTAAATTTTACTACACTAAGGAATAACTTCAAGCAGACTATTCTGAATCAGGAACTAATCGAATGCAACATTTATGTTTTGAATCACATTTATAGTCTAACATTTCTTTAAATAATTTAATTTTAAAACGAGAAAATCAACTAAATTTAAATCTAGCCAATTTTGACAGCAGTTGACAATTAAAAAGCAAACCGAGATTCGTTTATTATAATTTCAATATTATAAGAAGATAGGGATCTGGATTTGTATGTGATTATATTAGGTGGGATTTATTATATTATTTATTTGTTTATTATTATTGGTAATAATAAAATAAAAATATTTGAATCATAATTTTTTTATTAAAAAATTATATATATTGCTTTTGTTTTTATATTGTTTCATAATTTAATATTTTATTATTATTTAATATTTTATTTTTAGCCCTCCATTTTTGAGATGGCAAAAAGCCCAGATTTTGAAACTATTCCTGTTATTCCTGAAGATTTGATAAAAGACAAATTAGCTACTTACAGCTGTAAGATCTTCATACTAACTAGATTCTTCTTTTTTTAGTTTATTATGATTTATAATTTTCTTTTATATTCCATACAATAGCTGTTTTATTTTAAATGTTTTTGAACATTTCTAGTGAAATAATAGAAATTTTCATATTTTTCTCAGGTTCTGAACCAGGTGAAGTTCATGTTGTTATAGACCGACATTTAGTAACTGGACAAAATGAGCAATCAACTCTTACTGCTGTGCAGAACTTGATACTTCTACATAACCAAAAGTATTCAAGGAAAGAAAAATCGCCTCACTGATTTTTCATTGATGAACTTTTAAATCTATTTTCTAATTTCTCTTCTTTTTATCTGTGAAAAAATAAGTGCTATCGCAATGCTGCATTGTATTATTTATAAAAATATATTCCAAAATTATTTATAAAAATAATTCCATTTTCTAGTCCTTTATTACAATAAATAAATACTTGTTTATTTTCTAATATTAATGTTTGATTTATTTCAGCTATCTATTCTTGAAAATAAATATATTATCAAATTATATAGAAAATTTAAATTATAAATAAATTTTAGATGAAAAAAAATCAAAAGATCCTCGTAATTTTATGTTGCCTAAAAGCTGTGTTAGGTTTTCCGTATGTAAAGAGAAAATGTTGCTCTCGCTTTTAAAACATTAATTTCTAAAACAAGCTCATGTAATTGTTTGAAAGAATGGTGAGGTAATTTAAAGGAAAGTTTTTAAGACTTTTTTTAAGAGTATTCACTAATAATTATGCACATGCTATATATTGATTTATAATATTTCGAACATATTCTTCGCATCCATGGCAGTCTGTATGCAAAATCTTCAGAGGAATTATATGAACATTTTGTAGCAGCTTTAATAATAGTTTTATTTATTAATTAATTTTTTTTCTTTGCATTACTTGGATTTCTAAGGAACATGACCCTATTTCATTTAGCTTACCCTTCAAATAATATTGACTCTTTGTTTGATTGATTATATCATAATTAGTTATTCCTCTTTTTAATTGATGCTTCTTAAAATTGTTGTGGGTAATAACCTCAAGTGATGTCTATTGGAAAAATATTGGGATCGTGAAATTCGTTTAGATTCTTCTTTCAGATTCGAAAAAATTTAATTGAAATTCTTTGTAATTTTCCTGATTATTGCTTCAATTTCTAATTTTCCCCTAAGTTATATTGTGTTCTTGCAATATAATCATACTGCAGTTATTTATCATATTAATGGGGCTGCAAATATCTCACTTACTCAGAAAAGAATCACTAGAACAAAACTTTTATGAGATTACTCGGAGTGAATTGAAGGTGGGATAACTTAGTAGTAAGCTCTCTCCCCCAAGAGGTGGGAGGGGAGGTACTTCATAGTTGGAAAAACTTCCAGTTTGGTGGTTGGTTCTCGCCGAATATAGGTACACAAAGGGGGGTATAGCTTTTTCCATCAATGACGGGACGTACTTCCCAAGGGTAACATGGCTAGTGATGGCTCTTGGGTCTCAACCACAGTTCCCATCAATGCTTCTATTCAGGCGGTAAGGTCATTACGAGTTTTACATTTGCCTTCAGGCGGGTCCGAGTAGCCGGTTATAAGATAGTAATAAGCTTGCAATTCTGGGGACTTTAGTGCTCTTAATTCACAGTTTGATTCCACTGAAGATCCCACTTGTACACTCATGTACATAAATTAAGAAAAATGCCAGTTCAGGAAAAGAGTCAGAAGCAAAACAAATGTGACTTATTTGTCTAAATCTATTTATTAAACAAAAGGTAAAGAGCAAAAAAAGATGCTTTATGTTCAATATTAATACAAACTGCAATTTTTTGCTCCTTGAAGCCAATTACAAATATATGTATACACAAAAAATATTACATGATTGGTATGATGGTTAATAAAATAGTATGTCTTCCAGATGATGCAATACAGTCCGTACAACGTCTAGGCATGCTGAGTATCAAATTATCTTATCCGATCTTGCGAAATATTACACCATTCATCAAGCAATGCTCTCCAAAGTTCTGGGAGACTTATAAGAGATGGCTGCAATTCGTCGGCCAAGCATGTACCATGCATGCAATACTGGATTTAAGTCTGGCGAGAATGCTGGCCAGTCCATAGAGGTGATATCCTCCGATCGAAGGCATTCGTTTACGACTTTAGCAAGGTGAGGACGGGCGTTGTCTTCCATAAACACGAATATTACGTGCCCATGGCCGTCCAGAAACAAATGTACGTGTTATTCCAGAATGACGTCCCGACAGATTTGACCTGTCATGGTTCCAATTTGAACATGCAGGTCATTTCTGGAACCCATAATAATTCCTCAAACCAGCAATCTTGTACGGTGTCGTTCAATGATGTTCTCTTGGTGGTAACGGGTGCCTGGCGCTCTTCATATGAAAGTCCGGTGAGAATGAGAAGAATGCAAGCTAAACCATGCAAAATGCAAGCTCAGGCGGGAAACATCACACAAGCCCACTGTTGTGGTCTCCACAATGCATACTCTTCTCTACTGCAGGTGATAGTGAGTTGAAGTGAGTGAAAACGTCTGACAGTCCTACGAGCATATAGACCAATCTGCCCAAAGCTTCTGTTTTGAAACTAGTACCAGTGGTTGAAGAGAGTTCACGATACAGGTCTGATGCTGTGCTCCGTCTGGTTCTTTTGGCAATAACTGCCAAATACCGATCCTCATTCGGCTTAGTATCTCGGAGATGACCTGTGCTATAAGTCGACGCACATTACCATCATTTTGGAATCGTTGCCAAAGCTTAGCGATAACACTCTATGCGATTCCAAGTTCCTCGGATACTTCCTGTTTGGTAAGCACACATTCTAGACAGCCGATAATTCTACCACGTAAAATTCATTCAAAAAAGTTCTTTGTGTTATAACTATGTGGTTATTGCACTGAAAGGCTTATAAAGCCTTTACTTTTATTTTCTTTTTTACTTCTTTGCCTGTATTCTTTATATCTACATCACTCTCTTACACTCTCGTAGTTGTGACGAACTATTGATGTCATCTTGTGGCTTCTTGCAATTTGTATATGATTTTTGAAGATGTGTGTAATCATTTTACGGGTAGTATATTTATTTTAGAGTTCGATTTCCTGACTGAATTCCTTCGATTTCCTTGACTCTGAATTATTCTTAATTCATGGACGTGTGTGTATATGGGTATAAATCTAACTTAGAGACCTTATCATTGGTGTGTTGCGGAATTTAGGAGAAAAGAATACTGTTACAAGAGGGCGATCGTCTCGGAAAGTGCCGAAGGAGAGGGCGTTGCCGACGAGCTTAGTGCCAGCAGGATTGGTTTGGCGAAAGGAATAATCTGGAAGCCGCTAGACCGTTCACGAAGCTCCGCGCGCTCGCCAGCTCGGCTATATCAGGGGCTGGTTGCCGCAATCCGGCAGTTAGTTCCTCTCGGAAGAGTAGCGACTCGTTATAGCGAGCGGATTACTTCTCTCGCTTGTTATTAGTGAGCTGTGTTTACCTTGTATAATTGAGGTCGCCGTGAATTACTGTTGCTGTGCTATACGATATCTGTTTTGCAGTCTGTGTTCATCGTGCGTAAGGCTTGTATTTACGCTGTTAGTGACTGTTGACTGCTGGATTGTTTTTATCTGAAGTTTTCCTTTCTCAAATCATGTAAATAGCTGTAAATAAATTTGTTTCTGCTGTCCTCAAATAAAGTTCATTCAATCCGAACCCGCTACGCTAAAAAACGTAACAATATATTCTTCAATGTTTCTGCTGACCAGTTCAAAATTTCGAGATTTGTGTAAAAAAAACTCGTACTTGCTTAAAAATTAGACATTCATGCAACTAAATCTAACCCATTGTTCGTGGAATAACATAATATTTTGTATATAAAGCAGAAATCTTATCCTGTACTTTGTACATTATGATAGCATATGCACAAAATTTCTTCTATTTCTGCCTAAAAAATTTTCCCTGTTTCTTAAGATTTCTCCCCATTTTTTCTTATATTTCATTAAAATTTCCCCTATTTTCTTGCAGAAACAGAAAATTTTCCATCTTAATCTTATTGATTTGGAGAAATCGATGTAAGGAATGTACCCGTTTTTGTTGTTGAATCCCTTTATCACGCACCATTAAAGGACTGAATAACTAAAAAAAGGGCCTGGTTGGTAGAACGGTGGACTCGTACTCCTTAGGTTACGAGTTCGAAACTCACCGGCCAAAAGATTCTCCGAGTGTATGGCGGCTGGCCCTCGTTAAATCTGTTCGTGGTCAAAAGTCCTCCATATCGAGAGTAATATCACTGAGGGTACTTGGTCAGAGGTGATCGTTCTCTGTTCCAGGTCTAAATTACGATTTGAGATGAATGAATGAATTTGCATGAATGTAATCCGCCCCTTAAAAAGGGTTGTGACGTGTGTGTAGCTAAGCCGTTCTCTTGGCCCCAGATGGCGCTACTGGTAAAACAAAGAGGCGCATTTCTTAGGCTTAAAGTCTGCTGATCGTATCAGCGGAGGCTTGTCCACGGCAAGTGCTATTAATCCCAACACACATAACTAAGAAAAAGAAAAAAAAACGTTCTTATTTTATTAAGGGATTGTTCGTATTCTCATGAAGATATCAGATTTAAAGTTAACTCCAGCACCGGAATTTTAAAAAATAAAGAGAACACTAAATATAGACGTAATATGCAATAGGACGTCTGACAAGAGTTACATTTTCTTTGTTTATCACTGCTTATCCTCTAGTGCCTTATTTAATTTAATTTTATGACAGCAAATACCGAAAACCCTGTTGTTACAGAAAAAAAGTAGTAGTAAATAGAATTAAAATTTATCGAGCTTTAGATTCTTACACAGCATCTCGCTCCTTCCTGTGGCGAATTCGATCTTATAATTCATACAGGCGGTGTCTTTCGCAACTAATCCTAATGGGAAAGAAGTAGCCCCGTTAAATGTTCCCTCTGTTATCGTTTACTGAACTTTGAAAAAAGCGCTATCTTCTTCCTCAAGTTTTAAGTTACAAGTCATAGTAAAGAATTGCAATTTGTAAGTGCATTCTTGAAACAGAAAGGGGTGGGGGTATCACATTAAAGGGTTCTATGCCGCCTACTCTTTCTGGGTAATGTATAGTGTTGATAAGCCCAAAATACCAATGACGCATGTTTAAAAATTCCCCCAGAATGAAAATAATAAATGTTAAAAGAAAGAACATGGAAATTAAAATTTGTGTCAAAAGTTTTATCGTATAGGCAAAGAAAGCAAATACTTAGAGGCCCAGACATTTTTTGAGATTTCTTTCTCAGTACATTAATTTCAGGCTTTTATTTCATTAATAACAATCGTGGGCTAGAACTAATCGTAAATAAATTCATCTGTCATTTAATGCCAACATAATATTCCGAATTAATTATCTACTGAAAGTTTTATATTGTTAAAAAAAAACTCTTTAAAAAAAGGTTTTTGTTCGTAGTTTTAAAGAATATCCGATTTAATTATTACATTTAAATTTTGCATTTTTTTATGTTAAAAATGCTGAAACGAAATCTTTTAAAGGGATTCATAAGTATTTTTTTAGAAACTTATCGGCCTTTATTACAATTATTAAAATTGCCTATTTGAAGAACTATATATATATATATATATATATATATATATATATATATATATATA
>JAOUZG010016644.1:5539614-5566056 GCA_026289955.1 Argiope argentata | reverse complement strand
ATTTTGAGATGAAATAACAACTATGATGTCATAGTTCTTCGTTAGCCTTTTAAAAATGCATCGGCTGTCAAAGAAGCATACGTAATAATAAAGCAATGCAGGTGAACATTTTAAAAAAGGATCTGATATCAAAGAAGCATACATAATAATAATGCAATTCTGGTAAAAGCAGGTAAAAATATTTATTTGCCTGTAAATTTCGGAGCCAACAAAACCTCCTAACTAAAACAAAAGCATGTTCTTACATGATAAAAAACGTCATAGACTTCTGGGTTTTCAGATTATTACTGACTATAAATTTTCCCAACTTGCCGAATCATTTATCAAGTAAACGACAAAATAAGCCGTCTTTTGAGTGTAAAATTATTTTAAGCCAAGACAAAAGGCGCTTTGAAAGTAATCATTAACAATCAGCTATGACAGAAAAATTATTGTTCTTTTCGAAACAAAAAAACAGTACATAGCATTTTGCTTGAATATGCATTAAATGTATTCACAAATATTATGTTGTTCTCTTTCTTTCTTTCTCTCTCTTTCACCCTCTCTATTTCCTAGTTGTGTATACGTATCTTTAGGTTATATGATGCAATTTTGAATTGAAACTTTAAACCAATAAGACATAAAAAAGTTGTTTTCCGTTGAAAATATGACAAAAGAATTATTCTGAAATCTATGGAAGTATGAAATCTATGTATGGATTGAGAAATCAGAGAGTACATATGAATAAAAAACCTTGAAAACAGAATTCAAATTTAGGGAAATTCAGAAATGAGTTGCATCAGTAGATGGTAAGTAGGAAAAAGAAAAAAAAAATCTTCGCTGTAATTGAGCCTGTTTTTTGAAGTTACTAACACATGTTAAAATACGATTTATTATTTTATTGAACTTTATTACTGCTTTTTCTAAAACACCAAAAGTTATTTATAATCTTTGATGAATGTTTCAAATTTATAAATCCTTTGTATAAGCATATCAAAAATTTAAAAAATCAACTCAAAAAAATAATTTTAATTTTTTAAATTTAGTAATTAATATTTAGATTTTCAAAATATTGAATCTGTTTTGTAAAATCTTTAAAATACCGAAAGTTGATAAAAGGAAAAAAATATAAATGTACAGATGTGGAAACTATAATATTTTGATAGTAATTATTATTATTTTGAAAAAGCCATTTAGTAAAATATTGCGGAGTGATGTTTCCTGTTTTTCTAGGAATTACCAATTAAAATATTTTTATGCAAGTCAAAGCAAAAAATTTATTTTTTGGATAGTTAAGCAATTTTATTTCATTAACACCGTGTGATGTTGTAAGAATTGTTTTCAGAATTTAATAAATTTATTCGCGAAAAGGAGTATTTTTCTTTTAGTGTAAACAGGATAATAATCATATTTTAAAAAGAAAAATTAATCATCTCGAGTTGGAATGCATTTTCAACATCATTCCATAAAGTAATTTTTTAAAAAATTGACAGAAATGTAGAGAAAAAAAGATATCTCGCCCGATAAAGATATTATAACTAAAATCCGAAATAATTAAATAAAGTTTGTGAAAGTTATTTAATATGCGAGTGTACTTTAAATTTGCAAAATTTCCTGTAAAAAATTAATAAAATTTTTAAAAAGATTATATTAATTGTATTCACATTTTAAAATATTAGTTAATGTACCAAATTAAAGTATAATTAAATTAATTTTTTTATGCACATAAATATATCAAATTAAACAATATGTATCCCAGCAGTTTTACGTATTAAGGTATTATTTAAATTTTTTTTAAATTTGGTACCTTTTTAAAATGCAACATTAAATTTCCTGAACAAATGCTAATTTTGAACCAGCTCCTGTAAATATATATAACATTTAATGCTTAGAAACAGTAAGCCAATAAGCTTCTCTGACTACATCGCACTTTTGTATCTTTTCAATATGAACGAAATTTCTACTGACATGAGTAATACGGAAGAAATATATGCAATTCATATTTTACTTTTAAAATGGCGGCACTGATTTCGACAGCATTGCGACACGGCATGTTGCCATGCCATGTTAATCTTGTTTCCCTTTGAATCCATTGAATCTTATTAATAATAAACCAGGAAGTGGTAGAAGGATTTGTTTTGTAAAGAAGCCCACATATTATTTCTCTTACATGAGAGGAGTGAATAAAATTGTTCCAAAACTCATTAAAACCCGGAAAGGAAACTCAAATATTACATGGTTCCCAAAGCTGGCCTAATTTTAAATAATGCCTTTTTATCCGATCCCATGTAAAACTATTTTATAAATCTTTCATTTGCCAAAAAAATTACATCAACAATCCATCAGAAAGTATATATACCGTATTCAAAAAGTATTAGAATCCGAACCACCTGCAAATATTTCTAATAACCGTTATCACAATGGTAAATTTCATTGCATTCCTTTGGGTTGTCTCTGTGGCGTCTGCAATGGCTCAACCAGAATACACGACACCTGGTGGCATCTTGGTGACTAATTGTCACAAAGGCTGTACCGAAGTAGCAGTTCATGAATCTAATTGCTGTAAGTACTCAATTTCATGTTATGTTTCATGTTCAAGTTGAACGAGAAACTGAACTTCGAGTTCTAGATCCAATACTTTTGAGGTATCAAAAATCTATTTCAAAAGTTTTTCTAACAAAAAAATTGAACATGTAACAAAATAATGGAATGATAAATGTTCCAGTGAAGAGATAACACATTAAAATTAATTTCGAAAATCTTAAATTGTTATTATCATGTCAGAACATGATTTTGTTTTGGGGATGAGGTTTTTGACGTCAAAAAAATTCCATAGACGAAAAATAAAAATTTTATTATCTGCATTATTAACATTTAAAAAAAATCAGCTTTTAATAACGTGTTGCCATTGCATTAACAGAAGCTCTAATTTTAAAATAATAAGTTAATGACTACAGCAAATAAAACTCAGAAAAATGCCATTTTGAGCACGTGATTATACGAAATGAAATAAATAGAAACTAGGATATTTTTTTCAACCATAAATGCGAGACAAAGTTTTTTGGATAGTTTGCGATACTGAAATGACTCACTCAATGAAAAAATTAAAATGAATAAAAGTATAATTTAACTCGCACGAGCTCGTGGTGCTTGGCCGTTCAAGAAATGATGTTCTGGCATGATACATTGAAATATGCATAGCAGATTTCCTTTTAATCTTCTTTATTATAATTCCTATTTAGATTTAGAAAAAAGTAAGCCATAATATTGTAAAAGAGAGATTAGAATCTCATTTCTGACACCGCAACATGATTATGATCAGTTTCATTAATTCATTTTCGTAATATATATTTAACTTTTTTCACATAACATTAACAACATGTACTTAAAAAATGTATTTAATATCATCACAACGCGCGTAGTATAAACATATTAACGAGAACAAAGAAAAATATTGCTGTAAAATAATGTTTTAGTTTATTAAAATTAGAGAAAAGTTGCGCTTAAATAAAATTGGTATATCTGAAGAGTTAATTTTAAAAAAAATTAAAATCGTATTTAAAAAATTAAAATGGTATTAAAAAATTAAATGGTAAATGGTATTAAAATGGTATTAAAATATTTTTTGTGATAATATTTCCTGAAATTATAGAGGAAAAACATTAAAATTTTTAACTTAAATGGTAAAAATCCCTTTTTTTAAAAAAGATTGATAACTTCATGTCAATTTAATAGACTTATTTATTTAATAGACAGAACATTTTATGTAAATTTTCATCATATATGTCAATATTATTTAGATAGTATATCAGCTTAAATATTATTATACCATTTAACTGATTTATTTTCAGTTATTTAGTGAGGTAACACTCTTGAGATATTTATTTATTTATTATAATTTTTGTTCTGAATTATAGTGGTTTAATTGTTTCTTAAAAATATAAAGAAATTATCAATATATTATGTACGGTAAATTAGTTAAATGATATATAAAAAGAAGCTTTCGATAGTTTCCCATTTAATTTCAAAACGAAACAAAATTCGATTTATCAGATGTACGCTTATCCATTTAATACACTACAAATTTTCTTATAAGATTTATCTATTTTTATTTAAAAATGAAAAAAATAATTATGATAAGACAGTAGACTAATTTAACATTTCCTTTTCTTGTTCGTATTCGTTTGTTTCTTTTAAAGACAAAATATTTTTTCTGAAGTGTCCAGAAGAATTTATGCCACAAAATTAAGAAAAAAAGCTGGAGAGATTATTTTTAAAAAAAAGTTTTTATATCTATTAAGCTAAAGGTAAAAACTTTTAAAGATGCAAAATCAAAAAGCTTCACTATAAAGGTATATTTTAAGACCAACTGGATAAATAACTAAAAACGTTTATATCAACTAAGAGCTGTTAACGGACGATGACGGAAATACACACAGCAACTAGCATGTGTTAGTCATCATTTTTGTTTTAAAAATAATAAAATTATGTTAAGTCGTGAAGTCTGCCTGACATTTAAATCTAGTAGATAATGCATTTTCGAGGTTGAATGGATTGCCAAATATGTGCTTACTGATATTCTTTTTCTAGTACTTTTTCTTTCGTATATTCCATGTTTGTAAGAATGAAATTTTACAATCAATTTTTTCCTTATTTCGTCATATATTTCCACATATGGCAATAGATTATTTTAATAATTTAGAATTCTAAATTATTAGGTTAATACAATAACTAAGCTCATAATTGATTTCACAAATTTGGTGCTAACTTGGAAAAATTAATATTTGGATTCCATAATATTTGTGACCATGAATGATCAAATAATATAATCAAAACTAAAAATTAAAAAAAAAGAATTACAAATGTTTTATAACATCTTTTATAAATGAAGGAAATATTTTTTATGCAAAAGTAAGCAATATTATTTAAAAAAATGGTTGAGATACAATGTAATATTAAGTAAGAAACTTTTGGATATTCATTCGAAGTTAAAATGTAATAAATATATAAATAAAATTCCGATTTACTTATAGTATTTCACTCAGAATCTCGAGATTTTATGGATTCATTTTCTAACTCATATTTTGATAAAAAGAAATATTCAAAAGTAAGAAATTAGGAATATAATAAAAAGCTAAGAATTAAAATATTTATTGACCAATGATATGGCGGTTCAGTTGAAATCCTTATACTTACATCTTGTGTTGGGCTTTTGTTTTTTTAAATAACTATTTAAGTTTTTTTTTTTTTTGGCAATTAATAATGAAAACAAACAGCATGATTTTTTTTAAAAAAGCAGTTTTAATGTGAATAATTAATGCATCACTTTTATGACGCTGCAATATTAACAAAAAAAATCAAATGGAAACATTAATCTGCATCTTATAACTGAAAGATGTTTAAATCTTTGAACTTGTTTATTAACCCTTTGCAATCCGAAATATAATTAGATGCAAAATTATTCACCTAATACAAAGATTTGTTCATTGCTATGAAAAATAAATATACATAATTCTTTTAAGTCGAATTTCTTTGAAAAATTAATCAACATTTCTTAACCATTACGTAGGCGTTTTTAACAATTAAATTTGAAAAATAAATAAATAAAACGTCAAAATGATGCACAATCTTGAATGTCGAGTCACACTAGACATCGAACCGCTAAAGGCTAAAGATAAAATCATCTTAAGGTCTTTTCATATTTTCTAAAATTTCATTAATACAAAAATATTATCGAATTGAAACAAAAAAAAACACTCCCCGGCGGGGAATCGAACCCCGGTCTCCCGCGTGACAGGCGGGGATACTCACCACTATACTACCGAGGATTAGTGCTTTTGCCGAAACCCGGGATCGAACCAGGGACCTTTAGATCTTCAGTCTAACGCTCTCCCAACTGAGCTATTTCGGCACGTCAGGAGAAAGCCAAGAGACCTTGACACTCATTCACTTATCGGTGAGGCGTATCGTGAGTTGAATGACAATGAGCTAACACCAAAAACGTAATACCTGAATATGATTCGTACATCGAATAGTTATATTTTCCACATAATATATTCATAATCTTTATGATTCTATGCAAAAGTGATTGATAATCCTTTAATATTTAATTTTAGTTGTAATAATAGTAGAAAGCATTTCCAACAAAAGAATAATCTAATCTGAGTACAAACTGCATTTTTTTTAATTTTATTTTTTACTATTTTGGATACAAATAGAAAATATCATATTTGTTAAAAAAGAATAAATTAAACAACGAGATTTTCACGAATCCCAAATGAAATGGGCTTATTTACCAAATAAATCAGATGGAAAACTTAATCCATATAACTTTCTTCGTTTCTTATCGAATTAACTTGACAGTTTACAAATTTGGTTTAAAAGCTATATACCGAATTTTATCCACCTAGTTCAAAATATTTATCAGCTTTTGTGTTCAAAAACTAAGTGTTCAAAACTACTAAATATAATACTAAAAATGTTTTTTTTAATTCAAGAAATTTTGCAGCGGGGTGATTTTATCAAAAACTCGAATTTAAATTTTTTGAAGAATACAGCTTCTTTGTATATATACTTCGTATACGAGGATGAAAAAAAATTGAAACATTAGTTAATGAAAGAAGGAAATTCAATTAAAAAAATATTTCAAAAAATTATAAGATATTTCAAACCAATATTCTTTTCTTTGCTATTTTTGCATATATATTTAAGATTTCAAAAAAAATGTCAAAAAGAAGAACTTTGTAAGGTATATTAGGATGCCACATGATAGTTCCCCTTAATGTATTTTTCCAAGATTGGAAAAATCAATATAGGAACATTTCACATTGAAAAGGTGTTCTTTTAAAAGATCCGCTACATACTTGGGTTTCCGCACATTGATCCCTCAGTTATCTAATCCATGTTGTAAATATGCATCGTATTATTACACCTCTAATTTATAATATAAATTAAATCACTCATTGATCTATAATATGATGAAAAATTTATACATTGTACATAAGTACTTCAAGTATTAATCAATTGAATCAGAAGAATAATGCATTTTTGAAATAGAAAATATTATCTAATTAGAATTGAGAAAACAAACAATTAAGAGATTACATCTGATATTTATGCTTAAACTAGATGTTATACTTATGTGGCATGGAAATTAGGAATCCGGCGTCCTGACTTAGGGGTAGTACTTCCTCCCAGTGATCTGAATGTCTCGGGCTCGAATCCTGGTTCGGTACAGTTATTCTTTCCTCTATGTTCTATCTGTGAGCAATGTGAAAAATTTCTTTTTATGTTCTTTATTTCAATATTTCTTATATTTTCCATCTCTTATTCAAGAAGCGTAGTAAATATTCGCAAATTTTTTACTTACCTAGAAATAAATTCGTTTGAAAAACAAGAAATCAAAATCGAATATGAGTACCTAATTTGCATTTTCAATCAGGAAATTTGGCTCTTGCTCATACATAAAAGATGCATGGCCAATAGTTGCATAATGAAGAAAGTGTCGTCTAGAAAAGGTTATTTTATCTTTTGCATTTTAATAACACTTCAAGTGAAAAACTGCAGGTTCTTTCTTCTCAGCGTTCAAAAGAAATACAAACACATCACTATTTTTTTCTCTGTGCACAGAAAATCCACGTCCTCTTGCTTTTCTAGATCACTACGCCACTGATTATCTAAATCCAATTTTCCTTTTATTTCATTCTTTCCTTAATTTGGAGAAAATCAAACAATTAAATTTGGACAGAAAGAGAAATAAATGGAATAATTACATTGCCCAAATATTTCAGTATTTGTACGCTATAGATAATAGTAGAATAATAATTGATACATAAATAAATTTTCCATTCTGGAACAATGAATATTTGAAGACAACTTAGTTTTATAAAATTGCATGAAACTGAGCTTGAAGCCTGATTAAACTATGTTAACTTTCTTTTAATTAAATTATTATCTTTATCAATTTTAACTTATAACTTAAAGAGATTTCGATATGAAAATATATACAAAGATAGAAAAAGACTTGAAGGAAAGAGAAGTCTCAATTTTCATAAGGGTAAAAAATTGAAAAAGAATTTAACCCTTTACAGTCCGAAAAATAATTGGATGCAAAATTATTCACCTAATACAAAATTTTGTTTATTGCTTTGAAAAATAAATATACATAATTCCATTAAGTCAAATTTCTTTGAAAAATTAATCTACATATCTTAACCATTATGTAGGAGTTTTTAACAATTAAATTTGAAAAATAAATAAATAAAACATCAAAATGATGCACAGTCTTGAATGTCGAGTCACACTCGACATCGGACAGCAAAGGGTTAAATTACTATGGTCATATATTAACATTGGTCAATTTCAAACACTGAATTTTCAATACTATTTCTTTCTAACAAATCCAGAAAAAAAAAATCATCCAAATTTTTAAAGATGTCTCACATTTTTTATTGCTGCTTGTATATTAATAGTTAAATGAATATTTGAATTCTTATTTCAGATCCTCCTTGTGATAGTAGCAAGTACGAACGTTGTGTTTTAGAAACGAAGATGCTTGAACCTTCTTGTTCCCCACAGAACCAGACGACTAGTTCTTTGCCTGAAGTCAAAAGACCTTACGTTTGCCGATGTTATCCTTGCTTGTATAGAAACGAAAACAAAGTCTGTATGCCAACTTGTCCGCAACCAGAAGAAGAAACCTGATTACCTAGATATTATCAACTACAATTCACATTGACAAAGAGAAGAAAGCTATATTTGTGCTTCTAATATCACCAGTTATATAACTCTGAATATAACGCATTTCAGAATTTATGATGTATTCGAAAAGAATTTATTTTTGATCAGAATATGTAATGTATTCCAAAAGAATCCATTTTAGAACATATTTATGCGTTAAAAAAGTTATATTTTAAGTAAAGATTGCTTTATATATAACAGGACTTCCTACAGAAAAAAAATTAAATTTATTATTCTTCAATGATGCAGTAGATATTAGCTTTCCATATTTTGTCAGTTTGAATAGTTATTTGTTGCAGATTTCTTCTCAGAAATCGTTTTATTCCTTCATCTAGATATTCTTTATTATGTACAAACCACTTTTATTCATGAAATAAAATAATAATTGTAGGTGTTTATGTAATGTAGTAGATGTAATAATTGTGGATGTTTATGTTATATTTAATGTATCCAATACGATGGCAAACGCTGTGTACTTTTCATATTTTCTCCCAAGCATTTTCAAAGAAAGAATAAATACAATATCACTTAATAAATGAATGTTTTGATTTTGTTTCGATATTTAAAATTCAGTGAAAAAATTAAACTCAAATTAATGATTTTGGATAGTTTCTTTTATGGGTAGAATATAAAAATAAACCCGATTCAATGCTTTTCATATAAAAAATTAATAAATAGGCATTTTTTTTTGTCATGTCAGAACATGATACTGTTTTAGGAATGAGGTTTTGTAGCGTCAACAAAAATCCGTTGGTGAAAAATAAAAATTTTATTATCTGCAAGAGCATCTCAAAAAATTAGCTTTTTATAACGCGTTGCCGTCCCATTTGCAAAAGCTCGGATTAAAAAAATGTTAATTACTACAGCAAATAAAACGAGAAAAATGTCGAATACTAAATGAAATAAACAGGAAATGGGATATTTTTTTAGGCAATAAATGCGAGACAAAGTTTTTTGGGGTCGTTTGCATTACTAAAGTGGCTCATTCAATGAAACAATTAAAATGAATAAAAAAATAATTATTTAACTTCCATAAGCACGTGGTGCTTAACCGATCAAGAAATTATGTTCTGACATGATCCATTAAAATATGCATTGTAAATTTCATTTTTTTTTTTTTGTAGATGCCAATGCAATTTCTTAATCTACTATCTGTAATATTCAGTTGAAACATTAAAAATATATTTATAATATCCATTTTTATTGTAATTTTGGAAGGGATTTTATAAACCACTCGATGATTTAGAAGTCAGGATTGATGTGGGGTATTCAAAGATACTTTATTTATTTAAGTGACTTTTAGAATTAAATTTAAACAAGCTTGCATAAATTTGTAGAATGATACTCAGTTTCCCTTTGTTCTAAGTAAAGTATAGGTCTCGGTTTCTTTTCTCGATTCGTGATTATGAAGTCTGTTACCACTAACATATAAACAATATTTGTACGCAAGATACCTCCATTTCATACTCGCCCTTAGATGACATAATGCTACATTTTTGCATCCAGAGTTATCACTTGCAGACACCTCAATCAGATATCTTCGGTACATGGTTTGTCTGCACAATGAAATATCTCTGTAAAATAAAAAGAAAGAATAACATTGACTTTGATCTAACCACAGAATAAAAGGTTTTTATTTAATCGAAAAACAATCTCAGTTTTGAGTAATAATCAAAATTGAGATTGTTCATCGTAGTCAGAAATGAAATTATGTAACATCAGAAATAGGATGTTAATCTTTAAGCAGGAATATTTTAAATAATAAATGGTTACTAGTATTCTCAGAAAAAGGAATGCTTTAATATTAGTTATTTTTATACAATTAATCATTTCTGTAAAAAAGGTCTCGAAAATGATTTAAAGGAAGATATATCTATTTCGAGGATATTTTTCAATCTGTTTAAAAAGAGAAAAAGAATATTAGATTCCAATTATTCTTCAATTTTGTCTCTATCGTGTATGCTCCTGATTTTACCATACACTGCATATATTCCATTTACTAGAATCAATTCTATAAGAATATCATAAAATCTCAAATATAAAGTAAATAAACTTGAATATTAAAGATTAAATATTTAAAATTATGACGATTTTAAGTTTCAAAATCAAAATTTATTTTTCATATGTTGTACCATTTTTCCCAGAATAAAATACTCAGGGACGCATTTCCTTCTTAAATTGGGTTCTAAAGATTTTTTCATTTAGAAAACGTCAAAATTTCAATTTGTTATTTAGGTATTAAACAATTAACAATATTTTCATTGAAAACTATAATTGGTCTAATTTGAAAACTATAATTGTTCTGATATAAAGATTTCTTTTGATCTTTTTTCCCTATTTAAGACATCAGGAAAAAATGGCTTAACCATCACAATTTAATTCTATTTGTCTTCCAATTTTTGAATTCGCGAATTGTTTCGTTAACATCGCATGGCAATGCAAGAAAAGTGAAAGAGATATTTTGAATTTTTTTTTTATTGAATAACATAGACTTATATCTTGAAACATATTTTCACAAGAACGGGACTTATTGGAAAGTCATTTCTTCGGAAAAGAACAGCACAAGTCATCTATCATTGAAACCAGATTGAACTTCATTTTATCATTGATATCAGTAAAGTAGAAGAAACAGATTTTGTTTATTTCTTTGAAAGAAATGGGGGCCCCAACCAGATTTGTAAAGGTAAGCTAAACGAGTTCTGCGGTTAAATGTCTGAAATGTCTAAATAAAAAGTGTATGGTTCTAACAAATTAAATATGATTTCAAATTTAATATGTTTGACATCTATCTATATATCATTTATCAAAAAAGATATTAAATTCATAATGCTGAAATAAAGATCGAAAATATATTTAGTTTTAATTTTTGAACAAAAATTGACTAATTTCAAAATGATTGAGAAGTTAAATTGATTAAAAATTAGTTTTAATCCAAATGTAACATGTTTATTGCAAAATAATCTTGTAACTTTAAAAGTTAATTTTTGTACGATTTGGATCAAATTTTATATTAGATAAGGTTGTACTAATTAAGTTTTACTTATATAGATATATTTCCACATAAAACAAGATTTTGCACACAAAACATTTTTGTAATTAATTATTAGAGCCTTTTATCATGTCAGAACTTAATGTTGTTTGGGGGATGAGGTTTTTGGCGTCAACAAAAATCCGTAAGAGACAAATTGAAATTTTATTATCTAAACGAGCATCTCAAAAATCAGCTTTTAATAAAGCTTTGCCATTGCATTTAGAAAAGCTTCAATTTTAAAAAATAAGTCAAATGAATGTCATTTCGAGTGCATGATTGTATGAAATGTACGCTGTAAACTTCCCAGATAGCACATCCTGTAGCAAAATATTGTAGAATATGGTGCGACATTAAATGATATTGAACAATATTCCACAATATTAAACAATATTGGGAATATTGATCAATATTGTACAATATTTGTGTTCTATTAGGGTTATATAAAATTGTGTGTGTGATTTTAATAAAATTTTTGGATCTAATTTGCATCTTATAAATAAAAAAAAAGACATCATAGTGCAGTGGTAGATAAAATACATTATGATGTTACATAACGCATCTAATTTTATTAGCCACGCCACTAAAAAGTCGAGTTAATTGTCTTTACTGTTTTAATTACACATTGTGAAAAATTAAAGAATTTCGCACAGAATTTGTTTATGGAAAACGTAACGAGCAATAGAGATAAAATTTGGTAAATAGGATTTACATTTGAAGGCTTGATCTGTGTCAAATTTCAATCTATACCCGACAATGGGTGACTGTCTGTCAGTCTATACTTTTATATGTTTTTAAATTTGGTAATTAAAAAACGCAATAACTTGGATAAAGAAAATGCAGCATATGATTTTGTTCCTATAATTATAAGTTTTGATTTCATTTTGTCAAAAGAAATATCTATTCAGTTTTTCCATATTATAATATAAAACATAGAACGATTATATACGGAACTCTGAAAATAAAAATCTGAGTACTCGAAGCGTTCATGACTTGATATAACTCACCCTTTAATCAATTTGAAACGTTTTAATAAAAACATCTTCAATCGCCCAGTTTCTTCCACCTCTAATTAATGATGTGGCAATTCAATTACAAATTGTACAAAATTCTAATGAGCAGAAACTCGTGAGCATTTTATTTTAAATGGTTTTCTGCCTATTCAATTGCAGTTCTCGATATCTCAAATGAATCTAAATATAGTCCATGACCCTTAAATTTAAAAAGGTTTTAGTCTATATAATGTGTGTAATGTAAAGGTACTAGTCCTAACTTAGCTATAATAACTTACATACGTTACGAGCCCTAATTTAGCTGCAATAATTTACATACATTGATGTGTATGCAATATACTTTCAAGAATCAATGAGGTCAATTCATGTGTCACGTGTCATGCACCAAACAAACTGTTCTACGCATCTCGGGGTGTTTGCCGATAACGTTGGTGAAAGCATTGCAATTGAATGTTACACTAGCCAAATAATTATTTAAAACTTTTGATATTTTTTAAAAAATTTAATATTTTGAATTATTTTCACCAAACTTTTGTACTAATGGAATTTTATTTATAATATTAAAATTTCGATTAGTATTTTAAATGCAATTATTGGTTTTGTCTAATTAATCAATATTGCTTTTTAATTTGTTGGTTGCCCTTTCATTCTTTACTTTCTTATACCTTATTTTTCTGTCCAAAAGGTACATTTTGACAAATAGCTATGGTGGTGTTTTTGAAAAATCACATATTTTCTTTTTTTTTTTAATTTAAATATTAAATCACAAGAGAAAAAATCATATCCTTCTATGTATGTTGAATTTTATGAATATAATTTTTAAAAATAATTATAACTCTTAGATCAGTTAAGATTTTGAAGCTTACTAATAAAATTATTACATTTTTTCCAAAGTAATGATTTTTATTGGTATTGACCTGTTGAGCTAATGTTTTGAGATACAATTGTTTGCGTAGAATGTTATTGAAATTTTTTTATGTAACTTGCTGTATTCTTAAATTTAAATTTCTGAAAACTGCAAATTTCCACCTCGGATGTTGAAAAGGGTATATTGGATAGATTATTGCTTATAATATTCTTAAGCGTCGAATACCTTTGCACCCAAACACCGTTTGGAGCACAAATTAATTAATGTAAAGTTAAAAGTGTACAAATTAATTAATTAAAGTAACATGTCTTAAGGGGAACAACTAGAGAACAATTTTTCTCCGTCTACAATGTTTCAATTTAGGAAGAAAAATACTAGGGATGCTAATTAATAGCAAAATTGCTTTAATGCGTTTTAGTGAGAAGAAATTTAGATATAATTTTAATTTTATCATTCACTTCTTGGAATTTTTTTTTCGTTTTCATTTTGAAAAGAAGTCCTGTCATTTATGCAATTATTTAATCTAATAATTTTATTCAAAGATTTACTGCAAAAACGTACAAAAAAATTCTAAGATGAAGAATTCTTGACATTAGAACTTATCTTACCCAAGTAGCACATCCTGTAGCATAATATCGTACAATATCATTTGATATTAAACAAAATTCTACAATATTACGAATATTGATCCATATCGTACAACATTTCTGTGCTACTAAGGTATAACAAATATGACAACATTCATTAAAAATATTGTTATGAATAGAAGATCTGTAAAAATAATCTGACAAAATGAAATATTACATCCTAAAATTTTATAGGGATTTATTTTTTAAAAAATTGAATCCTCTTGGCTCGGTCTTCAGTTGTCATGCATTCAATAATTACGATGTAAAGGAACCTGCATACCCATTTAGTATCAATAAAATTATCCTTAATCCTCTTATTGTGATTTGAATAATCTAGAAACATTTCATTTGACATTTTTTACTATATTACTACTACATTTTACTAAAGATTAGTTAAATCTTTTAACAATTCACCTCCAAAATTAATTTTATGTGGTTTCTGTAGCCAAACTTAAAATGTTCTTAAGATAAAATTCGAATTTCATAGAATTTCCAAGGTTCCTTTTTAAACCTCAGGGTAAAGAAGAATGCAAATTTTATATATTTAAGTCAGAATAGTGAGGTATTTTTTATGGTTTTAGCATGAGATGCACATAATATAAGCGTACTTTTTATGGTTCTCTTGTACCGTTTTGGTATTCGCGATGGTGAAGTTCATTGAATGTTAAATAATCAGATGAAGTGATCCTTATGATTATCCCAAATCCTAATTTGTTTGGTTTTGATCAGGAAAAATTTTAAGGAGATGAAAATCATTTTTTTAAAAAAGTAATTATTAAATAAATGTTTCTTACATTAAGATTCCAAAAGGTTAATTATTTTTTCCTACACCAAGATTCCAAAGAATTCCAAGGTTACAGAAGCTGAACTTCTCAAACAAAATATAATTGAGTGATTATTTAAACATAGACTAGAGTAAACAGACCAGGTTGTCTGCTTCTCCGAGGGCAATAGAGCTTACGCACATTCGATAAAACGGGACTCCCAAGGGTGTGGATATAAGAAAAGGAAGAATCCAACTAAAGAAATTTTCAGCTTTTCTTCTACCCCCCCCAAAAAAATGATTTGGAAAATTTGTCGCGATTCGTAGAAACACTAAGATTTCTATTACTCTTAGGCTATAAAGGCTCGACGAGGAAGGGCAAAGAATCTATGCTTTTATCTTGCCACTGATCCTTTTCAACAGTTTTTTACTGCCATAAAAATAATAGTACAGTGCCTTTTACTTTCAAAAATAAAATGTATAAATATCCTGCAATTTAAAATTACTAATCTGAAGTATCATAACATAATAAGCTTTCTGGATTGCTTGCATTACTGTTGCTTCTTAAGTATAACAAGTTTTAAATTAAGACAGTCAGCCTGAAAATATTACAATGGCAATAAAAGTGAAGATAAAAATACTTTTTTCCAATTAATGCCCAAATAAAACATTTTTAAAAATTACAGTTTAAATATTGGCAAAAAAATAAACATACTCACACATGAAATATTTGAAGAAAAAATTATAATTTTTGTTATGAATTTCAATTATATTTTATAAATTTTATATAAATTATTCTATGTCAATTAAAATTAGATTGTTCTACATTGTTCACTATTAATACTCAAAATTAGAGAAAAAATTGCATGGCATTAAAGTTAGTATCGATGAAAAGCTTCGCTTAATTTTAAAATGGGATCATTTTTATTGCATACTCTAAACTAATTTGACACTCTTAAAATTCCGATTAATTTTGAATTAATTAAAAACCAAATTGAATATGAAATTTCTTGAAGATTTCTCTTATAGAGCACTTACTGCTCACCAATTAAATACAGTTTACCAAATTTGGTACGTTTTAATCCAAAAGTATATCTTGTAGTAGAGTATTATAATAGCATGATTTAACCTCACATTTTAAAGAAAGTTTGTTAGCTTTAAAACATTATCATTCTAAAAAAAATTGAACATAAAAGAAGTTTGCAGTCCATTTCTAACATATCACAACAAATTTGCAATAACATTTTTAATAAAAAAAATTTTAAATGTACAGTGGGACAGTTCCAAAATTTTGGATTCTTTCATCTCTAATTCTATTAAGATATTTTCCTCCTTTAAGTTTTTCTTTCAATACACCTTTTGCTTTCACCTTTTGACAGCAAGTGAGGGAGCTTTCCGTGAGAAGCTTTCACCACATACTATTCTGTTTGCTTCGTTCACCTCATAGACAGTCAAAAGCCCCACTTGTTGACCTTCCGTGGCAACCCGCTTGATGGGTGATGCACTTTCTCTTGTTTTATTTATATTTGTAGTCACTTGATCCTTTAAATGGCTTAATTGCTGGGAATCAAGTGAAAGAGGTCAATTTCCTAGCAATTTAATGGCTTGGCGTTAAATGTTATGACAATTGAAGTTCAAGGTACGAACCAGCGAAGCTAGTGTTTGTAGCCGCGTAACATAACCACAATACAAAAGTAATACTTGGGTATCGTAGATATTATCTGGCTTATAAAGCTTTTATCACATACTCTCCCACCAGTGAGTCGGAGTCGGTAGTTAAACGAACGATGCAATTGCACCAAGCTTATTGGAGTGCGTATCCGCATAATAGTTTTGATAACCACAGCCTCCAAATTTGTAAAAGCTGGTTAAGAATAATCCCATGTTCGTAAATATGAGAGAATCCTCTTAAATGCTTTCAATGCAAAAATTCAGACACTCTCAAATTGCTGGGGTACACTAATCACTCAGTCACAACACTAATTTTTGCGCGTCTGACACATTCAAATGTTTAAATAGTACAAAGTCTTATTCTGCATAATCATGAAGCTCATATTTTTATTAGAAGAGACATGCTTCTCATCAATTTTAAATTTTATGCTTAGATAAAATAGTCACATGATTTTCAATATCCAATAAGTTTCTGCAAAGCGGGAGATTGTTATTAACGTCACTTCTGAAAATCTAACTGGAATTTAGTAAAATATTCTGGCAACTACCCTTCATTGTTGTAAACATGGCGACAATTTTGAGTAGAAATATTTTTAATTTCGAAAAAAGTCATTCCCTCAAAATCTAGAAACTAGACACGATAGCGCAAGTAGATTGTAGAAAAAAATAACCTATTTTACAATGCTGAAGCTTTAACTTGAGTACGATCATTTTTTAAAAAATATTTTTATACCATTTATTATAATAGACAATACGGTAACTTACATAATGGAAATACAATTATATTCTTTAGTACTTTGAATTATAATTATTATAGCAGAGAATTAATATATATATATATATATTTACTTTTGTAAATTGTGTTTCAAATTTTTTTACCGCACCTTACATTTTAAATTGTTTAGAATTTGTATAGTCACCGAGCGTTTATATTAAAAGTTTGTTTATATAGAAAATTTCATATATAAACATTTTTTTATTAACTATCTGTTTAAATTTGTTTTTTTTATAACACAATTTTTAATTCTGTAGTTATGTTCAATATTTATAATTTGTTTTAGTAGGAAATTTTAGTAAATAAAATAAGGTAATACAGTGGTAATCTTTGATATAAAATGCTGAGTAGTTGTACCTTAATTTTAAGCGTTGAAGTATTATTCTACGCATATATTTCAGTTTATTACATTTGTTTTTACTTTAGGTTTAAAATGACTTTATTTAATTGTAAATGTTCAAAAATTGGACTGTTTGATGTTTGTCCGATGAATGTTTGAGTTGATGAACAGAAGAGGATAGTTTTATTTTCCCCTAATGACGTACTTTTATTCTTTACGTTTTTTAATGAAAACAAAATGTCTTGGCTATATTCTATTTAGATTTTTCCCCTCCTTAAGTTTAAGAAACATTTTTTTTTAAAATTAATATAAAAAATGGTCTGTCATTATATTTTAATTATTTAAAAACATAATTTATATAGAGATAATTTATTAAAAAAGGAGGCAACAGATAATTTATTAAGGAAATAGAATAAGATGAAATATTCTCCATTTGTACTATTATCCTTATTCTGTTTAAATAGAAACATTTACTAGTTCTCTCTTATTTCTGCAAGAAAATTTATTAAGTCTTATATTATTTATAGTTAAAAAAAAACTATGAAATTTCACGGAATTTGTAAATATTATAGCAACCATTACTTCAAGTACATATATATGCATTTTTCTGTGTGTGAATATTTTAGTGCTTACTAAACATTTTGTAACCATTTACAACTTTATTTTTAATAGATTTTTTTTAAAAAAATTCTTATTACTTAATTTTCTTCCTCTTCAGTTAAACACTCAATAGGTAAAATATTTTCTGAAAAAAAAGTTAAATAATATCATGTCGTAAAAAATAATAAAATTTAATTATATCATAAAATCAAAGTAAATTAAATGTTTACATTAACTTAATAATTTTAAAAAATCTCTTTAATAGTACCTTTACGTTAATGAAAATTCTCAGATCTATTAACACTTTGTATCCGAGAAATATGTTTTAATTTTTTCACAATCTGACATTGAGTGACAGCAGATCATGCAAGACTACATTTTGAGTAGAATTATGTCCCATGAGTCCTCAGCAAAATACACCTATATACAATGTATTAATGCATAAAAATTGATCATGAATTTCTTCCCACTATATTGCTTGACAAAAGTAAAGCAGTAGATTGTAAATTCTATGATAATAAACTGTTTAATGAATTTTAGTGTATTGTTAAATTAATTGCTGATTAATTTAACAGATCTTGTAAAATTATGTATTGTAATAATTTTACTATTTTCTTACAATCTATTATAAGTAAAAAAAATGTTTATATAATAAAAGTATTTATGCAATACTTTCTTGTATAAAGATTTTATTCATTATTAAGTGCTTATTTCATGTCCCTCATGATTCATATATTAGAAAATAAAAGCATGCAAAATCTATTCAGATAAAAATACATTCAAGTAAAATTATTCAGATTAAAATAAATTGAATTAAACTTGTAATAGAGTTATTCAGATAAAATTTAAAATAATTCATCAATATATATTTTATGTTGAAATAAGGATACTAAAAGGATTCATTATTAAAAGAAACCTTATGATGTATACTATCTGAAAAATGCTAATTATCTAAATTTGCAGTTGATAGCTGAAACTTTATTTAATGAAATAGACCTTTGTTTCATTACTGTTCATTAAGGTTAAATTTGTATATATCTTATGGTTTAATTTTATGTTTAAATCTTTGTTTTATCTTTATCTTATGGTTTAATTTTATGTTTAAATCTTTGTTTTATCTTTAAAGATGTAGATATGCCTATCTGTGCAGGGTGCTATGAGAATATTGATGATGAAGAATGTGTGCAAGCATGCAATAAAGATTGGCACAGTACTTGCTTTAAGTAAGTAGATTGGGAAATATGTTATCAGGAAATTTGGTAAAGACTAATGATTATATATTTTAAATTTTTATGCCTGATTATAAAAAACAAAAATTAGTATATGAGGATATTGGTCAAATCTTAAATGAGGAAGTACAATATTATATGGGATTTAGAAAATATTATGCATTGATATGTTGCATTAATGTGAATCATAGTCAAATGCCTAAATTGATCTTATCTGTTAATTGTATTAGATGTGACATGTTATATAAATGCATATATTTATACATTTCTTGCTGTTGATTTTTAAAGTACATTAATTTTAAATTTTAAAGAAACTTTTCTTAAGATATGATGTATGTTTTTGTGTGTTCTGTTTGTAATTATTTCATATTTTGCTATAAAATTTTTATAATATTGTCTACATTTATTTTATGATTTACATTTTAATTTTCTTTAAAATTATTGCAGAAATTAGGATTTTGAAACTAAGGCAAGTAATGTGTAATTTCAGATTTGATTTTTTTTTTTTTTTTTTTTTTTGATTTTATAATATATGTGATAAATTTGTTTGCCATTATCAAATAAAATTTGTGTTATATTAATGTTTTTCTTTAATTATTAAGTATTGTAATTTCTAATATTTCCTCTGATTTTAATTAAATTATATATAATTCATTAATATTTTCAAATATTTGCTCTCATTTTTAACAAATTAGGTATAAAGTCTTTTTCTGTTGTTAATTGGAATAATTTACTTTTAAAGAATTGCTATTTCATTCTGTTTCCATTTATATATTAAAAATAGAAAAAAAATTACTAAATATTTCTTAGATTCATAAATGTATTGTGTTAAATAACACATTTAAAAAATCTGAAAAAATAGAATTTTTTTCCCCTTTTTTTATAGCAGACATGTATGATTTTTTTGCCCCATTTATTTCTTGATATATTTGATTAAGGAAATACAATGGTATGTTATTCATAGTTAAATGCCTGCTGAACTTTTCACCTTTTAAATTGTTTTATTTGATATATTGTAGGTGTACAGTTTGTCAGCATCAAGTAATCGGTACTTTCTTTGAAAAAGACAGTCTTATTTACTGTCAAAAAGATTATTGGAATAAGTTTGGGGAGGAGTGCCATGGTTGCAGACAGTTTATTTCAGGTCCTGTTATGGTGAGAACTTAATTTCTGCCTTAATATCTTGTTGTAAGTTGGTAAAAAGCTGAATGTATTTTATTAGGTTTACTGATTTTGATTAGAAACTAAATGCTTGACAATGAATATAAAGTTTTTAGAGACTTTTTTATGACAAATCTTGTTACTCTTCTTGTCTTTATATGTGTGTGTGTGTGTGTGTATGTATTTATTCAAAATTTTCATAAAGATTGAAAAATTTTAAATTACTTTTAGGGAAAAACTCATGACAAGGAACTCATATTAAAATTTTAATGTGTAAATTAAACAAATATTAATGTTATTATTTTTTGCTGTGAAAATTTTATTTTTTCAGGATAGTAATAGGCTAAAATATGAATATATGCTTAATTTATAATTAATTTTTATTTCTGATTGAAATTGCATCTAAACTTTGTTAAACTCAAAAAAAAAAAAAAAAAAAAAAAAAAAGATTTGGATTGAAGGGACAGTATGTATGAATTCAAACTGTTTGGCTTTTAACTAAAAAATTTTCTGATATTGATATCCAACTAATTTTTATCTACTCGTATAAAATTACAAAAAAACTTTATATTAAAAAGAGAGAGAATTATTATTTGACCCAGATTGTTCTTGTGAGAAGTTTGATTTAGGAGCTAGAGCCGCATGAGATCTCTGGGATACATTCAATCTATTAAAGTCATATGACATATTATTGATATGGTGTTCAAGTTTGATGAAAGATGGTTTGTTGTCTTACTTATTACCTGATCCTCATTGAAAATTATTTTATGTGATCCAAAATTAAGTTTTCTTGTAATTAAAAAAATTAGAATCTAATTAAACTATAATTAGTGGTTTCTCACATATTTGCTACTATTCTGCCTTGAGAGAGTTTCAAAATATTAAATTCTTTTCAAAACCTTTTGTTTTTCATTCTAAAAGCTGGGTGCAAACCTGGTTTAAAAATTAATGTCTTATAACTTTAAAAGTATCATGTTTCTGATTTGTTCATACATTTCTGTGTGCTTATAAATAGTTGTAAGTTTCAGTTTCTTATATTATTTCTTTTAAAGTTGCAACAAATTATAATTTTTCAAAATGTATACTATACCATTTAAAGCTTGACATTCTGATGAAAATTATTTGAGAGTTTGATTTTCGTTTGGAAATAACAGTTTTCTAATTAAGAAATTTTACTTAAAATAAAATTTTAATAATTGCTTCAAAATTTTATATTTTTGAAGCACAATTAATGTCAGTTACTGAAATTCTTTAATTTGTAAACCTAATACTTAATAGAAAAGGATTTTCAGAATTAATTTTAGTGAATAAAAAATAAATAAGTTTTCTTTTCTTTCAAAAAAAAAATGTCCTTAAACATTCTCAATTTATTAGATGCAAATTTTATTATGTAAAATTGTATTTCAATATGTAGAGGTGAATTTAAAATTAAAGTTACTACACCTAATTCAGTTTAGAAGTTTGATAACAGATTTCCATAAATTTCAATTCACAATGTGAAAATTCTTTTTAAACAGAACTTAGCAGTGCTAAAGTGCAAGGTAAAGTATTTATTGAAGTATGATTGATAATAAATGTTTTTTAAAATAAAAATTTCATTTTCTAAATTGAAGTTTCTTAAGTATTTATTAATTTACTTTTAAATTAAATTTAAAAACATTTCATTGGATAAATATTAGTAGTCTGTGTCATTCGTAAAAGCTTGAATGATACCTAAAATTGGTAAAAATTAAATTAAATGCTTATTAATGATAAATAAATAAAAGTTATAATTGTTTTGTTTAATTACAATTTTAATACAGTAATATGAGTTTGAATTTCTATAATCATTCTGGCTTTTCTGATATTGGTGTCTCTAAAAAAAGATAGTAGTGTGAAAGCTTTTGATCCTATTTTTTTTATCTGTGAGAATCTTTAATGAATTTACTATCTGTAGTTTTTTTTAAACTACTAGCCGCCTTTGGCGACCAGTCGGTTCGCCAATATTAATGGCAACTAAAGGGTTAAATCAATATTTTTATATATAACTTGGTCTCATAATAAGTTTTTCAGCAAAATATTTTCAAGCTTCGAATTTCGATAATCATGTAATCCACTTATACTATTATATAGGCCTTAAGCGGTCCTATCTTTGAACTCAGCATCTCTCTCTGATTTTCTATCAGTGCACGTAAAATTCAGTTTTAAATTAAAGTGGAAATGATTGAAGCGCACTTCATATAAAGAAATTTTTACTCAATTCAAGCATGCCTTTAAATAAAACTAAGAACTGAAAGCATAATAGTCCGAAATTGAAGTTTTATGTTCAATACAGAAATTGAAACATAATAATTTTTTTTATAATTTATAAGATCTCAAGGAATTATTCAGCAAAAATTTCACAGGTTAATTGAAACCTTCAGTTTTAAATTTTATTTTTAGATGAATATAAATGCTCTCAAAACAACATTCTTTTTATGTTTATAAACATATGTAAAAAAAATTATGGTTTAAATTCCTTTGGTCTTATAGATTCATATTTGTAAAATATTCTTAATATTTCAACTTGTAAATAAATAAATAAGCATTTCTATCTTCTTCAAATCTGGCTGATTTATTCAGTTCCGAATATTGCAAGTTTAGAACAATCATCATTTTCATAATCTAGACCAATTATTCTAGAGTAACTCTGATTGGCTTCTTTGATATCTTGATAAAGTGATCAAAAATCGCCCGTTTTTATCGAATATTTATATTGAAATTTTCATAGATCGATCAGCTTTGATGCTTGATTTAGTTCAATGGAGTACCACTTTTTTTATTTTAAGGACTTATTCTCTTAAGAATATTTTGTTAAATATGATTCACAGAGTAGATGATGTACGTAAAAATTTAATTCATCGGCATTTTCCCCCTCAGTCTACTATTTATATATTTCAATTAGACCATTTTTTAAGAGATTTATGTCTCTCCCAAAAAAATTAAGAAATTAGATGGTGGGCTCCGATTACAGAAGATGCCTTGTAGATGTTAAGCCATACTTACCTTAAATAAAACTGTTTAATTGGTTTAGTAATATATGTATAGTAAAATATCAGAGAAAATGTTTCATTTATTTTCCAAAAATATCATGTTTCATATTTGTTGCATTTTATACAGACACGTGCCGAAAATGACATTTTTATATGTTTAATTTGGAATGATAGTTGATTTATTTTTTCTCATTTGAGAATACGATATTGTGTAGGTTAGAAAGTTTTGATGTCTCCGAAATATGCGGGTAAAAATAGTTTTATATGCTTTTAAAAATTTTGCATTTTTAATTATTACATATGCTGGTTTGAAAGAAGATGCGTTTTCAAATAGCTGACCTACTTTTACCAGTATAGCTTTAATATTACGTATGCTTCGTTGAAAGCAGTTGCGTTTTTATTTCGCATGATTCATTAAAATGCGGAGATAAATTATAATCACGAAGGCGAATTCTTTGATTTGCACAAAATATCTTCTTCACAAAAGTAAAAGTAACAATTCAAAACATGCCTTATTGTCATAAAAATTGAAAAAACAACACGAATTCAAAAAATATTTTATTTCTACTTAATATCAATTGCTTTTTGTTCGTCATTTCTAAAGTTTGCTTAAGATTTCTCGCTTTTAAATAATTAATCTCGCTCTCAGAAGATTATCGTTTGGTGCTTTTCTAAACATTCTTTTTCAGTTTTAACTGTCGCACTTTTGTAATATATTTTTACTTTGTATTTTTATTTACTTTAATTCTTTAATTGAATTAATAATTTTGATATTGCAAACGATCAAGAAAAATTTACTCTTGCATTTATTGCTTAAAAAATATCACATTTCCTATTTATTTCATTTCATATAATCACGTGATGAAAATTATATATTTCTGTTTTATTTTTGGTAGTAATTTATTTTTTTAAAAATAAGAACTTCTGAAATTGTGATGGCAACATTTTATTAAAAGCTGATTTTTTTGAGATCCTCGAGAAGATAAAATTTTATTTTTGCGAAATAAATTGTTAAAAAAATGGTTAAATTACATGTTTAAAAATTCATTAAAAATAGAGTTTTAATTCGTAGGTCAAAAGATTAGTATCATTGAAAAGCTAATTTTTTGAGCTTTAACGTGATGCAAAAATCAATTTTGTGCTGTAATATTTTCAGAAGTTATAGCGAAAAAACGTTAAAATTTGGCTTATTTTTTAATTAATTAAAATTTTAATTAAAAATTAAAAAAAAGGGCTCCGAGGTGCACATTCCCGGCACCCAAGGTATACATATACTAAATTTGGTAGCTGTAGGTTGAACGGTCTGGTCTGTACAGCGCCAACACACACACACACATCTTGCTTTATTATAAGTAAAGAAATAATTTATTAGCTTAAAGTTTTACTATAAAACAGTGTTCAATACCTATATAAAACACTGCATTTATTCAATTTATTCAAATTATTCTTAGGCTCTAAAATATTAAAGTTGATCTACAAATAATTTAAAAGCAAATTTATTTGAATTTTAAAAATTTTACTTTGAAATTTCTGAACAATAATAAATATGCATATTTTATAAATTGATTAGGTAACTTTGTTTTAATCTGTAAAATACTTCTTTCTCTAAAGAATATGTTGATATATAATTTACTTTTAAATGCTCATGCAGGTAGCAGGAGATCATAAATTTCATCCTGAATGCTTTAAATGTGATAATTGCAGAAATTATATTGGAGATGGGGAATCTTTTGCATTGGTCGAAAGGTCCCGATTGTACTGGTAAGTACGTCTATTGGATTTCAACAAACCAGCTTTTTTCATAGTTAATAAATTTATCTTTTAACTAGTTAGGAAAACTTTATCTTGTCATTTTATAATGTTTAATTTTAAAAGAGGTGAGATTTACGAATTTTTCACAATGTGCAGCTATCAAGAAATAATATGAGTGAAATATAGCTTGCTGGAAGTTAAGTATTAAAAATTATAAAAATCCTACTTGCAATTTTCAAAGTTTATTTCTAATCTTTCAGAAAGTTCCATCACAAATTTTCCATTTTTTGTATTGTCTTTTGCTGAAGAAAATTATTTGATCATGACTTTATTCTTTTTAAAATACTACTATTTACTGTTTCTTGTACTGACTGCCTTATTTCTAACATCAGATATAGAGAGATATAACATATGCTTTATTTTTAATTGCTGCTTAATTATAGTTAAACTTAAGCTTTCCAGTTTCGATAAATAAAAGACAATCAAATTCTTGTGGAGAATGTAAGCTTTAAATCAATCATTTCGCATCATATAAATTATTCAGTTACATTATATTTGAAATTAACTAGTTATAAGTTTTTAATTTTATAAAGCTCTAATAGTGAACATATGTATTGGTCTTTGTATGTAGTATGCTGCTTTGTAATTGTATGTAATGTGCTGCTATGTAACTAAACTATTTTTAATTGTATTTATTTTATTTTATTTATTGTCAGTCTTGCAAAATTTTTTATCTTGAATCAAATTTTCAGTGAAATGGTAGATTATTATTTTTGAGAGACCCAACTATATATTCTTGAATATATACATTTTTTCTGTTTTAAATAGGATATATTTAAAATAACTTTAAAAAAAATCATAGTATTTGAAATTGGTGGGATTCC
>JAOUZG010016644.1:5485260-5539604 GCA_026289955.1 Argiope argentata | reverse complement strand
ATGATATGTGAATATATAAATAATATATGTTTTAAACTTATATTATTGAAAAATAAAACTTAAACATTATAATAAAATATAAATATACAATCTATTGTCGTGTATCATAACTAATAATTTATGATGAGCTAATATTATGATTTACCAACTGACGATGAATAATGTTATAAAAAAGTCTGTTTCATTTGAAAAAAAGTTGGCTTTTATTGTCATTAATTTCAAATGTTAATCATGTTCAAGCTTCAGTTGTCTCCTGTATTTGTTTTAAATTAATATAGACCAGAAAGTACAGTTTTAGAAACATATGATAAAATTAAAAAAAAATTAATAAAATAGGAAATAAAAATTTTGTCTTATTGGAAATATACATACATTCAACTTTTAATTTTTCTAAAAATTATCTTTTTTTTTAACTCATTAATAAATATACATATATCTGAATAGTAAAAATTAAAATTCAATAGTAACTAAAGCAAAATGTGAAATTCTTTTTGAACATTTATTTAAATCTAAATTGTGGAAATTGTATCTCCTAAAATAACTTAAATGTAACATAGACTGATCAATCCTATTATGCATCACTTCATTTTCATTATTAAGATGCATATTATGGGGAGATATAAAAATTCCTAAGCTTAGTTTCTATCCAGATGTTTAAGAACTATTCATTGTTTTTTGAATATTATGATAGGAAAATTTTATTTTCAGTGCAGCATGCTATAAGCAACAAATGGCTCCGATATCCCAAAGATTGCCATTCACTAAGGAACCTCATAGTATCAAACTAGTAGAAATTCCTGCAGATTCTGAAACTTCTAATAGAAAAGTAAAAATATCTGTTGGTTGCTGTCAGAATCAGAAGCTGCAGCATGGATTTCACGAACTTCACATATCAGAGTAAGTATAAAATTTATTAATGCTTAAATATTTCAGAATCTAAAATTAATACTTCCAGGAAACAATTGATTAAAAAAAATTGGAAAGCAAGATATTTTGTTTCTGATTCCTGTAGTATTTATTAATGAAAATTCTAATATCTTTTCTTATAGATTCTAAAATTGTTAATTGAAAAATTATTAATTTAGATACTATTATGATTTGTTATGTTTTCAGTTTTACTTAAAAATGTACAAATGAATAGTTTGGGGAAATATATTTCTGTAATGAGCTGTTTTCTGCTTTTAATGAATATGAGCACTTTCCCATTCACGAAACAATTTTTATGATGCATAGATGCTGATGTAACATGAAGATTAATTGATAAAAATCCAGCAATTTTGGGTACATGAAAGTAATTTTATAGTTTAGCTAAAAGAAGTTGCTGTTTATTGTGTTTTCTGCACTCATTTTAGTTTTGACTCTATCAGCAGAATTGCTCCATGTCATTATATATTTGTTATTAAAATTCAAAATGTAATTTTAAGAGTTACTTGATCTTTTATAACCAAGATGGCAAATTGAAAAATAAGCATAATAAATAAATGAAATTATATCAAAATAAATATCTCCTTAATTTTTTAAAAAAATAGTATTAGTCTTACTTGTATTGCTAATTTATACATTTTTTTTACTGGATGATTTTTGAAACATTTCAGTGTCGTTTTAAATAAAGATCTGATGTCTCTTCATATTGGTGATCGTATACTAGAAGTAAATGGTAAACCTTTACAAAACAACTCCTTAGAAGAGGTATGTTTTTTTTTATTTAATATCATTAATTTGAAACATCTTTTTTTTTGTCTATGCAAGCACACACACACACACAATATTGTAATAGTAACTTCATAATACCATAATACTTACACTTAAAAAATATTTTTAGAGTAATAGTAATGCATTTTGAACAAAGGAAACATTTCATTATAACTCACAATATATTTTGTTTAATATTTTTGGGAACTTTATTTTAGTATGAACTTTCATTCATTTTAAAGTAATTGTTATAACTTACACTCTCATTTGGAATAGGATATTACTATAGCAATTCCACTTTTTTTTCATTCATACAGTCATGGAATGATCATTTATTTCCCTGGGTTAGGATATTTAAATTTAAAAAGAATTTGTCTGTGTATTTTTCAGATGGCATTGATGACAAAATAATAAATAACCACCAACACATACACACTCACGCATACGATTAACTATTTAGAAAACACATAACTTTCTTGAAATAAGATAAAGAAACAAGATACTGTCTATAAATATAAATTATGTAATGTCCGTCGCTGTTTCAATTAGCTTTGAAGCATTAATTAATAAAAATTTTATATAGTATTCAAAAATATTAATTGTAGATAATTATATTTATCCTTTTTTATATGCATTTTTATCAATAATCATGTATTAATTTAAATGTTATCAACCATGATAAAATAAGTTTTTTTTTTACTTTTAATTTTGTTTTTTATAAATTTTTTCATTATTTTTTGTGCACGTTTATGTTTTACAAATTATTGTGTAAATTTTTATGAAATATACCACATGTTAATGTGAAGAAACATGTTAACATAAAGAAATGCTACTACTTTTCTAAACTGTCATAATTTGCCAGATTTTGCCCACAGGAAGAGATCTGGCAAGTCATTTCTTTCCATTTGAATTTGTCTTAAAGGGATTAACCCTTATTGGTTTTAAGTTGCTTCTAAGATGATGATACTTTGTCTGCCATATCATGTATAAAAACTAGCATTTGATAAAGGTATTTTTAATAATTAATATTGATAAAAATGTTATTAATAATATAAGAATTTAAAAAATTTGTGATAAAATATTTTTTATTTGATGATTCCTTTTGTCTTAATGAACTGATGAATTTTTATGTTTTAGAATCTTTTTATAAATATTAACTTATCAGTATTTAATACACATTTCTTTTTGGAACATATTCAATCAATTAGTTTTCTAGAAATGCTACTTGTTGTAGTTTTTGCTCATATATTTAACACCATTTCTTAAAACATTTCAGATAAAGAAATTGATTCAGACACGTGATAAACCTGTTCAGTTGACTGTTGAACATGAACCTGCAGTGTTAATTCGTTCCCAATCCATGAATTTTTCCTCACTTCTGGATTCTTCTCAGTTCCTATCTTCAAATGCACATGCACTGCCCAAATGCTCTTTATCTCACAGACCAGCTGAACAGAGATTACGTAGATCTGCATCTCTGCCTAGATCATTTATAAGGTAAGAGAATCTAGATGACCATGCATGATGCATTGACAAGTTCATGTGCAATTTAAGTTTCAGAGTGTATATACTTTATTCTTATTCAAAATTGAATTATGATATGTCTGATTTTGAATGAAATTAAAGAAAACAGAACTTAGAAATATTTTTTATTGCATTAATAGCAGAAATTACTAAATTGTATAGCAGTAATTCTCATATTGATATAATATTATTTTTTGGCATGAATTCCTTTGGGACTAATGAATGATTTATATATGTTTTTAAATTTAATGTCGAGGCCTGTCATATACATTGACAGATTTATTAATTCGATGGTGTATTCAACTTTTAGAACAATTATTTCTATCAAATAACTTTACTAATTTTTGTTTCTTGTCTTACCCCATCCCCTCCCTCCCTCCCCTCAAAAAAAGATTTTTTCATACACACACTATTTAAAAATTTTGAGGTCAAATTGGTCAAATGATTCCCTAACAAAGGTTTGGGAATCATTAGATTTTTACAAATGTAAATAGAAAACGTGTGATAATGCAGAAGGAATATCATGCCTGTTTAAGCTTAACCCTTTGAAGTACACAAATATAAAATTTCTGAATTTTTTAAAAATTTATAATTAATTTTCATGTTAAAGATCTAAGGAAAAAGAAAATACCTTTAAAAAATTAAAGTAGAATGCACCAGGAGGGGGGGCTGATTTTACAGGAGTACCACTATGAAATTATGACTAATAAATACTATTTAATTCATTTTGTAATGTAATTCTTCATTATTTATTTATGAAATTACTAAAAAACTATTTATAAAATCTTACAACATGAAGAAAATTATAAATGAAAAATAAACAATTTTAATAACAAGTAATCCTCAAATAAAATTAACAGTGGAAAGTTTTTTGTATGGTATTTAGACTTTAAATACAATCAACACTATATAGAACTTATAAAGAAATGTAATATTTTATAAAAAAATAAGAACATTAGAACCATATTAAAAAATATATTTAACATTTGCATTATATGGTTACTGTCTAATACAAAAAGAATGCGACTGAAAAGTGAAAATTAAAGCCATCCTATTAATATAAACTTTACTCAAATGTAAATAAATTCCTCACCCTCAAGATTCATGGCAAAATCCCTAAAAATTATCAGCCACTTGACTAAGAGAGTTAAGCGAAGGAAAACATATAAGTTTCATTCACACGTTTAAAATGGAATTTTAGATGACTCATTGAACTCTCTCCTCAGCATTTCTAACAGGTTTTTTTTTTTTTTTGCCTAATTAGCTAATTGAAGTGTTAAATGTGAATGCAGCTGTAAAAAATTTAATAAAGCATTTTTGAAATTTATGGTTTGTTTACATTTGATGATAAGTTATAAGTTATTTCTACCCTATGTACATTAGATTACATATTGATATATAGATGTAAGTCCTATTTGAAATAATTGCTTCAATTATTTAGATGAGTTTTATTCATATTTTTATTTATTTTCTTTTAATTTAAATGTATGTCAATCTATATATTTCTATACAAAGTTAATTTAATTCTATTTACATTAGAGACTACAAGTCTTCAAAAGCACAGCAACATGATTTTACTAGAACTCGTTCATTTAGAATACTACCAAAGAATCAGCAGATATTTCGACCATCTGATTTGGTTTTAGGAAAGTTATTAGGAAGGGGCTTTTTTGGTCAGGCTTTCTTGGTAAGAGATATAAAAATTATATGAGTTGAATATTTTATTATATGTTTTGAAAATGTGTCTAACTGTAAAATTGATATATACTGTAATATAAATACTTAGAATACTTAAAGTCCATGAGTGCCTATTTTTATCCCTGTTAGGGGGATTTGTGAAATACAGTAATTTAATAATTTATGGATGGTATATGAATTTCCTCTTATTTGAGTATTATATAGAGTCCTGTGAAATCAAATAATTCATTCTAAATATAGAAGTTCATTGCCTATATTGTTGATTACTATTTAAATCAAATTCTGTGTGCATCAAATGTATTTCTCATCATTCTTTACATTAGAAGTATATTTAAAATTATTGAATGGAACATTACTTAAAGTTTTTATGATTATCACAAATTTTTTTAAAAAAAAAAGTCCAACTGGTTAATGAAAGTGTCAAAGGTCATAAAAATGTTCTGTATTTCTTTTGACCATAAAATATTGCTGCAAACTCATGAATTCTTCCTCTAAATTCATAAAATACTTTTATTTTAAAAGTATTTTTTTGAAAAATTTGGGTTTGGGAAAAAAATTTCATGCTTTTAGATTAAACTTTTATATTATGTTAAATAAATATAACAGGATTGCCATGGTATCAGAAAAATGTAGAAAATGCAGAGAATTAGAAAATCTTAAAAAACAATAAAAGTGCCAAGAAATTTGAAAATTTTCAAAAAAGCCGGGAAAATGATTTTCAGTATCCTTCATACCATTTTCTTTTCTGTCTAAAAATGCTAGTCTCTCACCATTCTAAGAATGAATAATCTAGCCACAGCACCAAAAACAAAACAATTGTGTAATCATGAAAACTTGCCTTTTTACTACAAGCTTTTTTTTTTACTTTATAGATTTGTTGAATTTTGAATTTAAAGACATTTGTTCTCTTTAATAAAGATTCTTGGATTGCAGCTAACATGGTTGTGCAAAATAGTTCTAACAGCTTGAGAAAATAAAATAAATTTCTCTGACAAGAAGATTATGTAAATAAGCATAACTGTAGTATTTAGACTTTCAGTTTAATTTGTGAGAAATTATGAGCTTATTCAGAATAAAATAAAATGAACTGCTTAAAATCCATATTTAATGCAGGTTATATAGAAGAGAATAGCCATCTTGTCTTTGCTGAATTCATTAGAGAAATTCTGCAGAATTCTTAAGCTGCATACTGCTGGCTAAGATATTGGTTGGCAAGGTATTTTTGGGCTACACGTAATTCATAGTGAATTTCAGTATGAGCATCTGCTTGATGGAAAGTAGATGTTACTCTAAGAGCAATGTATAGAATATTTAAAATTAGTCCAGATGAACTTTCTAGAAGTTAGATTCTTCTGAATTTCTATAGAAGTTTTGATCTATATGCTGTGGGAACAAAAAATGTTACTGTTTGTAAATATACTCTGAAAGTCTTTTACAGCTTAAAGAAATATATAGATTTCAGTAAAAAATGTTTTGCCTGGACCCATAACAAGTAATAATGCAATAAATGCTTTTCAGAAGTGAATGGCTAAAATTAACTTCTCTTATATTATTAAAATCCCTCAACTATTTCTTAAATGTTTATCATGTAAACCAATAGTGACTTTATGAAAATCTTGTCAAGCCTGTTAAACAGGTAATGAAAACTATTGAGAAAGGAACAATAGTAAAAGAAGTAAAAACATTAAATAACCATTTTCTGAGAGTTTAATATTGCTAAAAAGTGACAATGCTAAACCTCAGAAAAAAATACTGATATTAGAATAATGATTACAACTTACTTGATTATTAATGAACTTACTAAAATTGGAAAAGAGAGAGAAAGAGACCTCTGAGGAATGTTTTGAGTTTGTGAAGAAGAGAAAAAAATATATTTGAACAAATGTCCAAAAATTTTGCTATTTTTAAAGCTGTGTCTTGTTTAGATCCAAATTTACTATGTGAAAAACAAATGATTAATTTATTTAATCAGGTTTAAAGTGTAATTTTATCTAGCAGGTTTAGAATGTACTAAGATCCAATTTGAGATTTTCTTCAAAAAAAAAAAAAAGTGTACAAAGAATAACTCGAATCAATCAATGAAAAAAAGTATTTCATGAAGTTGTAAAAATAATTTTTATGTTGTCCCGGGGAAATGTGATTGTGGAAAATGGATTTAGTATAAATAAGGATATGTTTGTTGAAAGCCTGAAAGAAGATTTTTTAATTAATCTAGAAACTTCATATGATAATATAAAAAAGTGTTTTAAATGTTCTGATTTCAAAAGATTTGCTTTTGTATTATAAATGTGCATGGCAAGTTATTATGAAGCTTTAAAAGAAAAGGGGTACGTTAAACACAAAGCATCATTCCAAAGGGAATTTTTGCTAAATAAATAAATGAAATAAAAAAAATTATGACTGGAAAATCTGTATAAGTCACAAATTGATGCCCAAATAAATGAATTGACAAAGATAAATTTTAAAAAAATCTTACTTTGTTTCTTTTTAAATAATCTTTAAATGGTTTGTATAATGAAAGCAATAATGTTATTTTATAATTTATTTGTTTTCGAATCATAAATTTGTGTGACAAGTTAAAGAGCATGAGAGATTAATAACCTCTCCTCAATATATAAATTTTTAGTTCCTAAATTCTGATCAATAAATAATTTTTTAAAATGTAAATACAAACATTATATAGTATTATTTTGAGTAAAAGATTGTTGCTTCTTTTTTTTTCTACTCATTAAAACTATGGAGTATTGTTATTTTATTATAATTAGCAAATGAATGCTGTGTGCATATTTTCTCTTTTATTTAATATATACAGGAAAAAACAGATTTTTTTCCTGATTTCAGTTTAACCGTAATATACAAAATACATAAATTTATACTATTTGATGGTGAAATTTTATTTAAAAAATTGAATGATTATTTTTGCTTTCTAGGTTACTCATCGACACTCAGGGCAAGAAATGGTGATGAAAGAACTTTATCGTCTTGATGAAGAAGCCCAGCAAAATTTTGTAAAAGAGATAGCCGTTCTTCGATCTTTGCAGCATCGAAATGTTTTACGTTTTGTTGGTGTTTTGTACAAAGACAAGAAGCTGCATCTTCTAACAGAATATATATCTGGTGGTACTTTACAAGATTATATTCATGATTCATCTATTGAAATATCCTGGTTACAAAGAATCAATTTTTCAAAAGATATTGCCGCTGGGATGGTAATTAGAAATACTTTTCACTAATTGCTCTCATGGTAGTTTTAGTTGCAAAATGAAGTGTTTGAATTTATTATTCAGGCTATTTTATAATTATTTTGTATGTTTATAATTTTATGAAATTAAAGAAAAAGTGATTCAAAGTGTTATATTTTGTATTCGAAGTGTATATTTTGTACTAAAATGCAGAATCTAAATGATACTAAATATGTTAAATTTAAAGGATAAGATTATAAGGAATCTTATTTAAAACATGTTTAATAGTAAATTTTTTTCATATTAGTCCATTAATTCTTTACTTATTTTAAGTATAGATTCTGATAAATGTTTTATGTTGTAAGCACTAAGATCAAACTAGTTGGATTTTTTTAATTACCTAAAAATTGAAATATATCAAAAAATTTTCTTTTATAAATGTTTAAAAATAAATTTTTTAGTTATTGTAAATATTAAAAAGGTTATTATTTTCAAATTTTACATTTTATTTCAAACATAAATATCAAACTTGAAAAATAAATGTGCAGTAAATAAACAAAAAAAATATATGTATAAAATAAAATAAAAAGTATAATGATTTGTCTATGTGTTGGATTTTAATTGTATTGGAATTTGAAAATATATATTAATTTGTCAGATAAATGGGGGGGGGGGGAGAAACAATAATGAGTTTGCTCCATCCGAAGAAATCTAATGTAATTGTCTTATAAATAGGATACGGGTGTAATGATATGAATAAAAACACATCATTAATGCTTCTGCGGGCTTTCATGTAGTGATAAATCTTTTACTGTTTAATTGCATTTGAGATATCATATGTTCAATCAGAAAAGTTTTATTTTCTAGACTTTTATATTCATATATTATTCTATGTATTTACTAGGTACATTCTAGACTTATATAAGACCAGGATATCATTTGACTTTTTCTATTTGGTTGTTTATTAAAATGACTGTGTTGGGCCAAAAGCTTAAAATGTAATTAATTTGAAACAACTTAAGCCTTAATTGATTTCACTTGTCATTATTAATTTACTTCATTACTTTTATGTTTTTATGTAATGGAAAGGGGGGAAAATACAATTTGTTTTTCTTCATAAACAATATGATTGCACAAATTGAACTTCTTTATCTTTAAAGAAATGTGATGCATTTTTCTGAAGAAATGGCCCTAAAATTTATTATTAATTGTATACTTACCCTTAGCTCTGCATTTTCATAAGTTTTATCTGGATAACCTATATTTGAAATTTGGTTGGTTTTTTTTAATAATTATTTGAGATTTAAATAACTTTTTATATTTTTTATAGGCTTATTTGCATTCAAAAAATATTATTCACAGAGATTTGAATTCTAATAACTGCTTAGTGAGAAAAGTAAGTATTTTCATACTTGCTTTAGCTTCTGAGTTATAAAAAAATTCTTATATTATCCTCAAATTTATTTGTAAATTGTCATTTCAAACTATGTCTTAGTGGTGCTTATAAATCTAATAACAAATCCTTTATAAATAATCTTAAGTATAATAATTGTCTATTTCTTTTATAACAACTCTAGGGATTTTATTATAATAGATAATTTTAAATGAAAATGTTTTAGTATTAGCTACTTCCTTTTTTAGAATGAATTATAACAATTACTTTATATATTGCCAAATGTTTTTGAAGAAATGAAAAACTAACATTTTTTGTAGTCAATAAAATACTTTGATTTTCGTTTAGGATAAAAGTGTGGTTGTTGCTGATTTTGGTTTGGCTCGGGTTATGTTAGATAAACAAATTCCTCGAAAAGAAAGTGGAGGCCCAATTCGCCGTCCAGAACGGAAAAAGCGATATACTGTTGTAGGGAATCCTTATTGGATGGCACCTGAGATGATGACACACAAGAAATATGATGAACGTGTTGATATATTCTCTTTTGGAATCATTTTGTGTGAGGTAATTTTTTAAATTTAAGGCTTTTTAACATTTATCTAGTCATTCAATTTCTTAAATGTGGCGAATTGTAATAATCTTTATTATTACTGTTATTTATAGTTGATATAAAAGTTTTTTGCTTTATAGTGTGTAATGCATAATAGATTTTTTTTTCTTTCTTGGTGCAAATATTGATTTGTGAAGAATACATTCTTCTAAACCTTCCAATACCTGTTTGAATTCATTTTTTATAAGTTAATTATTACCTTCCTTTAATAACTTTTTAAATATGTTATTTATATTTGTTGAAGTAATAATTTCCTGTTTAGTTTTTAGATCATCTCTTTAAAAAATTGTATTGACTGAAAATTTACAGTTTTAATTCTTCAAATATTTTCCAAATATGATTTTTTTTTAAAAAAAATTATTTCAAATTTTTACATAAAGTTTTGGAATTATAATCTATTAAACTAAAAGTAACAGTTACAATGTGTATTTTCAATGTTTGAAATCAAATTACATGATTTTCGTACTTTCATTCATACTTCTTTTCCATATCTAAATTTATTAAATGTAATGATGTTAATAATGAAAAGGATGTAAGATTACACCTTTTAAATAAGAATTTCAATGATTCTGCATAACAGAATTAACAACAAAAGTTATGCATATTGTTTGCATATGACAGGACATAGAAAATGTCAAATAAGTAGAGGTCTTTTATATAATTTGACATAGGGAAATGTCCATAATTAAGAATTCAAATAATAAGAATGCTGATTTAATATTTTGAGGAAAGCATCAGAACAGGCTGAGAAAATTAATAACAATTCATTAAAAGTTTCAGAAAAAAGAAATTTATATTACTTTCTTTTCTATGCTTTAAATTAGATTTTCTTTTTGCACTTCCAAAGCTTACTTAAATTTTTTTTTTGATATATACTAATAACTCTATAGCCATTATCTATGCATATTTACTGAGTGTTTCATTAAATAACTCAAAAGAAAAAGAAATTAAAATTTAGAAAATTATTAAGCAACTTACAGTTTCATTACCTTAGTTAATCTAAACGGTTTTAAAATATTAAAGTGACCATGGTATAATTAATGCTTATTTCTAATATATTAATTTTGGGATAAACAAATAATTTTATTTAGTATCAGTTTTAAAATTATAGTTGAACGTTTGTCTTCTTGTCATTCTATTGCTTTTTCTCACATGCTGTTCTTGCTGAATTTCTATGTATTTTCATGCTTTCATACAGACCCATTTATTGGAATTATGGAGAAGGTAAGATAAACTATAAGCTATAGATACAAGTAGCTTGTAATTTTTTACTCCTATGCTTGTTAAAATATTTTCTGGACTTTTTTTGTTGGTAGCTAAACTTTTTCAAATACCAATTTTTTAATGTAAATTTTTAGATTATTGGGAGAGTACCTGCCGATCCTGACTACCTTCCCAGAAGCTCAGATTTTGGTTTGAATGTTCCTGCATTCAAAGAAAAGTTCTGTGATGGCTGTCCAGAAGCTTTCTCTGAAATAGCTTTTAAGTGTTGCGACATTTATCCAGAAAAAAGGTATTAAAGAGTTTCACATGAAAAATCTGATGCATTGGTAGACCTAAAGTTAATTTAAGTTGGAATGCATGAATACTTATAAAATAATGAAATAAAAAACAAAAATATATCAACATAAAATATTATACAATCTTTATGCAAATTCTTTTATTAAAAATTTCTTAGGATTATGATGGCAGTCTACTTCTGAAATAAGAGTTATAAATTAGAGAACATGATTGTACTAAAGATGTTTTATTACATGTTAGAAATGCGTAAGCCATATTACTATTTTACAAAATCTGTAATTATTATGGTAATAGTCTACTTCTGCAATAGAGTATCATGTTTTTGAGATCTGATTTTTTAAAAATATATATATACTGTGCTACCTGTCTCTCATCGTTCAAAATTTTTAAAATAATTTAAAAATTTGAAGAAGAAAATTCTTATTCAATATGAAATATTTTCTACGTGAACATCAGCTATTATTCAACTTGAACATCCACTAATATCTTGAAAGCGTTCCTAATGCAATCTAAACTAACAGATGAATTAAAATAATGTAGCTTTAGAATTGAGGTAGTTTCTTTTGTTTAATAGCAATAAAAAATCATCGTAGGGGAGAAAAAAAAATTAAGATTTTAAAGATACATTTTAGGTCTGTATCATCTCAAGCTGATATTTGGTTTTTTAAAATTTTTAAAAGAGAGAGAGGGAGAGATTTTGAAACTTTGCAGGATATGCATTCTAATGGGGTTAATATTCTTATCTGGCTGGAAATAATATAAATATCAATAATAATCTCAATTTTCTAAGCTTGACCTTGGTCAATGCAAAAATCTCTGCTGTTCTAGTGCAAGATATATTCCAAGGGCAGTTCTCAGCTTTTTAGTATATAGAATACAACTTTTCATATCAGTTTTATATGTACATAACATCCAATAAATTTCAGAACCTTACATAGTTAATATTACAATACCTTTATATTATTATTAATGTGTGTTTTTGTCCATTTTAATTTCAATGATTAGAATTTATGAAAATGCATTTTTATTTTTATTATGTAATGAATATAGATATTTCATTGCTATAATTTATTTTTAGACCTGTGTTCAATATTTTGAAAGAATGGCTTGAAGTAATGTCTGTTCACCTCACTGTGAAGAATGAGCTGCCATCTGAACTTGTAAATGCTATTTGTAACTTTAACAGTCAATCTGAATTGAATGATGAATCTAGTCCCGAGGTATTCCTCAGCCCACCTTACCCTTTGTTGAGGACTTTAAGTGAACAAGGAGCATGTCGTCTCTCCATTGATAAATCAGCCAGTATTATCGAGCTGTAGTTGAACAACATTTACCTGTTCGATGTGTAAATATGTTTATTTGCAGATCTTTGTATTACTAAAAGTATTATTGTCTTTGAACATTTCCTGACAATTTGGTTGTGATAATTCATACAAAATTTTCAAGTTGGTTCATTTAGTTATTGTTCTTCTTATCGTTAGAAAAATAATGTTCGTTTCTGGAAAATTTATTTACACTTTTTAAAATGAGATATTTTTTTACTAAAAAAAGAGACATGCTGGTCTGTGATATCCAAAAAAGTAGGTGATGAAGACATGTTTATGAATCAAGGTTGTATTGTAAACTATTTTTTCTACCAAAGAAATATTTGCAGTATTTTTTACTCAATTTGCATGTTGGCAATTTCCCAAACTCAAACAATATTCTTGATTGATTGTAGTGTTTACTTTAGAATTCTTTATTAAATCTAAGGGACCAACTTCTAATTGCTTCCTATTTTTTTATAAATAAAACTTTAAAAACATATTTTTATTTACTTTTTCTTTTCTGTATTTATGCTAAAGATCTTTACCTTTTCTGTTTAGTGAAATCAAACCTTATGAAAGATCAATTTTTAAATATATTGTCTTAAAAAATGTGTATTTATTAGATGTGATGTTCTTGAAAATATTTATATTTTAATGTTCTTTTTCTGTATTTCCTTTTAGAATGCTTTTAATATTTTTTTTCTGATTACTTTTAAAAATATATTTTTTTCTTTTGTAAGTAAAAATTTCTGATGTTTGAAAAGATTAATTTTCTGTCATTTGAAAATTTTGATTTGTTAGTAGATAGTCGTTTCTGATTTCCACATTCCTATAAAGATAATTGTATATTTTCTTGCCATTTCATTTTTTATTCTTATTTATTTAAATTAGTCTCATTTATTTGTTGATATAAAAAAGACAACTAAAACATTCCTGTAATTTTACTAATGATGATTTTTCTGATTTTTGTGTGGCAATGTAAAGTGATTTGATAAAACAAAACTATAGTTAAAAATTTTTTTTTTATGTTTGATAATTTTTTTTTAAATTATTTAATTTGGATATTGCTTCTTATATTTTACTTTGAAATACTTTCAAATTTAGATTCATACTTGAGGCCTGGTTTCTTCTTATACAATTTTTTTCATACTTTTATTTATTTTGCCCATTTTCTTTTTTAACATTTTATATATGTTTAAAAAAAATTTTTATGTAATTAAAATATTTCTTAGCAAAAAGTTTCAAAATAATCTTTATGAATAAATAAATTTATTGTAGTTATTGCAAGATCAATGGAAATAAAATAAAAATTTCATGGGTTTTATTTTCATTAGAAAATTTATATTTAGTTATTTGCTATTTAAATTTTTAAAATCTTGTTTTACAAGAACTAGTAAAGTATAGATAGATGTTTTGCTTCAAAATTAATTTATTATGAAGTTTAAGTTTTGTTTGTGAATTTTGAAAACAAGTTGTGATGCATTTAAATTTTTTTATTCAACAATTTTATTTGTCTTTATTTTAATATGTTCTTTAATTTTTCATTCTGTGGTTGAATGTAAATTCTTGGAATTTACTATTGTATGGATTTTTTTTTTTTGAAGATCTGCTTTCATTGTTCTATTGGCTACCAATTTTCTAAATAAGCAGCATTTAATGAAAAATTTATAATATATATTTGAAGGTCTATTTGATATTTTTTATAATTACTTTTCTAAAATTTTGAAACATTTTATTGGTTTACTATTTTTAAGTTTTTAATTTTGCATTTCATGATAGACAGCTATTTCATTTTACTTTAATTGTATTGTTTGTTATATATAATTCTAAATATTATATACTTTATGCATGCCAAAGGATCTATATGCATGTAAGCAAGTTTCATCAGCTTAGCAAACAAGAACTTCAAATGCATAACAGCACCTCTTAGAAAATTCTCAAAAATAAGCTTTTTTTATTTTTATAAGCAAGTTTCATCAGTTTAGCAAACAAGAATTTCAAATGCATAACAGCACCTCTTAGAAAATTATCAAAAATAATTTTTTTTTTTTTTTTTTTTTTTTTTTTTGCTATTATGAAATTAATGAAGTATATTCATTTTTATTTTAAAGAATGCTATTTTAGATCTTATATTCATTGTATATGTATATAATTTTTGCATTTAGTACAAATGTGTTACAATTTTAGATTATCATTAATCCTTATCAAATAGCATTAATTGAAGTATCAAAATTTCAACATGATTCTTTTTTTTTTACATGAATGCATCAAATTCTATTTATTAAAAGAATTTTTTTGGTGAATTTTATATACTGTACAATTTGTATAATATCAAATACTATTTTGAAATGAAGTTGATATTGGAAAAAAATGCCTTTTTACATTTGTTGATATTAGTGTTTTACTATCATAAATTGATTAATCATTTATTCATATGAACAATTTTATAAAATGTGTTTCAGTGAATCCTAGTCTCTTCTGTGAAACAAGAATGTAAAAATAATTTTAAGGTATAATCTTATACTTTTCAGGTGATGGATCATGCAATTATTTTATAATCTAGGTATTTGTGTGCAATGATTTGCACAATATTGAATTGTTCATTTATAATCGAGTTGTTTGTGCATTTAGATTTATTTGGTTTTTGTCTTTGCCATATATTTTGATAATTTATTTCATGAATTGTCCTGATTTGTGTTTAGATCAAATTTCATTCCATTATGTCCTTTTTATATCACTTTTTTTCTTCTGAATTATTTTAATAAATATTATAGTTTACTTTTCTCATTTGTTATGAGAATTTACACTTTTCCTTATACTTTGACATAATTATTAAAATAAATAAATTAATTCACACTCATTGTAATTCTGTTTTTCAGATTTTATATTGATTCTATAATATATTTATATGCGATTCAAATTAAGTATCCTTAGTAGAAGATCCTCATATAGGTTTAGAATTGTTGGTATCTTAGAAACCTCATATGGTTTCTATTCACAGTTGTAAATTGCACTTTAACCACCAAATTTTCACCTACATCTAGGTCTTAAAACCTGGCATGGATACAGAGACATTTAATACCGTATTTTAGCAATGTCTTAAAAAGATAATTTTTAAAATAACTTCATTAGAGATATTTCCATAATTATAAACAAACGTATTTCTCCCAACTTTATTGTAAAGAAGCAGTTGAAGAGTAATAGAAATAAAAGAATCCCCATTACAATCTCCATCCAATCCATAAAAGAATAGAGAAATAATAGAAATAAAAAGAAATTTTTACATGAAATGATTAATGAGCTCCCCTTTAATAATCAAAAGTAACTATTGCAGCTTTCTTATGAAAAGTGTATAAAAATGTTTCTTTTCTGTAGGCCATAAATACAATGCAAATTAGTATTGGAACTTAAAAAGGGAAGGATAAAATGTTTAACTCTATAACATACTAAGTTGTTTTATGAAGCAGTGTAATTTTAGCATTTGTTAAGGTCTTTATTTTATATAAGTAGAATAACTGTTTTTTACAAATTTAGCTCATGTTCTACTCAAAATCATAAAGATGACCTTTCTGTAATGCAATTTTTGAAATATTTCTCTGCTCTATCTTTTAAAAATCTACAAAAATGATTTCTTTATTTCAAAATGGTCAAATGCTTTTTCAAAATTATAAATAAATGTTTATAGAATAAAAGTAGAAATTCTTCTTGAATTAGCAATTAATTAATTTTTTTAAGTCTTACAGAACTAGATAAAATTTTAAACCATCCATAATAAGGAGCAAGACCAATATTCTGGCCAGTTTCTGTTTGCCATATTTAATTGGGTTTCAATGAAATGTTATTAAACTGGAAACTCCTGTATAATGACATTTGATACTAAAATTTTGATACTAAAATTGATAAATACTAAACTAATATTTATCAAAAATACTAAACTTATATTTGATAAATACTAAACTGAAAATACTAAACTTATATTTTGATACTTTTAGTATCAAAATGTACTCCTACATTTTGATACTAAAAAGATCACACAGCATGCTGCGACTAAATAAAATGATTCAATCCCATTAGCTTTGTTTTTTATTTAAAAAAAATATGAGTAATCTTTATAAACTAATTCTACTTTTATGTGTTTATTAAATTTGCATATGTAACCTTACAATGTTTATGTACTGTGTGTAAGGGACACCAACTTTAACAACCCTGCTCACCTGGGATAACAACCCTTCTTGCCAAACGCGGAGGAAGAAGAGTTGGGGGGGGGGGGGAGCGGTCAGTCTGAGACTGAAGAGGCGAAAGATGTGATAGTTTTGTTTTTATTTCTTATTTTTGCATTATATTTTGATGTGTCCCGTATCTACATGTAGATAAAAATTTGGGACTAAAACTGGATGTGATCACTGTCTCTACCGCTCACACTAGAGAAATCTCACTCAAAATGGGTTTTTATATTGGTGCCAGCGGTGGGATGTGAACAGAGACAAATCACGGAATAAGTGACCGGTGGTCACAGCAGACTGATCTTCGTAACCATTGGTTACCAGAATGAAATTCTTGCATCTTCAGAACCTGTTTCTTCGAGATTTAATGGAGATTACGACCTTAGCCTGACCCCAGGAAAGAGAAAAAGATCTCACGGATGCCACTACTTCTAATCGATAATTCTTGCGTTCATCAGTATCTTAACTTTCTGGCAGATTTCAATGTTCTCCCAAATCTTCGATTACTTCCAGTGTATAATTGGAATGATGGTTCATCACCTTCTAATGCACGCCAAGTTTACTATGTGAATGGTTACATCCTATTAAATTAAGTGAATTAATTTTGCTACCTTCAGTAACAAGCCGTAAGTACTGTGAACTTTTTTACAATTCATGTTCCAAATGGTTAGGAGTAAAATACGCTCGATTCTTCAATTGAAGTAATTGAATATTTTAGATGTAAAAGAAAAAAAACATTGAATTACTTTTATATTACTTTTTCATTTTTATTTGGTTTCAAAATGTCTTTTTTTTTAAATCTATTGCACTGATTTGTTAAAAGCTAAAATAAAACTTCTTTGAATTCAAAACTAAATTTTAATTAAAGTATTAGTAAAATTTAAATGGTAACTTTTGGTTTTTCAGAAGTTTATAGTATATAAATAATATGCTGGTTATTTAAATGAAAACGAAAATATAATCAGACACCATGTGGATTCAATCTGTCTTCAGCTGGCGCCAATGCATTTTTTCTCTCTTTTGGGGATTAATTGCGTCGTATGCTTTTTCTGTTGATCCTTTTCTTGATATATTTATTGCTAGTTTCAGGTGTTATTAAGTAGTAATTTTGAATTCATCAACGTATTTTTATTTAGTTTTCGATGTTATTCTTAAAGGTTTAATTTATTTACTTGTTTTTTATGCGATTAAGAATGCAATAATTTTTACTTGTTCTTTATGAGATTAAGAATGCAATAATTTATTTTTGGAAATATCATTGAAAACTCTTTTGTGGTTAGACTCAATAAATCTATTTCTTAAGGTATAATATACTTCTGATGGTATTAAAAATATGAGTTGAACCTTCTTTCTTTATTATTTTTTTTGTTAAAAAAAGTTCTTAATTATTCATAATTTAGGTTTTTTTTTTTTTTTTTTTTTTTTCCTTTTTGAACTTAGATATATAAATTAAGTATATTGTTATTTCTTTTGCAAACGTATTACTTCCTTCAAGAATTATATCTAACTTATATTTGAATTATTTTAAGGCAATTTGGTATTAGATTTAGTTGGAAGATGCCTTTTTAGATAATTAATAAAAGGTGGACTTAATCTGCCCAGCAGAAGATTTTGGAGTGACATCAGATGAAACCAAGCCTAAAGTATCTTTGAAAGAATTAATTTTAGTTGGCAAGCATTATAAGGAGGAAGAGGCAAAAGATTATTTAGAGGTTATCGTAACTGAAAAGTTAGAAAAAGAAAGAATTTCAGTTTCTGGCAGAAAAGGAAAAATCTGCTCTTGAAAAACTTCGTCTAGAAGTAGAATTATCCAAGAGCAATCAGAATTGAGTCCAAAATAGTAATCAAGTCGTGCGTTTAAAATCATTAGATGAAATAGTAAGATGGTTAGGATTTTAATTGTTAAAATTCCGAGTGGGTCAGATGGATGGGGCTGTAAGGAAGTTCTCACTTTGTCTCCTGTTGGAAGAGACACATGATCGAACAATGATACTCCTAGTCAGCGGTGAGACTATTCATCCTTTTTTGCACATTGTGTTTCTCCCTTTTTAGTGTCGTCCTTCGAACTTGAGAAAGACAAATAATGGAACACACATGTTTTCGGCCCATTAAAGCAGCAAACCGTGTCGAAATACCAGATGGGACTATTTCTTCTATGGACCACCCTAGCTGGTATAAAGTTCCAATAATGAACAGCATATGCTCTTTACGACCCGTTGAAGAAATTAGTGCTTTCTTAAACCCATTGGAGAAAGAATGCAGATGCGAACAGTGGGTATTGTGAAGGTTCTGATAAGGGGTGGATGTTTCAGAAATCTTCCCACGACATGATGGCGCGTTATGGGAGTATTTCTGAAGAATGATTGGACAATCGGCATCTCCAGCGCGCCAATATGAGCCTGAGAGGTGGAGCTTCGTTACTGTTAAAATGGGCGATCGAGAAGCTGATCCGGAGAGGAGACAAGCTGATCCAGGGGACGAGACCAGCTGATCGGAGAGACGGGACCAGCTGATCTAGCGAGAGACTGGACGAGAGTAGATACGACAACGAGACGAGCTGTGAGTAGTGCTGTACTGAAAGAGATACCACGTGATCTCGAGTTTTGTTGGAAAGATCTACCTGGAGTAATCCGTAGATCTCTGGAGCTACAGGCAGTAGCCGAATATGCGGACAGCTTGTGAATCCCCGGCATAGTTGCCGAACGGACAATCCAGTTGTAAATATTTTCCAGTATCTAACCTAGAGGACGTGTTTTTGTTTTTTGTATTATTGTATAAAGCTGTAAATAAACCCTTTGTGTATAACACGCTGCCATTTTATTTGATCGACCAGGATCAAGTCATTACAGGGCTATTTCTTTTCAAGTTTAAAAAAGGCATTTGTAAATGAAAATGTGAGTGATGAATTTAAACCAAAAGTATTGCTTTGTTTATTAGGGGATAAAGTATCTAATTTGTTAATTAATATAGAAGAAAGGGAATTAAAAAATTATGAATCTTTGAAGAAAATAGTTTTACAGGAGTATGAGCCTTCTCCCAAATTGTGTTTAGAAAATTTTCTCGAAGCAAAACGTAGTCACGATTAAACGTTTTCTCAATTTGCTTCTCGGTTAACATCAATTTGGAATTATTTCTGTAAATTAAGGGGGCAAATGATTTTGAAACGGTAAATCAACTCATTGTAGCTGACAAAATATTCCAAGCATTGGATTCTGAAATGGCAACCTAAATAGGTGTGCTTCAGGGATAAAGTTGGTTTGAATCCAAACATCGTTTTGATTTAAGCATTGTTTTGTATCCTATGCATCCAAGGGTAAATCCTATGATGGGTCAGTTAGAGCCAAATGAAATGATTAGGATAAAAAAAGTTTTTCTGGGCAATTGGAGAAAACAACAGCTCAATGAGAAAAAGAGCGATAATAGTAATATTTACCTTCAGAAAAATATTGAAAAATCAAAATTTACAAAAGTTAGAAAGTTAACTTGTTACTCTTGTGGCTCCGATAAACACTTTAGGCGAGAATGTCTGAAATTAAGGAATTAAACTATAAAAAAGATTAATGTGAACAATGTTTCTGCTGAGGGGGCAGAATCATAATCCAAAGGGGAAACAGTAGCTGTTAGGGTAGATTTACTTGGTAAAGTTATTTCTAGACAGGTTATTAAAGACACACTTATTAAACTAGAAAAGGCATCTATCAGTGTCGCTGGGGAACTAGCTGAAGCATTAGTGGATTCCGATACGGAAAATACAGTTGTCAGAAAGAGACAACTGTAATTTGTCCTTATCTCCAGTTGTTAAATGTCCTTTAGCTTACGTTCCATTGAGTCTTGCTACTGGTGGGCAGGTTAACGTGGTGCATCGGCGGTTTTATGTTCTTTAGATGTTTTCGTGGAGGATGTGTTATTTCCACTGGAAATGTTCTAAACATGTTGGGAAGGGCCTGGGGTGAAGGAAATTCACCGATTCAGAACCTGAGGGGTGACTCAGGAAATTTTGATGGTACTGGGGTTCCACCTGAAAATCAGTAGAAAGTACAGGATAATATTACCTTTGAGGAAGCTCAAAGGGAAATTACTTCATTTCGGAATGAAGTGGGAACTGTTAACTCTAAGGACGAGAAAATAATCACTGAAATAGGTAAGGAAAGCCTGTTAGCTGATACTTTTCACTCTGAGCAGGAGCAGTGTGCCGAATTAGCAGTGGCTTGGAAGCTTGCTAAAGAAGGCAAAGGTAACTACTATGAAGTTGACGGTTATCTATTTCACAGAGACAAAATACTCAGGGAGAGTAATTGTCAACTGGCAATTCTAAAGTTTAGATGAAATGAGGTATTGAAACTTGCTCATACCTCAGTGTTTAGTTGTCATCTGGGTTCTAAAAAATGACTCTAGAACGGATCAAGTACTCATTTTTCTCAGAAAGTACGAGAACCGATGTCAAGAAATTTTGCGACTCGTATAAAGAGTGTCGACTCACTCAAGCTGTTAAAACTAGAAACCAAATGCCAATTATGCCAGTGATTAGGCCTGAATTTTCATTTCAGGTAGAGAATATAGACCTGATAGGCCCGATTGATCCTCCAAATGCGAAAGGACATGAATATATATTGTGCCTGATTGATCAGCATACTAATTGGGGCGAAGCCATACCTTTGCTAGTCTTAGTGCAAAGGCAACATGTGAAGCTTTGTTAAGTATATTTTCTAGGATAGGTATTCCGAATGTTATCGCGTCTGAAAACGGGATGAATTTCATAGCCGAACTGACAAAAGAGTTCGAAAAACGTATAGGGAGCAAGTCAAGATTCTCTGCCCCAGGACATCCACAATGGGTTGTTATATTGGTTTAAAAGAACCTTGAAAAACATGCTACATAATGTAGTTAAGGAGGAAGGTAGATGATGTCATTTACGAATTCTCTATGTGCAATAGGCGTGCAGGGAAATATTCCATTCATCCACAGGTGTGTCTCCATATCAATTATTGTATGGTAGACAACCACAGGTTCCTCTGTCAATCCTAAAATCTACTCGGACTGGGAAACATAATAATGTACAATTAAATAATATTTCCATTTCCAAATAATGGAAAATCGAAACTTGGGAAGGCTGCAGAGCAAGCTAAGCTTGTTTACTCAGTACAACAAGAAAAAACAGCATATTATCGCAATTTAAAATTATCTAACAGAGTGTTCAAAGCTGGATATCAGGTGATAGTATTAATAAGCGATTCGACTGATAAATTATTTGTCAAATATCGAGGTCCTGCCACCATCGTTGAGAAATGTAATCCCCATTCTTTTTCAGTTAAACTACCGAATGGTTCTACCAAGCACATTCACCAAAATAAGTTAAAACATTATATAGTTCGTTCTAATTCTGTAAACGTCATTTTTGAAGAAGAAAAATAATTTGAACATGTTGAAACTTTACCGACCTCTACCAAAGAATTTAAATTTTATGAATTCTCTATAACCTTGAAGTTAAACATCTAGATAATTTTCAATTAAAAAAACTTAAAAATTTAATCTTAAGGTTTAAACGCATTTTTACTAAGCCTGTACTGCCAGCAGCTATTGCCACCCATAAAATTAAATTATTGCCGAATGCAATGCGTACAAAATCTCATTGCTATAGTGTCTCCATTGCATACAGAAAGAAGTTGAACATCAAGTTCAAGAATTACTAGAGATAGGTTTGATAGAACCATCGGAATCCGAAATCGCTCATCCGATTGTTTGCGTGGCTAAAAAGGATTCTTCAATAAGAATGCGCATAGATTTTAGAGCTTTAAATGCAGTCACTTAAGTCCCGGTTATTCCCGTGAAAGATACGCAAGAGCTAATGCTTATTTGTAGGATCAGGTCATTGGTTAACAAGCTTAGACTTTTTAAAGGGGCATCGACAAATAAAAAGGGATGAGGAAAGTAAACATTTGACGGCGTTTGCTATCCATAATGCTGTCTACCAGTGGAATAATATGCCTTTCAGTCTAGTGGGGACATCTGGCACTTTTCAACGTGAAAAGAATCGTGTCTTAAAATATCATTCAGATTATGCACATGCATACACAGATAATGTAGTTATTTATTCTAAATCTTTTGAGGAACATTTAGTTCATTTAAAATTAATTCTAACTGAATTAGATAGGTTACTCCGCGTACTTTTACCACCGATAGAATAAAATATTTAGATCGTGTTATAGGTGGAGGTAAACATGGTTCCGATAAAGACAAAGTTCTAGCAATACAGAAGTTAGCTAGACCTACCATTAGAAAAGAGGTCAGATCTATGTTAGGATTAATGGGTTTGTACCGAGCATTCATACCGAATTTTGTGGAAATATCTACACCCTCGCGGAATTGACTAAGAAAAATAAACCAAACAAGGTAGATAGGGGAGAAGAAGAGCATTATTCTTTTGACAAATTAAAAGAATTACTCTATGAGGTAACTAGTTTTGCTACCCCTGATGCCAACTTGCAATTGTAACTACACTGCGGTGCATCTGATTATTGTGTAGGCTGTTGTCTAATTCAGCGAGATTTGGACGGGTGTTACAGACCGGTAGGTTTTGCCTGCCAAAAATTCAATGCTACACAAAAGAGCTGGGGAAGCATTAAAAAAGAGGTTTGGGTAGTATTATATGGATTAAATAAATTTGATAAGTGCATTTATGGTGCTAAGGTGGCGATCATAATCCCCTTAAATATGCGAGCCAAACCGCTCCTTAAAGTCCAAAGCTAACCCGTTGAGCTCTAGCGTTACAAAGGTGGAATCACTCCATTATACATAGACCAGGTGTACGGCATCAAGGTTCGGACGCTCTATCACGATTGGAATGATCCATCGTCTGTGCTACCTAATTTATGTTTGTATCTTTGATATTTGTATAAGCATGATATCAGTGTATATATATTTTCTTTTTGAATTTATTGGTATTTGATTTTGTAAATCACGTTTCAATGTTTTTGAGTACATATATTGTTAATGTAATAAAATCAACCTATGTGGGCTAATTATATGTAGAGTAAGTGTTTTATGTTAAAGTTGGCACGCGTGTAACACCTGCCAACTTTGGCAACCCTTCTCACCACGGATAATAACCCTTCTTGCCGAAAAGAGTTGAGAGACAAGAAAGAGGCCAGTCTGTGACTGAAGAGGCGAAACATGATAGGGTAGTTTTGTTTTTCTTCCGTATTTTTGCTTTATGTTTTGCTGTGTCCCGTATTTATATGTAAATAAAAATTTAGGACTAAAAAGGGATGCGATTGCTGTCTCTACCACTCGCACTAAAGAAATCCCACGCAAAAGGGGTTTTTGCACCGGGTGTTTCCAAAATGACCGGTATATTTAAAAACGGGCAGTGATAGAAAAATGCCGTTGTTGCAGTATGCTTGGGACAACAGTAAAATTTTCATGCAGACAAACTTGCGAAATTTGTTACAATTTACAACAGCACATGGTGCTGCAGACGATTTGAAAGAAATAGAAGAAAACTCAATCTGTGAGTTTGCCATTCTGCTGTTCACAGATTGCAAGTGTGCCATGGAAATTATTTTTTTAAAAAAAGTTTATTCCTTAGAACATATGATTTTTCTGGTGTAAGAATCCCACCCCCTAGAACACATTGTTGCAACAAGACGAAGTTTTGAGCGGAAATTTATTATAACCAAAGGACTGAAAAGCGGTACAATCCGTTTGAAAAATTTCAACGAACTGGGAACGTGAAGGATGAACGTGATTTAAAGGTAGGGGGACCGCGTACGGCAACCACAGAGAGCAATGCTCAGCTTGTGCAACAGGTGGTCCAACAGCGGCCTCGGGTTTCTATTCGCCGTTTTTCCATCCATACAAAATTCAAACTCGGCAACCCTTCAGCATTGCTTCCATGATTGGACGAGAGACATTAACAATATGGCACGAAGGTTTTGATGACGGCGATATACAGGCGGGCAGCATTTGGTTTGTTGACGCTTATTATTATTTTTTACCTGGATGGCTTAGTCAAAATACAGCCCATATCACCCGAAAAAAGCAATGATTTGGGTCACCATTTCTTTCAAATAACTAAATTTTCAGATCCGCAATGATTACTGTACCACGCTATCTGGACACAATTCGTGTATTTGTGGAGTATAAAATGCGTTAGAGGACACTGCGAACACCTCTTATTTTATGCAAGATGCCCAGCCACATCGCACGGCAGACGTCTTTAATTTCCTGAACGAACATTTCGATGATCGCTTTGGACCATCCCACACATACACTAAACGGCACCGGATTTCTGGCAATGAGGTAACGCATCTTCCTCCTGTTCTGGGAGTCCTGATTTGGGCATGGTTGTTCTGTTATCTATGCGACTGTGTCCCCTTGTAAAAAGGGGCTGTGCAAGCAAATGTGATGAGTGTGTAGCTAATTCGTACTCTTGGCCTCACTTCAAAAACAAGAGACGCTCCTTTCGACTTAAATCTGCTGCTATATCAGCGGGGGGTTTGTCCAATAAAGGCAAGGGCCATTAGCAACAGCAGGAAGCGACGTGCATTGATCTCCCGACTTCTTTAGGTGGAGACACTTGAAAGACCAGGTGAACCGTCACAATTGAACGATTGGAGCAATACATCTGTTCTGTATATGAAGCCATCTCACCCGAGATGTTTACACGGGTTTCTGCTCATTTCGTTCCGATACTACGCCATGTTAATACTGCGCATGGTGTATGTTTGGAAAATATCGTAGTTCAGATTTTTATAGATTACAATTTTCATCAGCAGATGAAGCTTTAACTAATTTAGGAAATTTGTCTGCTTGAAAATTTACTATAGTTCCAAGTATATTATAACAAACTGTGTATTTTTATCGCTGCCCGTTTAGTTTTTATTGATCTTTCAAATATACTGGTTATTTTTGAAACAACCGGTACATGCCTAATGGTGGGAGAGATGGCATTTCTTTCGTTATTGTTATCCAATGAATTTAATAGCAGTGTTAGGGACCTTTTATAATACGTTAAATTCATAATCCTAATTATAGGACATTCACCATTCCTTAAACAATTGCATTGATTGCCAAATTTTGTTTCGATTTATTTTTCAAGGTCATGCAAGGAAATTTGAAAAGAGGGTGGGGATTTAATTCTTAGATAGTGGTTGGCATTTCTTTAAAATTTAATTTTGTTTCACAGTTATTTGAACCTTAAGTGTTCATGAAACTTTTGAATTGCCATTTAGAAAAAAGTCAGTAACATCTATTTGTTAAATAAGATTTTTCTATTAGGAAGTCATTTGCATATTTAATACAATATATAGCTAGCTACCTACTCATTTTCAATGCTCGAGTTATTTCCAAGTGAGAAGTCTCAAGATCTTATTTTTGAAAAGTTAGAGGTGTGCAGTCTAAATAGTTGTTACTTATGGCACTTGTCATGGACAAGCCCCGCTGATACGATCAGTAGATTTTAAGCCAGAGATATACGTCTCTTGTTTTACAAGTAGCGCCATCTAGGGCCAAGAGTACGACTTAGCAACACACACGTCACAACCCTTTTTAGGGGGCGGACTATATTCATGCATATTCATTCATACATCTCAGATCGTAATTTAGACCTGGAACAGAGAACGATCACCTCTGACCCAGTACCCCCAGTGATATTACTCTCGACGTCGAGGACTTTGGCGATCGATAAATCTGTTCTTGGTTGCAATCACCACACACTCGGGGAATATTTTGGCCGTAACCTACGGAGTACGAGTCCAACGCTCTACCAACCAGGCCATCCCGGCCTAGTCAAAATAGTAAACAAAAATATTGTATTGAAAGAATTTATTAAACGAACAATAACCACTTTTTATGAAGATGTACTCTATTTTTGATTTCATTATCAAGACAGGATTCAGACAGAAATCTATGAAATGCTTTTATTCTTACACAAAAATTACAGAACCATTTTAGCTAACTACTTCTAAAAAGCAATATATTATTTTACAGCTTAAAAATTACTGTGTAAGGGATAGTCTTCGCAAATTTGAATTGTGACCAGGAAAGCCTTATGCTTTCATTTTTTTTATTACTTTTCTTAGCACATTCAAAAATCCTGACAGGAAATCAAAAACCCTGTGGACAGTTATAACTATTCACAGTATTAAATTGTTAATTCATCTTTTAATTAAACTAAGAAACAAAATAAAGACAAATCTACTGGTTTTCATTATGAAGTTTATTTTTTGATGGAGGTTTTTGAATGCACTTTTGTTACAGGAAAAACTATCAAAACAAACAATTAATGCAAAAATTATAGCCAATTAAAAAATTACTCCAATGTATCTTAAATTATTACAAATAAATACAAACATGAAGCTATTTTCAAAAGACAGGACATATCACACATTTGCTGAAGCAAGTTGCAGAATGATTCTGCATGCAAATACAGCAATATCTGTTCTTTCAAAGAACAAAATAAACACTTAATGGGATGTGTAAATAAAAATTCTTTACAAAACCTGCCAAACATTTTCCACCCAGTGAGTATCATTACTTTTTACCACAGTTGAAAATTACAAAAAGACAGTTAAGGCCCCTTTGTGCAAAAAAGCATTTTCCTAGGTTTCGATATGTGTTTGACTCATTATTTGTGGCATTAATAAATGAGAATTGGCATGAGAGAGGAAACTAGAAAGGTACATAAAACAAAAACACTGAAATCTATGTATTACAAAAAGGCACACAAATCCAAAATATATATTAAATTGGCATTTTTTTTCTTATCATAAATAATGAACTATATAGCTTAATCTTTCACAAAAGTTATGAAAGTTTTCCAGACAAGGAGGCAAGTGAAAAACCACCCATCATGGGGTTGGCAAAGCTGACAACAGTGCCTGAAGGCTGGACTAGTTGACTTTTTTTTCCTTTGAGATAATCCTAATTAACATAGGTAAAATCAATAAGCTTTGGTCCCAGAGTAACTTTTATTCTGTTGCAATGGATAGCTGAGCGAAGCCTATTAGCGCTTTTTCATCAGGCACATCGCTAGGATTAGATCCCGGGTTCTGTAAAAGAATAACAAAGTTTTATTGATTAAATTATTTAAACATAAATACTTTAGGACAATAAAAAATGAACAATTATTTATTAGTAAAAATTCACGAAGCAAAGACAAGACAGCAATGAAGCAGTTATGGTCAATAAAATTGATTATTGAGAATAAACAGGCTTATGATGAATTGAAAATAAAATTATTCAAAAATCTAGAGATATTAGGATAATTATGGAAAGGGTATTCTTTTGGTTTGAGGATAAGAATGATAATTAATATTCATTGCAAATCTAACACTGATAGGCGTAATATTTTTTCTTAGAATTAATTCTGCCAGGTAAGAATGCCATATCCTTGCGGCTTCATCAAAAAGCCTCAAAGATCTAAAAGGGCTTTTGGAACAAAATTATTTCCTCTAGATAGCATTACGAATCTGTGATCCCTCCTCCTTCAAAAGACTGGTCTAGTATGTTAGCAATTTTCGCTCCAATGTCATATTAAAGTTGAGATAAGAGTCTATAACACATTAGATATGTTCACAATTATGGAAAAAATATGTTTCTTAATGTAAAGAGAAACACAGTCCTATTTTAAAGTAGTTGTAATTTTTATTCTTTCATTTAAGTAATATTATGAGTAAATTATAAATATTGATCTAGAGATTTTTCTAAAAAAAGGTAAAATAGAAAATACATACTTTTCTCAAAGCAAAACTTAAAGCTGCTGCTTATAAATATAGATTGTATAATGTCAGTCTGATTTGCATTTTGCCCCCCCCCCCCGACTTTGCAATGTTATTACAATTTTAATGAAATATTTGTACTAAATGCAATTTATATTTTACATCAATAATCACATGTTATTTAAGTACTTTTGAGCATAATAACTACAATTTCTAATTTTTTAGTAATAAATATGAATATTTTAAATCATGATTGAAAACATTATTTGTTGTCATATTTAAAAATTCTTTCATTTCAATGCAAAAGTTACTTTTTATGAAATATAATACACATTAAGCTTAGGGGAAGAAAATGCTTTTCCCTGTACAAATAGTTGATGCTTTCCAAGACTTGACCCGTGAGAGCTCTTTTCCCCACAAAGGGATTAACTATTAACAAATGACTTGGACTTCACATTAAGAATTAAATACATGCACCATTTTTAGAAAGAAAAAAAAAAACATTTTTCAGGATTTATTATAATTATTTCTATACTTTGTTTATAAAGGATTTATCTTGACAGTATTACATTTTTAGATGGGAATATTGCTTACATCTAATCCAAGGATTCTAATTAAAGCTGAAATTACTTACCAAGGCAAATACTGCAGATTTCAATGACAAATTATCTACAAGCTTTTGCAAATTTGCTGCAACTGAAAAGAAAGAGGGGAAAAATTATAATGTCACTTACTGATTTTATGATATCTAAAGGATGCTAAATTTAAATGGAATCAGATGTGTACATTTTCATTGACAGTTTTATTCATTACTTTATTTCAGTCTATATGGAAAAAGAATATTTTTTGTAATTTTAAAATATGATTCATTTTTTATTTCAGAGAAGAGATGGAATAATGTTTAAAAATTGTGACCATATTAACAGATGCATAATTTCTCTCATAATAATGCACATGCCTTTGTCCGTTCTAATTTATAAGATGCTTCATATCAACAGATATATTTTAATAATTACAAATATTTATGTTTAGAATTATTTAAGTTGCTATATAAAATATTTCTTTTACTCATATGAAGTTGTTCATGTAGTTATTCATATATATTTCAAAGTTGTAATAAAAAATAAATATTAGGCTTTTTTTTCAACTATTCAAAATGGAGAAAATTAATACTAAATTAAAAAAAAAAAGTAGTTGAAAATGAACCCCTACACCAATTCTTGCAAATTGTTTTTATGAAAACCAAGGAACTTTTTTTTCCCCAAACTAAAGTAACAATGTTTTATAATGGCAATTTTAAAATTTCTCTCAAAAAGAACAGACAATTTACCACAACCAACTTTTTGCACTCACGCACACACATTTTTTTAAAAAAAATGACATTTGATTTTTAAAAATATGTGCAATTTTTCTGTTGCATGAAGGTTAAGTTAAGTACTAGAGCAAATTTTCATTAGTCAGAAAATGGGTGGATATAAGTAGTAAACATTCATACCAACAATTATATCTTTTCCATCAACTAAACCAGCACCAACAAGTTCTGCAGCAATTCCATCTGCAGTATCTATAATAAAAATGCAAAAATTCAAAAACAATTCTTTTTATACAAAACAAAATTTTTGCTTATTCAGAAGACTATAAGAAATACTAAAATAATAATTATTACCTCTGTCTGGAACAAATTCAAACCTAATGTCGTTTAGTTCTTTTTTCTGATTTCTAAAATAATAAAATTTTATCTTCAGTTTTATTCAATATCTCATAACCATTAATATTTAATAAACTCAGAAAAGCATGAAAAATTTCATGTTTTTCATACAAAGAAACAGAATTGATCAAAATTATCTGCAACCTTTTAAACATACTTAAGACTTTTTAATTAGATGTAATGCAATAAAATTTGGAGCATAAAACTCAAGATTAAAATGCTAAAATATGCAAATAATAAATGCATTTGCTAAGAATAAAGAAAGTTTGAAATAAAGAATTTCATGAAGAAATAATAAAACTGTAACAAATATAGTTGATTTTAATGTTTCCCAATAGTGCTCATTAATGTTATAGCTTCAAATGTATCTATGAAAGAACCAAAATGTGATTGCATCAAACAATAATAGAGGGACACAATACTACATGGCTCAAAACAAGATTAATCAAATAAAAATACCAATAAAATTTAGAGCTACATACCGTATCCTTAAAACTAAATTGATGAGATTTGAATTGCTTGATTCATTTGTCTAAAAGAAAAGAATAAATGCTATTAAAATAAACTGAAAATATGAACCAGTTGCACGATAAATTACAAATGAATCAATAACAAATAAAAATATGTTATAGATATCATTATCATTAAAAATGATTATTATGATTATTATGACATAATAGTCATATGATTATTATGACATAATAGTCATCATTAAAAAGACTATGACTACATAGACCTTCAAGGATGAAAGACACTAAAAAAAGATCACCAGAAGTTTGCTGTATAGTAAATCTTTGTTACAAAATGCACAATTTAAAAATAAACAGAGTAATTAACCAAATAAATATAATTCTTAAATTTTTAAAAATAAAAATAGGAATTAGGTCAGATGGTTTTTATTTCCAAACAGGTTTACATGTTACACATTGGATTCAATCAAAATGGTTACAAATATTAAGTTGCACACAAAAAGTTAATCAAACATTTCAAAGAAGTAAAATATTCTTATTCAGGCTTTTAAAAAATGGTTTACGAAGCTTAATTATACTTACTAATGAAGCAATATTTTCGTCAGAAGCACTTGTTTGTGACGGAGGAACGGAACCTTGATTCTGTGGAGTAGAATTTGAATGAGGAGCAACCTCTGTTGGAAGACTTTCAGCTGGTGCAGCTGATGGGATTTCTTCTGTTGACGAAGCTTGTGTAACATTAGGAGTTGTTTCTGGAGTTTTATGGGTAGGAGTATCCTGAAACACAAATTTCAGAAAATAGAATTTTAAGCATTTGTTCCTGGTCATTTATTTGTAGCAGCTTAAAATATTTTAAATAGCATTCAAAACATTCTAGTTATAAGAAAAATAATAGAAATAAATATAAGATTGATGCAAAAGTTCATTTAATTAAGTAAATAAAAAAAATCAATACTAATATCTTATTTGAAAGGAAAAGTTAGTGATTTTTTTTAAAACAAAAGATAAAAGTAAACTGATAAATGTCTTCATTTTATTGAAAATGATAGAAAGAAAGGAGAGGGAGTATGAACAATTAAATTAACATCATAACATTTTTGATTAGACAAATAATATAAATCTTAAACACTTTAAAATGTTTTGATATCAACAGATTATTAATAAATTCATTCCAAAATTCTGCAGAATCAAATACTTGGAAAAATTACAATTAGAGAATTCAACCTATTATTTACAACATAATTTACAAGAGGGATTGATGACTTTTAAGCCAAGTACTGATTTTCTATTGATAAAATTATTTCTATTATATTAAATTAAGCATTGTAAAGCAAAAAAAAAAAAAATAAATAAAAAATAAAAAATGTGGAATTCAAAATTTTGTGAAAGAGTACTAAACATATATAGTATTACAAAATCTCTTTTCAAAATAAAATTTTACAAGCAAAGAAAAAAAATCTTAGTTAATGTTTATAAATAAGTATATATTATCCTGTTTAAAATATCATATAAAATTTAATCAAAGGGATAAAACATACAGATGTTTCAGCAGATTTTTCTTCAGATTCTTCATCTGAGGACCAAACCCAGTCACCTGCTTCAGTACGATGAAGACGACCACTGGTACCAGGAACTCTTTTAGTATTTTTTAACTGTGAAAAATATAAAGATTTGATTATTCAAATAATGCATTAGTTGTTTCCATAATATTAAAAATTAAAGAAAAAATTAGGAGGAGAGGCTGTTACAACTGAAATTTTATAATCCCACCTCACATAATATACAGAAAGAAAAAAAAGTGCTTATAAATATAAGTAGAATAAAAATATATCAACTACAAAGAAACAAGTTGTTGTTTTTCGCAACATTATCTAAATTTTGATTTTATCTGTTGCATTCAAGAAAGGAACAAAGGCATAAATTAGTATTTCCTTAGAAATTAATAAAAGTAATAATTAATAAAAAGTTAATAATTAAAAAAGTTAAAACATTAATAACTAACTAAAAATATTTCTATGATGTTGCATAGGAAATTAAATAGAGAAAAACCAAGTTTAAAAACACTGAACAAAAATTACTTGTGCAATAGCAAATATGCCCTTTTCTACAACAAAATTTATTAGCATCTACTGTTACAATTTCTAAGATTGTTAGACAGTCTTAAATATCCACTTAATCGTTGATCTGTCATTAAATCATCCGTTCAACATTGATGATCTTTTGAAATAAAAATGCAAAATCTACATAATTACTCACTTTTTGAGCTCTTATCTCTAGACTAGGTGCACATGATACCAACATTTGAATAAGATATTTACGATCCTGTAAAAGAAAATAGGTATTAGTTATATACTTAAAGAATATTATTAAAAAATAAACAACAAAAAATAGTTAAATACACAAAAAGAAAATATAATAACAGTGGGGAAAATAAGTATTAGTACATAATAGAAGGAAAAAAAAAAAAAAAAACAGTACTTTTAAACAGACAGGTTACAATGAAAAATTTTGAAAGTATTTCGAAATACTCACAGTACAAAAAAATCTTAAATACTAATTTGTCTTAAGTGGATGATATAAAATCTAAGTAATATGTGACAGTGGGAATTAAATGTACTTATGAAAAGTGCCATTCTGGTTAACTGTCATTTGTCTGTTAAAAATTTGCATTGATTTTAATTAAGAGCTGAGAATTTTGGGAAAAGTCTTACCGAGGAACTCAACATATTTTGATTCAGTAATATGTTGAGATCATAATTTATTTTTCTATCCTTAATATCCTGAAATGATTCATAAAATAAATTGTAATATCAAATAAAATAACATTTTAAATAATTTTTAGACTTTTTAAAAGAAATTTTTAATAAAATATTTTTTAGATAGAATGTTGGGCATGTAAAAAAAAAAAGATTCATATTTAACACTATTATGCACAAGTATTCATATACATTAAAAAAATGAAATGATCAAAATAACAGTATAATGATAAAATGTTATCTTATAACCCTTTGGAATATATTTAATATTTATAATTTTCCAATGATAATTTTAAATAAGTTATACATAACAGATGTAAAATCATTTACTAAGTTTCAGCACTAATGCACAATATTCATTTTTATTTAATAACTAAGTATTTGTAGTAAAAAAACAATCTTAATGTGGAAATAATTAAAAGACACCATTTCTCTTAATTTGTGCTCTTCCTTAGACACTTTAACATGAAATAAGATAAAGGGATACAGCAATAGATACAAGTCCGTACTCCAAATTTTGAGTTTTTCAAATCATTGTTCATAAGAAGTTACTTTACTTTAAAATTAGATACTAGGTGAGGAAGTTGGATTGTAGTCTTTATTTGAAAAGAATTAACAAAAGCTTAAGATTCAAAATGTTAGAGTTGTTAACATCTAGTAACGAATGAATTAATACAACTAATATACTTTTTTTCTTTTCAAAACAAGCAAATATAAAAACATGACAATAACATATTATAATGTGAATATTTTTTTATACAAAAAAAATATTAATTCATTTTCAATTCTCTCTATATATCTTCAAACATAAACAGTATACAGACTTTTGTTTAGAAGCATAGTGTAGAAATTATTGTTTAATGATTAAAGTGTCCCTCACCAAACAATCATTAAGTTGTTCGTGAATCAAATAATTTTTTGGCTACAAGATCAGGTATTAGAAAACTACAAAACAATTGAATTATCATTCTAATTACACTATCTTTCATTTCTTTTCATAATAACAGTCAACATACATACAATGCATATCACTTTTTTTTCTGTATTTTAATTCGATATATTGCAGAAGTTTAAAACAATCATAAACGGGTTTGAAACAAAAATCTACATAAAATAATGAAATGTAATATATATATCAATAAATTAAAAAAAAATAAGATTAACTAAACAATCAAATTAATTTATACAATTAGGGCACACTATAATTTAAAATGTAGTAAAACTATTATATAAGAAGAAAATTGAGTGATCAAGAGGGAAAAAATGATCCTAAAAACATTGAATTCTTAATTTTATTGAAACACATGAAGCCAATATCAAACATTAAAGAAAAAACTGAAAATTTTAATATTCAAGTTTAAGTGGTTTACTAAGGAAGAAAAGCTGAAGACACACACACATGCACAGTTCACTAAACAAGTTGAAATTTAAGAATTCACTTATTCAGAAATATAGATAAGAAATTTTTTTTTTTTACCTTGGCTTTCTTAAAAAAAGGATGCTTTAATAATTCTGAAGCAGATGGCCTATAATACATAAATTGATATTATAATTTACAATAACACAAAGAATCCTTCTAGTTTATTTTGTTAAAAGCACATTGTTTCATTTTGCAATATATACTGAATCTATTAACCTATATAGATTAATTTTCATTTAAAACAAAGATTTCAGTTTATAAGTCATAAAATTTTAAAAAATATGAAGCAAAAATATATTAATAAAAAATGTCTTATTCAGTTTTAATTTAAACCATTATATGATTAAAAAAAATAAAAAAATATTTAAGATATTTTGAAAGATAAAAAAATATATACAATTTTTTGTGTTAATTTAAAAAGAGAGAGAGAGAGTCAAAATAATACTTTTACTTCAAAATTTTGTTAATTATGCGAATTGAAAAGTAAAACAATTTGAAGAAACAAACAAAAAATATTATGTTTAGCAAGAAAAATTAAATGTAGTCTGTAACAAATACAAAGAAAAATATTAATAGATTAAAAGGAAAAAATAAAGGAGGGCACAGAGGGTAGTAAAAAGTAATAAGCAGTTAAATAACAATCTGTTTCAAAATCAATACTAAAATAACACAATAGCAGAGCGTTGTGTTTTCAAAGCAGTTAGTTTTCAAAAACATCTTTACTCATAGATAATAAAAAAAATCCTATTTTGATCTTTCGGACTGAAAAAAAAAATATGGCAAAATAATTATATTTGATTTATTCACTGTTATATTAAAAAATAAAAGCAAAACAATAAAACAATTTATACATAAAAATAATCTTAATAAACAAAAGTCTTCAACAATGACTTATAAATAAAATTTTGTACAGAAATCAATTAAAATAATGAACTCAATAAAATAAAGCTGAGAATTTAGATATTTTTATGTCTAATACTTCTATGTTTCCTTAAAATTTAAAAGAAATTATTTTTACCTCTTTGAAGGATCTTTTTGAAGACAATCTGCAATCATCTTCCTGATTGTTTTGCCATAATTTTTGTATTGATCTTTTTCTTCTGCAACAGTATCAATTGTGGGAGGATCATTTTGCAGGGTCAACATTAGAACCTAAACACGAACAGCTTTGTAAAATTGCCAGTCCCTAAATAACACCATTTAAAATCCAGAAATCAGAAAAATCATTTGCTAGTGAAGTCACGATACAAGACGGAATTTTAAAACTAAATTAGAAATCCATGTTTCAAAATTCGTAAACATTAAGTTCTTAAAATTTAGTTCAAGTAAAGTTCACTTAAAAATAAATGACATTTTTAGACAGCACAAATTTATAAGAATGGTTTTTAAAATAAATTTAAAAAATGAAAGAAATTTCAAGCAGCTTTATCTTACTATTTAATGTTTTGTTGCAGGTACATGTATAAAGATTTACAAAAGTTCCAGAACTGTAAAGAATTAGTTCCTCCTCTCCTCACCATAAAGAAAGCATTGCAATTATCTTTCTTGAAAACAATTAGCTACAACATTCTTTTGTTTTTATTTATTTGTGAAATTAACTTTTAAAAAATTTAGCCTCGAGAATTTGACAAAACTTTACAAGAATTCCATTGCAACAAATTTTTTGTTTGAATTATCTATATATTTATGAGAAGATTATATACCAAATTATAAACATGCTATATGATTTTAATTGTTTAGAGTAAAACAAGGGCTATTTTGGGGTCCACTTTTTTAAACTGCAGTCTGATGATGAGAGTAACACTTCAGTCAATAATCTCATAAAAACTCTGCACCACACCAGTAGAAGGACGTTTGTCCTTACATAACAGTTTTTTTTAAAAATTCTTATATGAAATCTGGTTTTGAATTTAAAGCTGTCTGGCTCCTAAGTCGAGAATAGAAATAAAGGACTACAGGGCAAACGGCAAAATTCAGTGTTTAGATTTCAAACAAAAAAAAAACTATTTTATCTATAATCTAATTAATAATTCAGACCATCTATGCAAGAGAAAGTTTTGTATTAAATCTGACATCTGAATAGTACAGTAAAACAAGAACTTATTTTTTAGAAGGGGGAGGGAATCCTGAATGTGTAAGATATAAATCAAAATTGCAAACAAAGATTGTGTATCAAATTCATTTATGTAAACTGAAAAATGTACTTAATCATATAATAAATTAATGAAATAAAACATTAAATATATCAAATTAATTAAATAGGCACCTTCATAGGAGGATATTTATGATATGGTGCAGTTCCAGTGACTAATTCGATTGCTGTTATACCAAAGCTCCAAATGTCAGCTTTAAAGTCATATCCAGTAACTTGTTCCATGACTTCCGGGGCCATCCAACATGGTGTGCCGACAAACGTATGACGAGATTTCTGGCGGGACAGATCACCACCAGTTGCCAACCAGGAACTTACACCAAAATCTAAAATTATTTAATTATATATAAGTAAAATTAATAACTAAAACATTTTAAAAAGCTACAAAACATTAAGAACTACATTAAAAAATTTCTGTAAAATAGATAGTTGAAGAATTGTTATATATAAAAAAAGTAATTAAAAATATTTTGGAGAAACCCTAATTTCTTGAAGAGAATCCAAACCATTTTATGCTTTTGATTTTATTTATATACATTTTTTAATTAAGTGATTTTCAGAAGATATACAGAATGATTTAAAAGTCATCCTGAGAATTCATAAAGAAAGTTCAATGGAAAATATTTACAGAAGGCACATTTAATGATTTAGCAGACAAGATGGAAGAACAGATTTGAACTGTGAAAATATCACCTGCAATTTGAACAGTTCCATCATCACCAAGCAAAATATTCCCAGCTTTAATATCCCTATAGAAATAGAAATTGAACAATAAGATATAGGTCAAAAATGACCTTAACTACAAAAATGTTTTAGAGAACACTCCAAGAATTATTTCAAAAATTTAAGACCACCTTCAATTTCAGAATGAATTGTTAGGGAGCAGTTTCTTTGTGGTTCGGACATTAATAAATATAAATAAATACATAATGGGATCCTATTTGAACAATGTATTTATTGCATTGAAACTAGAATTCAATCTTAAATGGGTCTACAGTGTATAAAAAAATTTCTGAAAGAAAATATACAACTGTGTTGCCACAATAACCGAGAGTAATTCTTAAATATATTTAAGTATCAGTGTAAAACAGTCTGTACCTGTGAATTTGCCCATTATTATGGAAGTATTCTAGACCTTTTAAAACTTCTCTTAAAACTGTAGCAACAGTCGCTTCATCAAAGACACCATGTTTACAGTCCTCTGTTTTCATCTTATGTTTAATGATGTCTAATAGAGAACCTGTAACAAGAGAGTCATAATGTTGATAAGACTAAAAATATATAATTAAAAATTTTTTAGTTTAACAAACTCTAAAAAACATTTATAAAATACTATTGACCTCCAGAGAGAAGTTTGATAACAAGCCACAACTCTTCTTTGACAACAAAAGATGTATAATAGCTTACAACATTTTCATGATTACAAGCACTCATTGCTTGAATTTCTTTCTGTAAATAAAAAATAATTCTTAGATACAGACAAATAAATCCATAGCTAATGTATATATTTAAAATCTTCTACGTCTTAACACAATAAAAAATATATATTTAATAAAATTATATTATCAGAATTGATAGAATATATTTTTCAGAAAAATCAACTAAGCAAAGATAAAATTATATATAAAAAAAGGCTATTAAAACCATTTGAAAAATACAGACAATAAAAAATTAAAATTCTACTTCTTATTTAAATAACTGATCATTTGAAATATTTACGTAATAAGTAAGCAAATCAAAAACTTAAAAAAGTTAATTTTTTAAACCTTTTTTCATTGAAAATTTGAATAAATTAATAATTTAGTATCACTTTTTAAATTATATCAATTTAAAAACCGACTAAAAAATTATTGATTAAATGTACAGATGGCAAGACGGTTGTAGGTTCTAACTAATAAATACACAATCTAGGTTCATTTCATGTCACTAGTTGGTAATTCATCACATGGCAACCTATTAACCACTGTCATTTCAATTATCGAAGTTCAACTAGTTATCTATCGGAGAATTAACAGGTATTATTCTCTGATAAAGTTTAACTAATTTTCAAAACTAAAACAAAACCTTCCAATTTATCCCCTTTAAATCTTAACTGAATAGATGGTGCTTCAAGTACTTATTATGATGATATAATCTGACTAAGCTGGCTTCAAACAGCAAAATTACTATTGGCATGACAAGGTAAAATTTATACTGTCAGGTGACAAGCTTCAAACTTTTGGAGTTCCTTATTTCTTATGTGTTTGGATTTCTTTTTCTAATTATTGTGTTTTGTTTCTGTGTGAGGGTTCAAGCATGTCACTCTATTTCTATTTAGATTCAAAAAACCTTTTAAAAATTGTTTTGCCTGTTTTTTTTAGTGCTTTAAATATTGGCATATTTTGATTTAGATTTTATGGTTTTTTGTTTTAAATAGTTTGTGTAATCTATTTAGACTCAAATTTATTCATGTATTTCTGTGATACTAAGTTATCTCTAACAACCTCAATTTCCTGAGATTTTCAGGTCAGATCCCGCACAGAAAAAAATCTCTGCTTAAGGGTGACCTTGAAAAAGTCTTCAGGCCAAATTCATTGTATTTTTTCCTTTTGATCTTGAATTTTACTTCAAACTTAATTCTTATTGCTAATTTAGTTTAAATAAACCTTATTCAATTTTCAATAAGTAATCATAATCTCATTATAACCTATAAATAATGTCTTTTGATAGTTTGTCCCACAGTAAAAATTAAATTTTGTATACTGAATTCTTGTGTTAAATTTAATTTTTCAAACAGAACACTTGATAATTTTTGAAAATTTAAAAACTATTCACAAATTTTAGCTATTCATATCTTAGGTATTTCTCAAGAGCCTGCATATTTTTTATCGTAAATACTAAAACTTTGAATCCACAAGAAAATCCATAATTTAACTGATGGAATATATAAAGTATACCAAATACAGAAATAAAAATAGCTTCAAACTCATGTTAAAGCAATAATGTTCAAGGAAAAATGAAAAGATTATGAAATCATGCATGCTTTTTTTTATTGGAAAGAAAAATCAGTGAAGATGAGAAAATTGTCAGATATTAGTTTAAACAATTAATACAGTCCTTACCTTATAAGATTAAAAAATAAAAACAATAAAAAATTTATATTTTGATATAAAAATTTTAAAGCCTTATATTGATTGGAAAAAGTATGATTTCTTAATTCGAATTCTGTTGAAAAGTATGAATGAATAAGATGTCAAGATAAATGTTTAGCATAGATTTGATAAAGAAACTTACAACGTTTTGGAATTAACCAATAATAATAAAAGAAAACTAAATTATTTTACCAGAAGTTCATCCATGTTCGTATTCCATTTCTCTAAATTTATGCGCTTTATAGCACATTTTTCTTTCCTTGGTTTGCAAAATGCACTGTGAACAATAGCAGTGGCTCCAACACCTGCAAAATTAATTTGGAAATTTAGCATTTTCTTAAAACTCTATCTAAATCAAAATAAATCACAGAGTAAATTTCAGCTTCAGTGCAAGAAGAGTTTCTTTTTTTCTCTAATTGACAAACAAAACACGATTTTTTCATATTAGCAAGAACAAACAATTGCATTTCATAGAAACATAGCAACCTAATACAATTTACTAAAAAATATACAAAATATAATTTTCAACTTCTCTTCATGATGTTTGCATTAATTGCAAAATATTTAACATTTATATTTAGGTGCAATTAAGATATAGCATCACCTTAATATAAATAAAAGTAATTGTGTAAGGTGTTACACTGTTCCTCCTAATAGACTGAGTATTCAATTAAAGTTTGCATACTAATTCATTACAAGAGAAAAAAAAAATACTAGCAAGCAGAAATTAAACCACAAGCTGTTTTTCTGTAGTAATTTCAAATAATTTTATAAGAAACATCAATTAATTTAACACTTAATATCTAAGTGTTAAATTTCAACTACTTCACCATTATTATTATAATTTCTGCTGCATTTTAAAAACTTTTTTTTGTCGACCAAATTGCTTTAAAACAGAGCAAATTTCAAACAATTATTATTATTTTTTTGTAATGCATTAAAACGGGATTTGCACATTATAAAAATTTATACAAAAGGAGTTCTTATATCAAAAACTTTATACATGAAATTTTTTTGATTCAAACATAAACTGGATATATCAGCTAGTATATAAATATAAAAAAATCAGACTTCCAAGAATTTATTTACAAATGTGATGCCATTTTAAAAATATATATTTATGAATTACAAATTTTCTATTGATAGAGAGGTTGCGACAATTTGTAAAATAATTTTTTTCCAGGCATTCAATTTTAAAAAAATTATTCAATTCTTCGCAAATATTTGATGCTAGAAATAATTCGTCCAAATTTTTCCTACATTTTCCCATAATTTTTTTAAAAAAAATTTACACCAATAATTATCATTTTCTAATGAAATTCAAACTGTTTTCATTGTTAATAGAAATCTCATTAGCTATCCCTTCCTCCAGTTAAAGCCTCCCATGTAAAATTATTTGTGCTCTCTGCATGAGAAATAAGAAAGTAAAGTTGACACTAAAGATATGCAGTTAGATGCAAGATGATACAAACAGCTTCAAAAAAAAAAAAAAAAAAAGAAGAAGAAGAAGATTTGACAACATTAAGGACATTCGGTACTTTTCCATTAATTATGTGGCAGCGGAAAACAACCGAATATTGTAGAAATCGGCAAAATTTCTTACGGAGATTTTAAAGGGAAAAATCACAAAATAAAATAGAATTATTGCCAAATTTCTTTGGATATTTTTTACTGCCCCCTGGCTGATGGAAAAGTACCGGACATTTATAAATGCAATCAAAGGAATAAACTTCTATGATAATACAGCTTAACTGTATCACAATTTGTTGGTTAAAAATGTATTAAAGTACCAAGAATAAACAAATTATACATAAAAGATTCTTATAAAAAGCTAGTAACAAAAGGTAGCTAATTTATAATTACCATAAAAAGTTTATATAAGTCAATTTTATGAACAAGGGAATATATTTGCCTTTGTCCTCAAAAATGTCCATAAACATTACTATAACACAGCATCATAAATATTTTAAAAAAAAGACAATACTCATTAAAATATTGATGATACACTTTCAAGAATTCTGTATTACTTTAGCTATATAAAGGAATGGACTACGAAAAAAAAAAGTCAATAAAATTGATAAGATACAAATCAAAGCTTTCTTACATTACTAATATACCGTTTGGAAATCAAATAAGAAAACTTTTCCTAATATATAATTTTATTATTAAAAAATAATGATAATGTTTTTATAAAATGCAGAATCATTAGCCAATATGCTTGTATCTTCACATCTTTGATTTACATCCAAAAATCACTTATGAATAGGAAAATTCCTCACCATTAACATCGAAAATAGAAATTTCGAAGAAGAATTTTAAACACAGAAATGACAGAAGCCAGATGGCATATCAAATAGATTAGCAAAACAAGAGTTAGAAAATACATTGTTATGGGAAGGGACCTATAAGTTATTTTATCACTATTTAAATATAAAAAAAAGTTTACAAAAGTATCACACTGACAATAATAGTCTTAGTTAATAGTTTTATAAAATAATAAATAATGATCTATGAAGAGGATGTACACATTTGATGCATGCTTCATCATTCAAAAATCTTTAAGCTGAATTCTATATTTGTGCAGTATCCTTGATGAATTTTTATAGCATTTCAAGCATAAAAAAAGTAGAAATTCATGATCTTGTTTTTTGCTCAATCAAACATACTATTTTAGGCAATTGCAAAATAAGAATTGTTTATTCATAAACTAAAAAGAAGATTATCATAATTTCTAGGAATTTGATGTTTCAAATATGTCATTCTAGTAACTTATTGAACTAGTAAAATAGAATAATTAGAACTGTAGTATTGTTTACGTTTAAATAAAATCTTATAGAAGGAAATACAGAATTTTTTCTCATTTTTGTTTTGACTTCAATTAAAGATATTGCAAGAGAAAACTAATATTGAAATTTTTTTTTTCTAATTTTTGTTGCATCTCTTCCACATGTTTTTTACATAAACTACAACATCGAGACATCAGCTCACTTGATATGACAATTTAGCTACAATAAGATATGAAAAAGCAATAAATGTAGTTTGAATTAATCAAACATTTATTATTACTAGGATTCAGTGATCTAAAATACTGCAATAAGCTTCTTACAAAGATCAGAAACATTGGAGCCTTTGTTTAAAAGGCAACTAAAATAAAGGTTCCAGCAAAAAAAATAATTCTAAATTTATTGCCTTAAAAAATAAGTTTATAGACTGACATTACTATTTTTTTTATTGTATAAATTAAAATGTAATTATAAAAATTCTTTTATTAAACTTCTCTCTTTTCAAATTTTTATACATGATCAACAATGATTTATGTTATTTATTCTCTGGATCAGCAGTTAAATAGTAATTTTCATAAGCAATGTAAAGCTAGTAACTTGTAGGTGCGGCTGTCAAAATTAGCTTTCTCATCAATCAGCATGATAGCAGAGATCAGATGTGTTGTTGTATGCCGGCACTTCATAATATCAACACGTAAGAAAAAAATAATAAAAAGTTTTAAAACAATGTTATTGTTGGATATTCATAAATCAATAAATAACATTAAACTCACCAATAACTTCTCCTAATTCATAAGAATCTTTATCATTTGGCCAAACAAGTGGTGCGACTTCAGAGACTTCTGCCATTTTGTTCGACAGCACGTTGCCAGACGTAGGCCGCTTAGATTTTGTGGTTTGCTGATTTTGCAGCTGAGCAGTGGCGCTGATTTTTCTGTACGTGCCAGGTGAGCCGGGAAGAAAAATTCCCGCTCGTTCTGCGGCTCGGACGGAGTTTTCACTGCATAGACAAACAAATTAAATTAATGAGAAGCTCATTACTCGCAACTTAATGAGTGATTTTATAAGAAATAATTAGAAGAACATTTTAAAATTCTCGTTAAGTATTTATTTACTAATTATTTTTCTCTATGTCGATACACCAAGAGAAAAAAACTGATTCATAATTTTTTTTCGAAAAATAACATTAATTTAATTTTGAAATCTATTCTGTTCAGTTGTAAAACTTCCCTTACTTGGCGAGAATTATAAAATATGTTTTATTGGCTTCTTGTCGCACTAGAGCCAGATCAGAAACATTTCACTTACAAATTATTGAATGTAAACAGATATTTATAAATAAGAATAATAATTTGTAATATTCCAAATTGTTATTAGTATAAGGAAAACAAAATATCAGTAGAACCAGATATTTATAAAGAAATGTACAGCATCAAGAATTCATTCGACATCTAGCTATCAATGAACAATAATACTAAAATCACTATTCAGATTGACTTCTCAGATTGCAATGCAACTTTGAAGTTACTGCAAATGGAATTCGCAATTTCGCGCTTTAATCGGAACAACCAATTCTAGAACTTTCGGAATTTTAACACCAATTTAAAATTACTTAGTAACTGAATTAGAAGTTGATATTCACTACGTAGAGAATACATTGCTCGTCAGACAAAAATAGATTGCAATCTATTTTTAAACTATCTTATCTTGAACCTGATTACCCTCTGCTGTCATGCTTCTGCCATCTAAACCATCCTAGAAAAAATAATTTCTCCTTTGACCTACGAAATTGCCCACTTTCTTAATTAGACGACATATCATGTGTAGGATATTTATTATTATTTTAATTCCTATAACAATATAAAGATAATTTAATGTATTGTAGCGCTTCTAAAGGATTTTTTAATTTTAAAATATTTAATATTTTCACTTAATTTGAAATGTAAGTTAAATATTTAGTAAATCGATGAACGAATTATATTCATCACTGCTATGCATATTAGCATAATAATTATCAATTTATACAAAGGTACTAAACGAACATATTAGAGCATTAACAGTGAATTACGGACAAAAGAATAAAACAATAATATCAACAAAAACAACACCCCCACCCCGAAAATCTTCAATATTATCAATATTAGGGAACGAAAGGTTAATTCTGTGTCTTTCAAGAACTAGATAAAAAAAAGTGGCATATTTTCAATCATAACTTTCTTCGTTAAAATGTCCATTTCAGTATCATTTTTTTCTAGAATTATTTAATAAAAAAATTAGTAATTAAAATCAGTAACTTCCTTTGAAATAAAATGCTTTAACGTTCATTTTATTTACTCGTTCTGTTTGGGGCGAAAGAATATTTTAAAGAATAATAATACTTGATATAGGTACAAAACAAATCTTTTTCATATGTATGTAAGATAAACAGAATTTTTAAAATGTATTAACCCTTTATATTGGATTTATTTATTTTTTTAATGGCAAGAGATCTCACAGCAAAGAAACCAAATTTTAATGTTATATATTTATTTCTAAAATGCATTGCAAATGGTAATTTTTAAAAATTTTCATAAGGACTTTGCCAACGTAATTAAGGATTTTTTCCTATATTTTTCTTTTGTTAACCTATGACTATCATATCTGAGATATTGTTAACAAGGTTACCGTCAGTCTAGACAGGTATATCTTCAAGTTTACTAAGAATTTGCTGAAGAAGGAGCGATATTCCATTTATTGCAGTACTTCTTATTCTATTGGAACCATATTAAGAAGAGCTGGAAACAGCACACAAGAGAATATGGACAAAGATTATGGAAAAAAGAAGGGGAAACAAATCGTAATGATTTTGCAATCAAAAATAGAACTGATGCCTTTATTGCTAAATAACAACTTTTTGACAAAGGTAAAAAATGCATTAGAATATAAAGCTTTTCAGACCGTTAAATAATTCTTTTTTCTTTTTATGTAGTAGGGTTCAGTTGCAACGATATTCTTTAGAAACTAATTTATATTAAAATATAATAGTTTTAAAAAATTCTAAGAAAAAAATAGCTGACAATAATCGATTAAAATAAAAATGAGCGTACACACGCTATAAAATCCCAGTTTCAATGACGGAAAAGCATATCTTTGACGTTCAAGTAGACTATAATTAAAAGGGAAAGTTAGCTGTGCACCTGCATATCTCTGACCGGAAATGACTTTCGTGGTGGGGTACATAATTATAGAGAAGACCCCTGATAGCTCGACGGGGCCTTGATTCAATTTCCGGAGTATTTCTTCGGACAAGAAGGACTGAACGTCATCTATTGAATTAGTTAACACGTTCCAGAAAGCCTATTTTCCGTTTAGAAAAATGACAAACCTTCTCATATATAAACAAAACTTCTTTTTTGTGCAAAAATAATTTTTGATATTCATTTTCTAGTTCATCTAGTTTCCAAAATATTCTATGAAATAATGCCTATCTGTTCTCCCCAACTCCTCTAATGTCCACAGAAATGAAACTTATTTTTTCGACATCAGACAGAAGCCTAAGAAAGAGTTTTTTTAAGATGCTTGATATCTCTAAATGTTTAGGAATTGTAATCGAGTAGATGCAGAAATTGTTGATTCTATTCTGAATAATTATGCACATTTGCTCCCTGAAATTTTCATCCTTTTTTCTTTAATTTTAGTTATCTAATAATCAATAAAAGATTATTTTTATAAATAAAATATTTATTGTCTTTAACTTTATTATTATTTTTATAGACATTTGAATTCAACATTTTCTTTGTTTTAATAAAATTATTTTAATAAAAATGCTAAGTTAGAACCAAACGATTTTTTTCAGTTATTTTAATCTTTAATTTCAAAAAGTCCACAAATGTGGATGGAAAAAATGGTGTAACAACAAAGTTAAAAAATATGCAGGAAATTATTTTTACGCTTATTTATCCGAGAAATATAATGATGTTATAATTATTAAGCATTATTAAATAATATTGCTATTTTTAATTTTTTACACTCGCTAAATTAAATGAAATGTATAATCATACACGCATTGATAATGTGGGAATCCTTTTTAATGTTTAACCCTTAGTAGCCTGATTTACGAAAGTGATTTATTTTTAATATTACTGTGTTTGCTTGATAAAATAAATCTATAATGACATTTGATTTTTTTAAAATTTCGTTGGAAAGAATACTATACAACAGTAAAATACGTACAGCCAACCTATAAAAAAACCTAATAGTAATATGAACATTCGGTTTAAAAGATTGGTATCAAAATTGAAACTCTAGATTATTAAGGGTTAAGATGAAAATAAATTTATTGATTTGTATAAATGCTAAAAATTTATCTGAGAATTTTCGCAATTATAAGCTTTTATTTTTCATATCAATCGCTTTCTAGAATAAATGCATAAACCTTATAATATTCAAATGTAACAGTTTTGACTCTAAAATAAAGGTTACAAACTATTTAAATTCTAACTTTATTGTCCCGTTTCAATAAAAAAAGAAATCAATAATAATTTTTCTGTATTTTTTGATCATTGAAAGTGTTTTGCCTTTGAAATTATTCCAAACAATTTAAATCTAATGAAGGTTTATAGTGTTTTACAGATATAAATGGGCTATTTTCAATGTTTGGACTAAAATCTGTTCTTAAGAAGTGCAAGGTTTATTAAAGTTTATATAAATTGAAATTAATTCAGGTATATAATTTAGCAAGTGCATTAATTTACGATGTGTATACATTACAGATGTATTGTTCTTGCTGTCTAACTTCATTTTTTTTTCATTATTTTTCATTGGTGCACAATACTTTGGAGCACTAGGAAAATATTAATGTTAATAGTATTCCAAGAAATAGTTTCAGTAATTTTTAAACAATATGCAGAACATGCATTTGATTGTTCCTGCAAGATTCTCAAACGCTTCACAGTTCTGTTTTTTTTAATAAGGCAAAAATAAGTCCAACACAAGCTCTAAAGCGTCTATTCCAAGCAAAATTATAATAAAATTCGGTTTTATTCTGAGGAAATGCAGTATATGTATAACTAATATTCCCTGCCAGCATTTGAGAAAAAGTAGTTTACTTCCTGTATCAACAAATCGGTCGCCTCTATCTTTCAATGAATCGGAAATCTTTAAATCTCTTCTATCTTTCAATGAATTCGTAACTGTCAATGTGCAATATTTCTCTTTATTTTAGCTAGAAAAACACGGAACTTAATCAGTGTCTAACAGTCTACTTTTGAAAACACGCTTCGAGATATCGCGTTTCGAACCAAAAAGTTATCAGTTTCGTTGTCGGATAAAAGCCACCCTTTCATACGAATTTAAAAAAGAAAGGTAGATGAAATAACTACATTTTATTTCTTGAATACATTTTTTATTTACCCCTTGAAGTTGTAAAACTTCTTTTGTTGTCAATATTTATCAGTAAATGTAATAACATGAAACATTTTTATGGGTGACCTTCGCAGGCGAAAAATGGTGTAAAAATATTATTTTTCACGTAATCAGCTTTATAATGAAAACAACCATTCAACTGAAAATGATGCTTTTGTCATTTGACAGTTAAAATTTAGAGCTGTTCGTCTTTTTAGATTTTAAAAAGCTTAAATGTATTAAACATTAAAAAAAGAAAAAAAAATTAAATTATCTTAGTGAAAAAACTGGCTCATGAAAAAGATAAATAATTATTCTTAATGAAAAGAAAATTTAATACTTTTAATATCAAAAAAATATTTATAATATTTTAAGTAAAACAGAAAAAAAAAGAAAAGAAAAGAAAGGCTAGAAAAAGAATCTGGCAAGGCCTCTTCATAAGATAATAAAGATTTTGCGTAACTTTTATAGCCTTTTCATCAAAGGATTTCGTATTTTACTGCTGGTTTTTTACATGCATTTCATAAATTCTTATCCTCATTCTACATACCGCTCGAGAGTAATAGATCAGATTTTTATTTCTTATTAAGGATTTTTTTCCTTTTTTCTGTTGAATTTAACTCTTCATTGAAGAAGGCCAATAAAATAAACCCTTTTAGGCCTTTCGATATACGGATACTTCATTGTATACAATATAATCATAGCTTGTAGAACACGATTTTCTAAAAATGCATGATTGATTAATCTTATTTAATTTGTCTAACAGAAGAAATTTATTCATACATTGCAGATGCATTAATACATCAAATTACTCTTTACTGTATCTATATCTGTACTACTTTTATAAATGTGTAAGTTTGGATGGATGGATGATGGGGTTCAAACACGCCAGAACGGCTGAAGAAAAATTGGATGAAATTTAGTATAGAGATATATTATTGTCTACAGAAGAACATTGGCTAATTTTATTCCGGTTAACTGAGTGGTTAATTTTTTATCAATTAAAAAATAACTTTTCCGCTCAAAAATAAAAAAAAAAATCTGAAAACATCTGCCTAAGCTTTTTGAATCGTTTGTTTTTATTTTTCTATTTCCGGTGTTCATTTTAATATTATCTTATTATTCTAATGAAATTCTTTGTGATTTATTACCCGGGTAGAAAAACGTTTTCATCACAAAAAAGTTCAACTTTTTTTTTAAATTCTAAAATCGTTTCCTGCTTATAAAAAAATAGTTGAACCGAGTAAGCATATTTATTCTTTCTTATTTCTTTTTAAGAAAATCATCACTCTGTAGTAGTGAAGCTATTAAGAACAAATGTATTCATTTTTTTTTCTTACGCTGTTCATGTTATTCTCAGAATCCTTAAATTTAATGAGCTAGCGAAACTACTAGGTTTCGCTCCAGCTCTATGTTCCACTCATAAATATTATCAGCTTAAAAAATAATTGCGCCATATATCTAGTAATTAAGGATAGTAAAATTCTTTTTACTTAATATTTGTTTCATTTTAACTTCTAGATTACAACAATATTTAAATTTGATAAATCGTACATATTTTCTAATTTTGAATTATATTTATTACATTATTTCTATAGAAAATTAACTGCTTGGAACAAAATTTGGCCATGCACATAAAGGCATAACTGATGTTATTATATGCAAGATATAATTACATAATTAATATCGTTGGTGAGATCGTCAAGCATATAGCGAACTGTAAGTCCACAAATAACAACGATTATAGATAAAAGCTTATTTTTTTGTAGCTAAGTTGATTATCTTAAATTAGTTTAAAGTTAACATTTTTTTTCCAAGGAAATGAGAGTTAAATTTTTTTAAAATATCAGATATTGAGCTTTAGTGAAAACAAGAAAAAAAGAGAATAGTTCCATTAGAACATGGAAAGGAAAAATTATAGAAATATATTCTAAGGAAGATTTCAAATGCATTTTGATAGTCCTCCTCCTAAATGGAAATAAATAAAAAAGTAATAATGTATATAAGTTTATGGAAATAAAAAGAGTAATAAAATTTATGTTATTTATTTCGTAAAACACCTTTTTAAAAAAATAACTAAAAGTTATTTTTCTTTCAAAAATACAGCTCTTTCAGTTATAAAATATATTTGAAAAATATTTTTCAATCAATACTTTTTTTTGGCAATTGGATGGATTATTTAATTGTGAAAGTACATCATTAAGACACTAAATAAAACTCTTTTTGGAAACAGGGGGATAACAGCGTTTGATGCAATAAATCCCAATTTCTCAATTCTTACTTTCTTTCACGGCACTAAAAAAACAATAAATAAAAGAAAAAAAATATGAAACATTTTTTTTATTTTAATTTCGCTCAAATGAGCTAAATGGCCTAGATACAGGATGTAAGAAAATATTCGACATTTGAATTCAGAAGAAAAACGATTTTGGGATATTTTCATGTACTATCTCCCTTTTACATTTATCGGGGGATATCTTAAGAAACTCATGTTTTCTCTTGATAAAACACCTAATGAATAAAATATGGTTAAGTCAAAAGAGGGAGAAAAAAGCCGTTAACTTCTTAGCTGCTTCTTTCAGTGTTTGTAAACTTTCCAAGGTAGATGATTAATTAATCATCACTCTACGCGGTAAGAAAGTTTTAAACAAATATCATTTATGAGATTCTCAGTCATCCATCAATGTCAAGAACAACCTGCTCTGTTTAAAATAATGGTGATACCGGAAATTGATGCTCATATATATATATAACTGAAGCGAACAATATCTTTCTATTGTTTTATCTTTTTTTTTTTCTATTTTTTAATGTATTTTTACCGTTTCATCAATAATGCTCATGGGAAAATTATAGTTTTTTTAGATTAAAAATTATTTGACCTTTTATATTAAAGTCAAACGCGAAAATCCATTGGAATGAATAAAATATTTTGGAAGTATGCGAGTGCTATTTTAAGGTTGTCCTCACCATTTTGGTAGTAGTCTGCCGGCAACATTTCCCTCGAACAATTTACACTTCAAATCTATATGAGGACATTGAACTCATTTAGATAGAAGCAAGAAAAAAAAATCGTGAGGAATTTTTCTCAAAAGGAATAACTTATATACTATATAGATATTTTTGGATTAAAGTTAAATTATAACTCGATTTGTCTATTTTCTTAAGAGTTAAATGCATTTAAAATTAAACATTGTTAATTAATCGATTTTTTTGGATTCATTCTGAAGTACTATTGAATTAAAATAAAACAGAATAAAGGGAAATAAAAAAATTCTAATCAGTAGTGCGTTACCCCAACTAGAGTAGAAAATTCATATATTTACGTTGCCTCAATTGACTTTGAAAATTCACTCATGTGCAGTGCTTTGTAATTGTTGAATTCAGGTACACACCGTAATTAAATTGATTTTAGGTTAGATGTTATCTTTCCCATGTGTACGAAGTAAACTAATTAACGAGTAAAACTAATTAATCGTATAAACGATGAGAGGAGGCGGTAAATCGCTTGCAAAATTTAGTTCTGTAAAGCATACAGAAAAAAAACAACTTTTTTATCAATCCCCATTTATTTTATTAACTATGCATTTTGTTGGGTCATAAGAGTTTTTTCCGAATTACAATTCTAAAAAACAGTCAAAATTTTGTAAAATTTTTTTTATGCCGATCCTGAAAACTGTTTTAACATCTGTCGTAAATTGAAATTTAAAAAAGATTTAATTGAGAGATTCATGGATGCAAGTTCATGTATGAAGAGCTTAAATGAAATAAAACGCAATCAATATTCCAATGGGATCAGTTGATTTCCAAAGGCAGCTGGTAATAAGATAAAATGAACCAAATCTTAAATGGTTTATGATGATTTATATTGAAAAGAATTATATTAAATAATATGTATATTTTATCCTATAATTGTAACACTGAACATCACTTCTCCCGTGTTCACGTAATGCTATACTGATTGGCGAATAGGATAAATTATAGAAGGAGTTCGGCTATGACCTTAACAATTTTAGAGAAATATTGTTTCTAGTTTCTATTTAGAACTTTATTTTCACATTTTCTTTCAGGAATAATAGAAAGAACAGGTAAGCAATTCTGAATCTTAGAGAAAACTATTCAGAAATATAAAATTCTGATTAGAAAATCATTTGCATTTATAATTTCCAACAGAAATAATACGAAATTATATGTTCGTCGATCTTCGATGGCCAGAATATATTTGTAAAATTCTATGAACCCAATTTTCTTGAGACGAGATTTCAAAATAAACTAAAATATAATGGAGATTATCTAGTTCTTTTGATATTTGACTGGAAACATATACTATATTTAGTAAGAAAAATGAAAAAAAAAATTCTTGGACAATTTTAAAGTGGTAAAACCAGATTTAGTTTCATGACATAATATATTTTTCTTCTTTTTTAATTGCAATGTAGCGTCAGTCATTTTTCAAAAACTTATTTAATAATTGAAATTAATAACTTTTTTACGTACTTATGAGGTATTTTATCAAAACTTTCCTCAAATGCTTCATTATTATTCTAAAAGCAGAAATGTATTCATTATAGAAGACGAATTAGGCATTCCCGATTAATAGGGGCAGATATAAGCAATTTGCGGTTCTAAACAAAACAAACTTAGAAGCTCCTTTTTTATTTATTTTTTAAAAAAAACTAGGAAATTTTATTTTGCATTTCAATTAATTTCTAGATTAACTAGATGTTAATAATTTATTTTAATTTTTAATTTTAGTCTTTTGGAAAATGCACAGATTTATATATATTTATTCTTTATAACTCATGATTGCGCAACATTCATGCTTGTATAACAATACTTAAACAGATGTCCGGCAGTTGTAAATAATGCAATAACCATGTGAAAGTAACGAAAAAATAAAAACGTGGCCCAGTATACTTGATATGTTAATATTATTTTAATATATTATAAATGAATGAATTTTTTGACAAATTCTTTTGTTTTTCCAAGAAGCTATTTGTAGAAAATCCTTCAATATTTGTTAAAGAATGGAAAAGTGAGTCAAATGGAAAATAATTTAAATGTAAGTAAAATGTTTGAAAGCGATTACTCATGTATTTTTTTATCTTAATAAAAATATTTTTAAAAAACTCTAAATTTTGTGTAAAATAATAATATTTGAACAATAAAAAATTCATGGTCGTTAGAGGCTCGTCACAATATGATAGAACCATAACTATAATATTACAATACATTTGACGGTATATCAGGAAGGAAAAATTTAAATTGTAAATTCACTTAATTAAATTAATCCTGTGCATTTACTTATGTAATCAGGTTGCTATCAAAGATGAAATTTATTTTAGTGCTGCTCAAGAGTTAACTGTGTTATTGCTTTGTGAATTCAGTTATGTTAAACCACTTTATGGTCTAATTGTGGTATCACCCCTTTCACAAGTGATGTCATCCATCCTATATATTCAGCTCCTGCCGACTTAAGACACTGATTGTTGCTTGTATGAGTTATAATTCGTGGAAATCGAGTGGAACTTTCGCCATAATAAGTTAAGTCGAACATCCAATAATTATCTTCATGCCTTGAAAATACCGTTACACCCCTTTTTTGTTAATGTTCTAACTATAATTATGGTCAAACCTCAACCGCAAACCTCGGTCTTTTTAATTTTCATTAAAATTAT
>JAOUZG010016644.1:5455949-5480260 GCA_026289955.1 Argiope argentata | reverse complement strand
TATATATATATATATATATATATATATATATATATAATTTTTTAAAACTCTAATTTTCAATCTGGCAAACAAAGTTTTAGAGCTCGACTGATTTTGAGATGAAATAACAGCTGTAATGTCATAGTTCTTGGTCAAACTTTTAAAAACGGATATGCTGTCAAAGAAGCATTCGTAATAATAAAGCAGTACTGGTAAAAGCAGGCCAGACTTTTAAAAGGGCAATCTGCATTCAAAGAGACATACATAATAATAATGCAATATTTTTAAAAGCAGTAAAAAAAAATTCTTCAACCGAAAATTTTTGGCGGCTCATAATTTTGCTCGTAAATTTTGGAGACATCAAAACCTCTTAACCAAAACAACATCATGTTTTCACATGATAATAAAGTTTTGGAATTTAGTATGTATGTTGACTTATCTAAGTTAGTGATAAAGTACATAAATTTGTAATTAACTAGATGGATAAACTTTGGCATGTGGTCATCACACCAAAACTGTAGATTTCTATCAAATTGTGGGTTAAATCCGTTTACGGAAAGTCGGTCAGTTGGCCACTCTGCTCAAATGTAAACATGATATAAAAACACCAATGAATGGAACCAACATAGTGTTTTAATATCAGGATTGTAAACACTTATTGGTTTTTTTTTAAAACTAAACCATTTATGAACTGACCATTTATTTACCAGGCTAATCATATGGAATGAATGTTGTAAATAATAATAATAATAATACACATTCTGTTACTACGCTCAACGTATTTGTTACATCATCCCAGTATGTGATTCAGTCGCAAGTTCTGGTTTTTTCCCCTCTTTGATTCTCCTCGAAATTACATATAAACTGAGATAACAGCAGAACGCGCTGTATTATATTAGTATGTAAAAAAACAGAGGTTAGAACAGCCCCGTAAGTTTTCATTTTAAAACAATGATATTAAGAACCCTTACACGTTATATAAAGACTTTATATTCCAATTCTCTATTACATATCAGTAACAAAACAGAAAAAAAAAATGTTTTTGCTAAACACCATTACAAATCAGTTTAACTGTATAAAAATGACGCAGTTAGAGTCTCTAAGCTCGGATAAAGTTAGAGGAAGGTCAATTACAAACTTTATTTTCCTAGTTGACAAATAAATAAATTTGTAACAAATTCTATCAATTACAGTTTTATCACTTTGATAACCACAAACTGGCAACTCGACCCACCGGAGGACACGAAAAAATCTGAATGACAGGACCGCAGGAACAGCACGCTGGCAGAGACTGTGGTTGAAGTGTGTCGAAAGGACTATTACCAGCCACGGTACAATCCTTTCCTTCGGAAGTACGTCCCGTCATCGATGGAAGGGCCATACTCCATCCTTTTTGTGTTCCCACCAGGATGGTGAGGATCATTCTTCATACCGGAAACTTCTAATTTTCAATTACGAGGTGCTCCCCCCCCCCTGAGACTTGTCACTTTGATTAATCGTACTAGACTCTCTGATCCACCGTGATGGAACACGTATTTAAACCGTTTGGGCTGAATGATCGGACCGCTGCAACAGCAACACTGGCGAGAGCTTGGGCTGAGTCCTAAGGGTTATCAACGGAATGCCAGAAGCATATCATCCTCAATTACGAGGTGCCCCCAGGGCTTTTTATCACTTTGATAAGTCATAGAACAGATTCTCCGATCCGCACGAAGGCACACGGATTAACCATAAGCACTGAATGACCGGACTGCCGCAACATTAATTAGCGGGAACTGTGGTTGAGTTCTAATCACCAGCCACGGTACAACCCTCCCTGAAAAAAGTACGTCCCATCATCGATGGGAGGAGCCTAATCCCCACCAATTAGTGTACCCACCGGGTTGGCGAGATCCAATCCCCGTATTGGAAGCATCTCATCCCCAATTACGAGGTGTTCTCACCGGGTTTGTATCACTTTGATAAGTATAACTGGTCAAATTAATGTCTATGTCATTGGATTCATTTACACAATCATAAAAATTGAGTGTCTGATTAAGTAATAGCGTATGCAATCGTATATTTCTTGAGTAAATATAAATAAATTAAAATGAATGCATTTTTTTACAAAGTTGATAAAATGAAACATTAATAAGATTATTTATGTTATTTTTGCTTAACATTTAATTAAGCAAAAGCAAATCCTTAACAAGACCGAGATAGTCTGGTTGGTAGGGCATTGGACTTGCATGCTTTGGGGTGTGAGTTCGAACCCGCTGGCCGAAGACTCTCCGTGTGTGTGGTGGCTAGCGCACGTCAAATCTGTCGTGGTCACAAAGTCCTCCATGTCGAGAGTAATCCCACTTGGGGTACTGAGTCAGAAGTGATTTTTCTCTGTTCCAGATCTAAATCACGCTCTATGGATGAATGAAATGCAGGAACATAAAAAGAGTCGTGACGTGTGTGAGCTAGAAGTCAGACTTCTGCCCTCGGGTGTTCAGGGGTTGATACCCTCAAAAGCTACCAAACCCCTCCTGACGTTAAAAAGCGGGAAAATAGAACAACAACAAATTTTAAATGTAAATTCAATTAAAAATATGTTAATTTGAGAGACTAAATCGATCGGTTTATTAAAAGAGGGACCTCATAATGTGCACTGCCTAGAGCCACAAATTCCCTAAATCCACTTCAAGTACAATTAAAGCGAATTTCCCTCTAGCAAATTTTCAAATAGCTAAACAATAACACTTAAACACTTATTTCTGAGTGTCCCATACACGAAGTTAAGCCTTTAAAATTCAAGAATGCTATTTAACAGACTGACTATTTCAGGTACTTTGATTGCAATTGTTTAACATGTTACTAGCCTTATCGGTTGACTTCCTGGAATCGTGGGTCATTTTCACCTTCCATTCATTACACTGCGTGAAATGCCTAATATGTAATTTCACTCTCAACTCCGAGAAACTTTATCACATAGCCACAGGACCGTGCAATTAATTAATCTGAATTATAAACCTAACTAAGGTCTGGTCGCATCGGTCAGAAGCTATTAAATGGAATAGTCAGACGGGATTTGTAAATGGACTTCGAGTCTCAACGTAATCTCTATTTGTCATAGCAAAACGTGCCTTGTTAATGGAACAATTCAGCTCGAAATTCCAGGAATTCAGAAGAGAATTAACATTTTAAGAGTTAATGCGTTAAGCAAATACCGTTTTATCAAATTCTAAAGTAGTTTCATTTAAATTCTCTGTACGTTGTGGTGAAATATTTTTGTCATAGATATTCATTTTGTGATAAACTTTACAGATAAAAATGCGCTTATAAATGTATCATAAAAGGGATAAAAATATAAATTTTAATTAATTTATTGAAAAGTAAAACTGAATGAACTTTTTAAAAGCTCGTAATATTAAAATAATTATGTATAATTAATTCACAATGTTCGTCATCATTTTTTCAAAAATAATTTTTAAAATTTCTTATTCGAGCAAGTTTAATCAGAATGAAAACTCCTTTGATGAAAAAGATTCTGTCTCTTTCTCCTTTTAATCGAATCTAAGTATTTGCATTTCAAAAGGGTATATATTTGTAAAAATTAAAACAAGAGAAAATTTTTCCATTATAATTTGAAATAAACGGCTATACATTTAAAAATCAGAAAAAAAGAGAATTTTTTTAACGATAAGCTATCTAAATGTTCTTGATTCATTCTACAAAACAATTCTTCCGATGAAATCAGAAATTTCCCAGAAAACTACTTATATTAGAGAAGAATTCCATTGGAAGAAAGAAGAATTCACCAAAGAAAATTAAGAGGTGCAACTCAAAAGACAATAATAATTAAAAATAATTCAAATATTAGAAAGATGATCGGCTTATTCAAATAGATAATTTCTCTCTTATATAATTTGAAAAGAGGAATAAATAAAATTGATAAAATTTATATTATTTTCCATATTGTGAGTTTAATTCTGATAACTTTCAACGTTGTGAACGTGTTCCGTTCAAATAAAATAAACGAAAAGCTAATATCTAACAAAAAAGAGCATTATTGTTCTTATTGTAATATAATTTCTATAAGGTTTTTTATTTTATTAAAATTTATAAGATTAATTTTTGTCTAACAAACTGCATTAATTTTTTTCAATACTACTTATAATATTTCTTGAAAATGCTGTTCAGTTGATATCCCCTCCCCCTTTTTTTTCAATAGTACGAATAATATATCTTGAAAATACTGTTTAGGTGTTCTTAAAATCTAGAATCAGACGATTTTATTTTTTGATCTTTTCCACTGATTAATGTTCGCTGATATGATAGGTGAAGTTACTGTAGCAGATGTTTTTGCATAAATTTATAAACCTAACAATAAAAATAGATTGTTCCAGAATTTTTCCCCTATTATTTGCTTGGTTATAAAACATACAACCACAAACACATTTCTTTCCGATTGTTAGATATAAAAATTGCTTTCTGTGAGGAAAGATTTAAAGGAAAGTTATATAACGCCTGTTGGACTTTATTCTAGAACCCATTTCTAAGAACTACTAATGAGTTAAATTCTATAAGAGTTAATATATAAGTTAATATATGATTTAAAATTGAATTAAATTAAATTAAAATTATGAGTTAAATTAAGAGTTAATATATGAGTTATATGAGTTAAATTCTTAATACCTTCACACATAATCAACCATGTAGTAGACAGTGATATAAACTGAACGCCAACTTCCATATGGCAGTATGATGCTACTATGATAAAATATTAAGTACTTAAGAATTACTATTATTAATAGACTTATTATTAATAAAAAATTAATTGATTTCATTTGAGCTGCATAATAAATGTTCCAAATAATTTTTTCATTTTTTAAAAAAAATTGATTTTACTTTAAAAGATATGCAAAATTCAATTTTACTGCAAAATGCATTTTTATGATGGTAAATTAATATTTCAAAACAGAAAAATTTCACAAGATATTCTAAATTTTATTCTCTTTGCATAATGAATTCTGTTTTTAAGATACTAAAATCAAAAGAAAAAAAATAGACAATGGAGTTTCAATTTAATTTAGTAAAATATTAAAACATATTATAATAACATAAAAAACAAAAAATATTTTTAAAACGGAAATTTGATTAATTAATTACATGCAATTATATACTTAACCATTTTAAATAAAAAACACATTGATTTCAATGAAATTAAAATTAAAACGATCAAATAAATATACTCTGAAGCTTCCTAAAAGAGGCTTTCTTTTCAACTATACAAATTGAGCATAAGCCAAAAATATATGATCTATCGATTTAAAAAGAGGCTAATTAATTTACAGTGCTTTGGTTATTTTGTGACAAATCAGAATGAATAATCTGAGTTTCATGTAAATATATAGAATTTCTTAGTGGCTCAAAAAATATATTTGTCAATAATTATGTGAATAGAGGTTTACGAAGAAAAACAAATTTAACATATCAAAATGAATTATCAGATAAAGAATACAGACAATTTTTTTATTTGTATTAATTTTTAAATAAAATAAAAATAAGCGTTTTGAGTTCATATATTTTTTTCTCATTTAGAAGTGAAGTTCTCATTAAAAAACGTAGGAGTATACATTTTCTCAGATAGATTATTTATATACATCTGAAGATGTATATAATACTTATATAGAGAGAAAATTATATACACATACATATTAATACGTATATATTTTCATATTTTTGTTTAATATATATAATGATCAATATTATTATTTTTAATCGCATATTTTAAACTATTTTTTTGTATTTTTTTAAAGAATGACAGACTTTGCATATATTTTGAATATTAGTTTCGGAATATTACATGTCCTAGCAAATATTAAAATACAATACTAAGCAAAAATTGCTTGACAAATTTTTTTATCCTAATCAATTTTCTTATTTTTTTCGTTAGAAATAATGCTTATTCCTTAAATATTTGCCAAAATTTCAGTAAAGGAAATAATAAAAACCTCTTTTATATGTTTTGCATTAAATTTTGATTGAAATATATATTATATTGATTTGTCGAGAAATTTGAAAATCGCAATTAAAAGAGTCCCCCTTTTCCTAGCAATATCAATAAGAAAAACAATTAAATTATTTTATTTCCGTACGTACATTTCGTTTCCATGGTGAAATTTAGTTTGGAAGAAAAGATTAGATCAGATGAAAATTAATTATTTTATATTTTAAACAATTTCTATATACATTTTTTTCGTTTAGAAAACGATTTTTATAAATTTCATCCAATAATTCTCTTATTTTGAATTTTCATTTAACTGAAAATACTAATTGAAAAGCAGATATGCAACTCCAAATGGAATTCAACATGGACAAGTCCTTATTTTCAATAATACCACAGAATTACAAGCAAAAGTATAATGAATAAAAATCGCACACTTACTGTCCGTGCTCAATCAAATGCCCTGTAAAATGAATTTTCGACATTCTGAACGGGAAAACGACGCTAATCCACTGATAGAACAAAAATACGACGAAATGGACGACCCCGAACGCGAGCAGACACAAAAACACCGTGGAAATCGAACGTTCCAAAGTCCAGGTATTCCGGTAAAAGGATGGATGCTACGATGGCGTCGTCGTAAAGCGATCAGAGTTCAAACACACCTGTTGGAAGACCGTCTGGGCCTTTTGCCTTCTTCTTTAATGAAGGAAGGACGTAGTAGATATCATTACTTGGGGCCATATCTGATGTCAAGAATTCCGCCATGGATGATAATGAATGTGAAAGGAGTCCAATGAAGGATAGCATTTCGTTCCCCGAAGGTAACACGAGAGGTAACAGAAACAATAATAATAAAAAGAAAGTGCACTTAATAAGCTGATAAGCAAGAAAAGTGTAGCGAAGAAGGAGGCAGGGGGAAAGTTGAGAAATAGCGTCACCTTCCAAGATGGTTGTGCAGAAACAGATAAGTGAGATTTGAATAGAAAGACGTGCGTGGATTTTGAGAAAACGCAATTGTAATTTTTGGTGGGTTTTTTTTTTCGCATTCCTCGGCGGTTTTCAGGTGAGATACGAGCCTGCTGAAAGTGTCGCGCCGTCACTCAGGTTGGCTTTGACAGTTGTGAAATAACGCTGTGAGGTTTATTTTTGTCTAAGGGGGAAAAATGTGAAATATTTTCCAGAAAAAGTGAATGGAATCATTCTTTTGAGTGAATGAGATCATTCTTAGTAATGTGTTTATTTAAAGATATCAAAGAGAATTTTTTTTAATTAAGTGGCACGTAATTTGTGAGATAGCACTAAATCATAATATAATTAAAGACCAAAACTACTCGTAAAAAACTAACCATTTAAAGCAAAAAAATTGTTAAAAGAAATCATAAGCTCAGTTCACATATGAAAAAGTCCTTAAATGTGTAAATCAATCAAGAAACACAACCGATTTTTGAGATTAATTATTTAAAATCACAAAATTCACAATGAAAAATGTATTACAGAATTACACCCTTCTTCCAACATAAATCACTGAAAGAAGATAGAAATAAAAAGATACCAGAACTGCTGTTTAATTATTTTTCTTTCCTTGACGTTTTGATTTTTTTACACTCAAGATAAGATCAATCAAATGGCTGGATTTCTTTCAAAGCATTCGAGATTAACTTTTTTCTACCCCCGCCATAAAGGTTGCTCAGTAAAAGAAAAATTGATGTTAAGAGGATGGACAGCTGATGTTAGGAATCGAAGTAAATACCCACTAGATCTTCCGCTATCGAAACGTATGGAAACAGTTGAAAAGGGAAATGTGGTCACATTTTTAGAACTTTCCATCTGAAAATACCTAAATGGACTTCTCAAATATTATTTTTGGCGAAGGAATGAAAGTAAGCGATGTTTTATAAAAATCTATTTTATGCACTGATTAGGTTAATTGACATGATTTAAAATATCAATACTGCCAAGATGGCAATATCTTTCTCTTAGATTTGAGATATGCATGCTTTAGTTTTAACTATAAAGCTCCTTAAAACATGCTCTGGAACTTAAAATTTTTTTTTAATACAAAGATTAAAATGAAATCTGCTCTGCATATTCCAATGTATCCTGTCAGAACACAATTTCTTGAACGGCCAAGCACCACGTGCTCGTGCGAGTTTAAATGATATTTTTATTCATTTTAATTGTTTCATTTGAATGAGTCACTTCAGTACTGCAAACGATCAAAAAAAACTTTGTCTCGCATTTATTGTTTTAAAAAATATCACATTTCCTGATTATCTCATCTCATATAATCACGTGCTCAAAATGACATTTTTCAAGGTTTTATTTGCTGTAGTCATTAACTTATTTTTTTTTAAATCAGAGCTTTTGTAAATGCGATGGCAACGCGTTATTAAAATCTGATTTTTTTGAGATGCTCGTGCAGATAATAAAATTTTTATTTTTCGCCAACGGGTTTTTATTGACGCCAAAAACCTCATCCCAAAAACAACATCATGTTCTAACATGATAATAAATATTTACATCATAAGAAAATAGCTATCTTAACTCAAAAGCAATTTTTTGGAAACTTTATTTCATTTACGAAAAATAAAAAAGTTTCTAGGTGAAATATAGAATATGAAATGAAGAACGTGTATCATTTTAATGATAAAAATGCAATTGCCGCTCAAACTCCAGGATTTATCTCTATCAAATATACTAGCAGAACTAAAACGAAAAATGTCTTGCGTTTGTTCCTGTACAAATCAACACGATCGCTTAAAAGCTATTGGGTTGTTCGAAAAGTCATTTCGTTTTTTTTGGTGAAAATGAAAGACGATCCTCGTATAATGAATAATTATTTTATTAAATTATATATCGCCCATTCTGATCCAAAACCTTTTGCCATCTTTCTGGTTGAAGCATGATTCCACGCTCATAAATTTTTTGGTATTTGCTGGCAAAAAACTAATCCAAGGTGATTTTTGACGTCTTCATTTGAGACTAAGGTTTTACCGTCCAAAAAATTTTGCATTGACCGGAACAAATAATAATCTGAAGGAACCAGATCTGGATAATATGGTGGAGTGGATCATTTTTGTGACATTTGAGGAGCGAATCACAGACTTCAATGCGACAACACAAATTTCTCTCCGTGAGGACATGGAGAACTCAAATATCGAGCTTAGAGGTTAAACCCAGGCCTTTCAGGTGGTCATAAACAGTTGAATTCAATAAATTTAAACTCTCACCGATCTCACGTGTTGTTGTTCGCCGGTTTGCATCAACTATTACCTTTATCGTGTCTTTATCAGCTTCAACCGGCCATCCGGAACGTGGTGCATCTTCGACATCAAAATTGCCGGATCGAAATTTGGTAAACCAGTTCTGACACTGTCGTATTGTCAACGCATCTTCTCCATACACATCGGTTAATTTCTTTCTGGCTTGAACAGCATTTTTACCTTTCCTACAGGAAAAAAGTGAAATATGACGAAATTGCTGCTTATTGCTTTCCCTATTTAAAAGGGCATCTACCAAAAACTACTGCGCAAAATCAATTGAACGTTTTCACAAACAAGTATTGCTATATCACCTCTCAAAACATACAACGATTATACGTCTTAAGTGTGAAGTTGGAATAAAAAAATACAATTAAATCCTTTGTCGAGAAAAAACGAAATTACTTTTCGAACGACCCAATAGAAAAGATATACGTACAAAATACAAAAATTTGATATTTTATTTTGCCATCAGAAATGTAGATAAGTATTGAATTTTGGACTGAATCCATCAATGTGGGGAATGTCTCTTACAAAGGTGGGCTTACATTTTCATGCGAGTGTGGATGAGTAGATTAAAAATGTAACGGATTTGATAAATTGAATTCGATGTATGTTCTTGTAGGTGAGTACAAAAAGTGAAAATTATTTAAAAGCTATTTTAAAAATATTCTTTTGTTCGTTTACTTAATCAGCAAAAGAGGACTCTGCCACAGTTCCCTAGTGCTGCTGTTTCGGCAGTCTGGTCGTTTAGTTTTATGGTTTAAATCCATGTACCTTCGTGACGGGTTGGAAAACGTGGTATGACTTCCCAATGCGACATACTATTCTAAGCTCTAAAGTGTGTGCTAGTATTTTTTATACGCATATAAAAAGAATGCCACAACAAATACCTTACTATTATTAGAAAATTGTCATCATTACGATTTAGAAATTTATTTTTTTCTTCTATTGACGAATTTAGGCTCAAATGTGATATAAATCTACAATTTTGTTATGAGGATCATACGCTGAATTTTCCTATTTAGCTCACATGAATTTAAACTATCATGTTTTCTTACCGAATTAATGAGGTCAGGTAAACAATCATAATTCCAAAAAGAAATATTTCTTACTTATGGAAGTCGAAATAATGAGACCGAATTTCTACCAATAGCAATACACTTTCTATGTGTAAAGAATTATTACTGCTTTTCTTGATTACACAATAATTTATCTGATAGTGAAGATTGCAGACTGGGTGAAATGACTTGAAGACACAGGTTGCCTTTAATGTGGTTTATTGGTTAATATCAACAATAAGAGGCTCATGATTACACCATAGTGTAGAAAGCCTAGATAACTGCACATAAAATTTCTCGGGTGAGAGCCGAGATCACACTCCCCATAGCACATTCGTAAAAGTTCGCTTCTGCTGGTAAAATAATTATACTAACATCAACAATCAGATCATGTGATGCTTACATGATTGGCAGCTGGCTCCACCCAAGAAGACCACGTGATTAACTGAATTCTTAACACTATACGTCATTCGTAAATGAGAAAATAACTTCTTAAACAAAGCTACTTTTTTTAATGAAGAAAGAATTCTAAAAATTAAAAAATAAGTCATTTTAAAATTAGAAACACGCAAGTCGTAAATCCTGGTTTTCTCCAACGATTTTATTCTTCTTCCTGTATATTTTCTGTATATCCTAAAATTTGACTCGGGTGAAAAATAGTCAAATATCCTGCGATTCTGTCGTCTTAAACTGATAAAGACAGAAGATAAGCGCGAGAAGTCAATTACCTGAAGGAAAGAAGGGAGAATTGTAAGATTTTCCAAAAATCTGTTGCGAATTATTCATCTAAGCAAGCTCAGAATGTTACGAAACATTATTGTAAATGCAATGAATTTTTAAAATTCCTCGTGACAAGTGACAGCTTTGTTGATAGAATTTTATGAAGCTTTGCTTTGTTGTTATATCGAAATTCATATTATTCAAGGAAAGATGTTATATAATGATGTTTGAAAAGATGCTTAAATTCGCTTTCTTGAAATATGGAGAAATGTTGCGCAAATCCTCTCAATGGAAAATATACATCAAATATACATTTAATTCAATTTATTAAATTGTAGCTAGGAGTTTGGCTATCAAAGATGTTTGGTTAATGCATGGTATTATGTTAATGCATGTACAAAATGAATGGTACTATGTTTTTAAAAATATTGCTGCTTTTAGTGAATCAGGGATGTAAAATAATTTGGTTATGATGATCAAAATCATGAGGAAAGGAAATCCTGTATCTATTTTGTATTTTGTTTCCGGATGTAAAAGACAACAATTATCTTTCAATAATCAATTTAAATATCCAGGTGATTATTCTATCTATAAATTTTACTGAGAATGAACAAAAGGATGTCTCTAATTCATTGAAAAATCATTAGACATTTTCGAAGAAGGTTATGGAGCTTGGTTCAATGTTGGGGTAAACTGAGAAAAATTAATAGAATTTAAAAAAATCCAGCACAAAGTAGAATATGTTATTTACAAACACGTCGATTTTAAGTTTAGTTTAATTAATATCCGGATTAAAAGCAATACCCGGATATTAATATAAACTACATTAATGATATTAATTAAACATATTAATGAGCCCGAATATTAATGATATGAATTAAACAAACCCGGATATTAATTAAAGAGTTATTTTGGGACGAATCTCGTGATCTTGAACCATAATCAGATGACGAGGACTACATTTGGGCTGGATTATCTCTTTCCAAACTTCTGCTCCACTCCAAAGGGAGGACATCTGACCCTGACGAATTTAACATACTCGAAACCCGATCACACGACTATTTTTCTTTGGAATCGGGATTCAAACCTTCCGACTCCGCGACTTTACCACCAGACCCCCGTGACACGTGAATGAATAAAAGTATAAAGATAACGAAGAGAAGAGGAGCCCCTGGATAAACCAACAACAGCCCACAAAACTCTGTAAGCCATTCTGTACTTTAAAAAAATCAATTCAATACCATACTGAATATTTTGGTGAACATCATTCATATGAAAAGTTTATCTAACGGATGCTTGATAACTTTACAATCTCGATAACTTATTATGAAAGTATAAAAAGTTAAATATGCATAAATATTTTTCATTCCTATAGAGTGTATCGATTTTTGTGTTTCTGATTAAAGCGAATTATTAATATAATCTGCGAATTATTAATATAAGCTGTTGTATAGTCTGTTTTCTTTATTTTCCTTGTATATTTATAGAATTATATTACTTATAAAGCAATGTAGATGCAATGATCATTCGAATGTAGGTATCGCTTTGGCTTGAACCACAAATGCTCACAATAAGTGGCGTCAACTATACAAAGAATTTTGTTTTGGTTATGAAATAGTGACGTTGTGATTAAAAGTAAGGTCGCGAACATGGTAAATATGTTTTTGAACAACGTATTTTTTGTTGTGGTGGTGTAGGAAGAATTAGGCGTAACTGAAGGATCCTCCCTGTTTTGTTGTTTCGAATACCGATGCCCTGGGCACGTTTCTATCCTTTTCTTTCCTTCTATTTCTTTTCCAGTATATCTAATAAAAAGAAGTAACATAATAAAAACCTCAGTGTAACATAATAAAAAGAATAAATATGTTTTATTTTAACCGAGGACAAAAAAAAAAGAAAAGAAGATTAAAATGAAATCTGCTATGCATATTTCAATGTATCATGTCAAAACATAACATCTTGAACGACCAAGCATATTTTTATTCATTTTAATTGTTTCATTGAATGAGTGACATTGATATTGCAAACGATCCAAAAAAAAAAAACTTTGTCTCGCATTTATTGCTTAAAAAATATCACATTTCCTATTTATTTCATTTCATTTAATCACGTACTCAAAATGACATTTTTCTAGGTTTCATTTGCTATAATATTCAACTTATTTTTTTAATCGGAGCTTTTGTAAATACGATGAAAAGCTGATTTTTAATTTCTCGTTATTAAAAGCTGATTTTTTAAAATGCTCGTGGAGATAATCAAATTTTAATTTTCCGTCTTCGGATTAAAATGTTTATTTTTCGTCTACTGATTTTTGCTGACGCCAGAAAACCTCATTACCAAAACAATATTATTTTCTGACATGATAATAAAAAATTCAAAATTATTCACATATGGAACATTATTAGAATAATAAATAAGTTTTTCCCAATAATATAGAGCAAAAATTTCAATTAAAAACAATTCTAGAATTAAATGTTTGTAATATAATTTAGATAATAAGCTACTAAATTCAAATTAAAAAAATCTTTATAATATAAAAAATGCAATCACCAAGACGGTTTTTAAATCTTACGGTACATCTAAACAGTCCTTTATTACAGGTAGTAAAATGGGTAAAGTACGAGCGGATGGATGTATAAAAGTGTTACAAAAAACCCATCATCGACCTATGCACCAAACTTTCTTGTAGGAGATATAATCCGTAATTTACGGTGATAACACCACAATTTTCTGAAAAGCGAGAACCCGCTTACTTATCGGGCGATTTTTTTTATCCACGTTCTTAGGCTCCTCAATTCCCAGAGAGAAAAAAATAGACTTATAAATGTCTCTTTTATTCATATAATATTTTTTTCTCAATGAATTATGAATAGGAAGTATTTTCAGAAGTAGGTGATTTACAAAAAAATTAAAGGCGAAATCGTGATGAAAAAATTTTTCTGTTCACAAAGAAGAAAAAAATTTCTAATTAAAAAAATTCTGATAAATTTCTGATTCCATTCTTTTAAAAAAACGAAAACAGTCATTAAATGTAACAATCATGCATTAATAATATTATGATCCATTAAATCCAGTTATATTTCAATTAACTTTTTTTATTACGAAAAAGGATAGTGTTCAGAATACCAGATGAATGCCGAATAGAGGCCTTTAAAAACAAATTAACTACGCAAACACTATAGTTTTAGTTAATGTGAATATTTTTCTATTGTTTGGAAGAACGAATAAAACTAAAGTAGGATAAATTATGCAAGGAACAATTATGTTAAGTAATAAGTTTCATCAAGAAGAAGACAATGCATTCTAGAATAACCCTTACCTCCAAAGTATCATTTCTAATTTAAAAGAGCTTTGGAGCTGGAGAATAATTTATTGCTCTGTAATGACTACAGATGCGTAGAATTTAAAATATCAAGATAACATTTTTTTCCTCTCTCTCAAATGCTGAAACTTTTAAGCTCTGAATAATTATTGCTCCCAAAAGAACGTTTTAATTATGTTAATTTGTTTTTAAAAGTCAAGAGAATAAATCTGTCTAATTGAAACAGAAAGAAGGTAAAATGTATGGGAATGTATTTCTATACAATGCGTTCATTTTAAAATTGTTTCCTAGTTTTTTTAATTTAAATATGGAAATCAGATTCTTTGTTTTTGATGTTGGATAACGGATTATTTATAACTAATTCGAGCGATACTGGTTTAATTTTACGGAACAGTTTATTTTCAATTCATATACGTGCTCCTGGCCCCACGTTTCAAAATGCACGTCCTTACATTATGCTTAATGTAAAATTTTTTAATGAAATTATGGATAGTAGAATGTTTTGTAGTAGTTAGTAGATAAATAGTAGAATATTTTGTAGTTATGGATAGTAGAATATTTTGTAGTTAATATCAGACTGCATTTTGAAGAAAGACAACAGAATACCGCCAAACCGATATATTCAAATGCATACGAAAAATTCATTTAATTTGATCACTAACTAGTCTCCCAAAATTATCAGATTTGAAGAGAGCAGTGCTTTATTTTAAAACCAGGGTTAACGACTGGTTTTCAAGCAATTTCTTGTTCCACTTGTTTGTAAACATTTTCGAATCCTTTTCTCCATGGTACAGAGTTTACATTCTTTTGTCTAGACTAGATTCGCCTAGATTTGTTCCATTACGCTGTCAAGTATGACTTGAAATCAGTCGAACAGTCATAAACCACCGTTAAATGTGAGTGAATAATGTAAGCAAAATAGATCGAAAAGAACTGATTTGAGTGTCAAATACAAACTGAAGTTTTGAATGCCCATGAAAAATAAGTGAGCGCAGCGCAATGGAGGATTTGAAAATTTCACATCTTCATTGTAAAATTCAAAAAATTATGATTTTTTACTTTCTCGTAAATGAAGTACAGAGAAAGTATTATAATTGCAAAAAAGATGAGAGAGAGAGAGAGAACTTGCGAGTGTGACAAAACTCCGTATTTTAGACTTCCTTGAGTTCGGAAAACACATTTTGGAAAAATGTTTGTCTGACTGTCCATCCGTCTGTCATCAAGAAAACTCAAAAACACGTTGAGATTGACCATATATGTGAGTATACCAAAAAATGTCCTAAAATGTGAATACAGGTTCAATAATTATAGTGATTGTTATATCAATAGTATGCTGTTCTTGAGAAATATAAAAATAATACGTTGTATAAAAATGTGAATATAAATAGTATGCTGTTCTAACTTGAACCGCCCCCCCCCACCAATTCCGATACTTTAATAAAGGTCATAAATAATCTCTAAATATCATACTACTGCACATAGATAAATAAAAGTAGGTTAGTAGATGAATAATATTTATAAATATTATATTCACCTAAATTTGAAAAAAAAAGTGCCTTTTGAGAAACGGCAAAAATTCATTTCTTTCCATTTTAGGGCTTCTCGTTAGCAGAATTAAAAAAAAATAATTTATGAGATTTCGGTTTTTGAAACCTATACAATAATTAATTTTTCGTAGCAAAAATATTAAAATTTTTAAGAAATTATTTTTTAAAGCTACAAATATTTTTTAAAAGTATTTTTTAAACATTTTTACATGTTATAACATGTTCAACATAACTAGATAGTTGAAAACACATTAAAAATATAATTATAAAAAAGTGAATAATAACAAATTAATTTAATTGAATATAATTGGAAATTTATAATTTCCAATTTAAAAATACCTGCAGAAATAGCAATTTTATTCCTTTGCAATAAATTAGTCGAATTTAAAAATTGCAAACGATTTTTTTTACTATTTTATATTGAGCAAGCTAATAATGATTTTGGGAATAATTTATTCTTTTTTTTAATATGTTGATGAAATCAGTTGTTATGTCTTGAAAGTTTTGTGATTTTATTTGGAAACATTTGTGAAGCTAATTATTTTGAATTATTTTTTAATTTCTTTCACATTCTCGAAATGTATCAGCTTTCGAATTAAAAAAAAAAGAACCCTTATAAATTATTTCAATAATATTTTGTTATATTATATACTTTGTCCGACAATCCAACCTTAGCATTCGCCAATCAACAGCTCCAGGCTCAGTCTATTTACTTGGCATCCGTCTATTCTTTAACCTTCGCTCGTCAAAAGGCGAACGCACGGAGCTCAGTCGGCTTGTGCGACCTTGAAAACAACCGAATGTGCTTACCTATCGAGGTAATTGAGGTTGATCTCAATTACGGAAATAAAAGTAATGCTTTAAAGGATGTAAACATGTTGAGATTTGAAGAAACAAGTTATATCAGCTTGACACTTTGGAAACCTGTAATCCAACATTAATTATAGTTTGCTTAATTTGTTATCTGATACGGATGTTTTGAAATACTCGTAAGCACTTGCAATTTATTCGAATTATTTTTGCACAGTCGACCATTGAAAATAACTCAGCAAGAGAGATTTATTAGGTTCAAGGCAGGCGTTTGATTTACTTTAACGATATTTAATGCAAACGAGCATGATTTTTTTTTCACTTTGAGATAAATTGCTTTAAAAGTTTTCATTGGCATATGGCTTGAATGTAACAATATTTCAATAAATGATAGTTGTTTATTGATTGCCAAAAGAGTTCACTCCAAAATTGTGAATAAAAAGACAATTAACTGTTTTACAAATTTTTTCATCTATTTATCACAAACACGAATTATTTATTCTGAATGAAAATAACATTATGTCGAAATAGTTTTTAAAGAAACGGGTATTAATCTGTGTTGCTTAAAATGTAAATAAAAATGTAATGGAAGCACTTGTTTCATTACAAATAAACTCTTTTAGTATATTATTCTAGGGGACCATTCTAAAATCAAATATTATGAAAACAATGTTCGGCTTGTGAGGTATTGGATCAAGATGCAATTATATACTTATTTTAGCCTTACGGTAGATGACACTTGATGCTAATACATTTTTTTCAAATACTAATTTATTAATTTTGTTAATTCTTTATTAACAAGAAACTAACTTAACTTTCCCACCATCAAATGGGAATGTCTTCATCCCCTCCCCAACTAACGAGGTTATGGTTAGCATTTTTTCAACCGATAATTTAAACGATTCTGTTTATTTTCTTAGTGTTTGATACCTTTAAAATTAAACATTGTTAATTAATCGATTTTTCTGATTCATTTTGAATAATAACATAAATTAGAACAATAAATGAAACAGAATAAAGGAAATTAAAAATTTCTAATCTCTCTCACTTTACTCTAAGTGTCGTAGAAAATTCACGCATTTGCGTTCCCGTAACTGGTGTTGAAAATCCACGCACTTTGACCTAATTAGGAATTGACTTTAATTTTTTTTCTGTGTGCCTTTATCCAAATTTGAAAAATATTTAATTAAGTTAACATCTTTTGGAATGCAAGGTATCGTAGGAATAGTTAAAGGAATATGTTAATTAATTTTGGAGATCATACAAAAAAAAAAAAAAAGAAAAGAATACTGTTTTCTCCCCTCCAAAGCATTCATTATGCAGAATTTTATTGCCAGAAAAACATAAAAGTTAAAAACTAAAGCCAAATATAAAAACTAATCAACATAGACTTTTAGGAATATTTTTATTCATATCAGTCGAAGTTTTATTGAAATCCCCTTTGATTAGTTTCTATTAGTGACGAGAAAACAAAAAAGAAATTGTTGCAACGTTGTTTTTTACATTTTTTTAAATGTTTGTTTATTTTTTCGGCCCCAGAAATAAATTACAAAAAAAAAACCTGTAAATTATTGCCAATTTATCTGCTTTAAAAATCTTGGCATAATCTCAAAACCGTCATGTAAACTGGGAGCCAAGAAAATAAGTCTATGTTAATTAAACTTAAAAACTATTTTTTTCATTGTCATTTGTATGTTAATGGTAATAATTTTGTTTAATATAGGAACGGTAATACAGAAAGAATTTTAATGACACACTGCAAATTATTAAATATTTTAACGAATACAATTTATATTGCATTTTGTCAAAGTGAATATGATTTTTCAATAGTTGTGAAGCTTGAATAATATTGAGTCATAAACAAAACCATTGAAGAATTCTCCGAAAAGTTGTAGCACATCTCGAAGCAATAGTTATCAAGAAAAAAAGATAACACTAAAGTGGAAAGGCAAGATAAAGATGTTGTTTCATGACAAAAGCAACAGAAAAAAAAGATACTCAAGGATAAAAGAGTTTAAAATGCAAGAAATTTAGGAATGCATATAAAAATAGAGGTCATTTTCCCCACCTTTTGCTTGAATAGTTCTTATCTTTTTCATACTTAATATCTTTGTGTAACACAGCGAGAAAATGATATCTGCCTTTTTTTAACACAATAGGTACTTTACGTCTTAAATCTTTATAAGAAAGATCCTTTATCTTGTTTTGAAGAGTAAGGCTTAGGAACAGAATAATTTTGTGCCAGTATTACTCGCGAAATCAGATGTCAGAAAAAACTTTTAGTTTCTTAAAAATTTTCTTTTAGCAATTCCTTTTTGACGGTAAAAATATTTTCCCCTCTCATCTCAATAGAAAATTCCGCAATACTAAAATTAGAAATAAATGAACGATGAAGCATTAATTCTTAAAAGGAACGGAAATAAAAGTTAATAAAAGATATTCATATAGAAAACTATAATTATAATTTTTAATCTATTATTATAATGTACCACTCCCACCTATCAATTAATAATAAGAATGTGTAAAACAAACGTAGTGTGAAAAATGTTATGATCTTGATAATTTTCTAATTATTTAATAGAAATTGAAACTTACAGGTTTAGAATTTCTGTTTTAGAAAAAAAAAATTCAGGTATCTTTTTTACGAGTATATTAAGATTGTAGAGGAAAAGGAAACTTATAACGAATATTTATCTTATTTTATTTTGAGTGGAGAAATAATTGTAATCATCAAAATGCTTTATCTGAATATTTTGGGAAATTGTCGCGTTTTAGATTTAATGGAGTCTAAAAAACGTATTTTAAGAATTATTGTTCCCTTTTATTGATGAATGCAGCAATTAGCATTAAATTACAGAACTGAAATGTGAAAAATGATTTTTTTCTTTGCTATGAAAAAGTATGGCTTGATTCAAACTCAAGATTTAAAGATTTCTATCAAATTTCCTAATGTGAACAAATTATTCTCGTTTGTGGAAAAGTCAGCATGACCACTCAAAACAGAAAGAGCTAGATTAAAGAAATTTGGAAATTTGATGTATAGTATCTTAATAAATGTAGATGTGTATTAAATTTTGGATTAAATTCGTCACTGGGGGACTGTGTTTGATAACGATGTCTATATATTCAAATGCATGTGATCGGGTTAGCTAAAAAATGCAACAATTTTGAAAAAGGAAAACGACAAAGAATATTGCAACCCCAAAATTTTTCATGCATTTAAAGAAAAGGATTTTTAATTTGATTATTTTGGGTTTTTTTAGTTTATATTTAATTATTATATGAATTCTTAAAACTTGTATAAATTTGTGTCAATCAATTGAAGACACACATATGGAATTAGAATTTAATTGAAATTAATAGCGTAATTGGTAATCACATTTTGAAAATACAAGTATTAAAACGAGTTTTATTGATATTGGGAACAGTTCACTATAAAAACTTCAGAGCTCATCGAGGATCGAGCGAAAAATTGAATACAAAATTCAATTTAACAATCATGAAACAAATCAAATCAAAGGTGTATAAAAATAGTAGTTCTAAATGGTAATATGTAACAGCTTTAGTTAATCAGCTTAATACTATAATGACTTGATCCTATCCAATTAAATAAGAGCGTCGCGTTTAAAGACAAAACATTTATTTATAGCCGTATATACAATAAACACAACTCGTTCTCATCTAGACAAATATTATTGATAATATTTACATCTCAGTTAACAGTTATGCATGAATAGTTCCTAGATTAATTCCTGTGCAACAACCTTACAAGAAAAGCTAACAGGCTGTTAGCGCATCCGGCTACTGCAGTGATAGCTCAAGGTATCCACCGATAATCATCTGGTGGATCTTAAATCAGAAGCTCGATTCACACGAATCTTCTCTCATTTCTTTCAAACGACGATTTCGAAAACTTCGAAAAGATCGAAGTCTCTCTAGTGCTCTCCAGCCGATTTTCTTCTAAAATCTTGCATTTTATCTTCTGTCGAAACTCCGCCTCTCATTTTCGCATTGGTGCTCTTGAGATGCCGGCCCCCTAATAATTATTCAGAAATATTCCCAGTAGTTCGCAGTTGACCGTGGGAATGTTCGTTAATAAACCTCGTAGCTACCCTCCACAATGAAAAATATTTACACTCAAAGGGTTTGACACTCTTACACTTCTAAAATACGATTTATTTCTTTGGAGGGCCGGAAAACGCACGTGTGATTCGTTATCAGAACTCGACTCCAAATGGTCCCCCGTCTGGAGCAATTACAAAGAGAGTCATACAGTCACCCCACAGCTGACCGGATGTCATAACGGTCAAACAGGTGTCTCTTAGAGAGGGAGAATATCTCTATAATACTCCGCACGCCTTATGCAGGGTTTACACTCCGCAAGTTATAAGACGACAAGTAGGCAGAGCATTCGTGAAAAGGTTGAAAAATACTGTTTGGTGGATGGCAAGCAACTGTCCCGCAGGGACAACTACAAGCCGCAGTATTCTATTTTTTCTCACTGCTCATGCGTGTGTAGAAAGGCTCCGGTTTGGAAAAATTGATCTCTTATAATAGATTAATTCATAAATCATTACTCTTTGTTATTTCTCTGATGCAAGGGAGTTTGTGTTTTTTTTTTCATTTTATTCACCATTTATTTTCTGCAGTTGTCCAAATTTATGTAAGTTAACTATTTATTTTTATTTTACCGCGTTTCTGAGATTAAATATCTATAATACAATACGCAGTGAAATTCAAGGACACTAAAACGGCATTTTATAGAGAAGCATGGAATGCTCGAATTTATCTTAATGAAATTAGCAAACACAAAGCAGACCCTTTCTGTATATGCGCTGTCTACTTGTCATCTTATAACTGACCGAATGTAAACCTGGCATTAATAACAGTTATTTAAAATCATATTTATTTTTTATGGGTAATAAAGCTTTGTAAAGGGTGTCCCAAAATTAACGCAAGATTTGAATTAAATAGAAAACACAGTTTGTAATATTAAGATTGTTATTTTTTTATTGAATCATTAAAGACATAAGATAGGGTTATTTATGGAATGACACATAGGACAAATGGCTTCTACGGCTTTGCTGGCACATATGCACTCTTTTATCGAAATTTTTCATGACCATTTTGCATGTGGTTGAATTTCCCTGATGAAACATTGAATTTCCTCTTTACATGTGTGCTTGTGAGTATGTTAGCATGGATCTTTGACTAAAAATAAGCCCATAAAAAGAAATCCAACGGTGTTGAATCATACAACCTAGGGGTCCAATTTTCAATATTTTTAAATGTGATCACCAGGTTTTCATTATTTTTTAAATATTATTCAATAATGAAAACGAGTTGTTGTGTCGCGTAACGCTCCATTTTTATTAATCCTAAACTCTCAGCTACAATATTGTTCATTTTCAGGGTTGCCAACAAGTTACTGCAAAAATGGCGGCAGATTCAAATCTTGCGTTAATTTTGGGTAAAAATGACAGATGAGGGGGTATTTAGCTTATATAGAATTAAAAGTCGGAAATGAATTAGTTTTTATTATCAAAAGATCGACAAAAAATCTTAAAGTTTTATTTTGCTTCTTCTTTTATAATCAAATTGAAAGCAAGTTACAATTGTTAGATCCTATTACATTATATATATATATATATATATAATTTAATATAGATTTTCTTATATTAAATTAACAAAGAAATTCGAATCGTTCAAATTCGGTCCATGTTGCAGAGGTTTAACCAATCAAAAAGCCGCTTTTTTCAGCAGAATCGGTTCACTTCTTTTAACGAAGTTGCCGGAAGTAAGTCGTGTATGGGCGAAATCATTAACGGTTCGTTACTTTCCAAACTCCTCGCTGCAACCGTCTATTTATACGGAATTAATAATGGTCACGCGATCCTTTCAATTTCATGACACATCAAGGTAGTTTCAAGGCCAGACAGAAGGGTCTATATTCAGTATCGCTTTCAGAAAAGAAAATCCTATTTTCTATTCTAACTTCTTCTTTTTTTGTTGAAGTCTCCGCATTCTTGAAGAAAGTAACGCAATCTCTAAGAAATTCGATTTTTTAAAAAGATTTTTTTGAATTCGATAAAAACCTCAATGAGATTATTTCTGAGTATTTGGAATGCGGTTTGCACAAAGTGGATTTCTAGCTAAAGCTGTGGGACTAACAAAGGATCAGACGGGTTGATTAAAAAATGTTATTAAACTAATTATGAAACAAATAAATCTGTATTAAATACAAATTCTATGAATTATAAATGGATAATATAATATAAATACTTTATTTATAAATGATTAGGTTTGTCTATTTGTTTTATTACATTCATTGAATTAATAATTATCGAGTGCCTGTTCTCTAGCTCAGAGGTAGCGTGTCTTCCTCGCGTTCTGGGAGTCCCGGTTCAGGTATGGCTGTTCTTCTATGTTCTGTCTGCAATGTGTGTGAAGTAACCCTGTAAAAAGTGGATGTGCCAAGCAAATGTGGTGAGTGTGTAGCTAAGTCTACTTTTGGCCCTAGTTAGCGCTACTTCGGAAAGAAAATATGCTCCTTTCGGCTTAAATCTGCTGCTGTATCAGCAGGGGGCTTGTCCGTAGTCAAGTGCCATAAGTAACAACAACAACATAATTGTTGAGTTTTTAGTTAAATGATATTAAGCACATACAAACCGCGAATGCAACATATCTATGAGTCATAAAAAATAAAAATATGTAAATTGTCACAAAATTATTGAAAAAAATTAATATTAATCATAGAGAAGAAGATTTTATTAAAAATGATTTGAATTTAAAATATATAAAAAATGAAATTTACGATCGCTAATTTCAAGTTATTATGTGAGAACATTACTATTATTTTTTGTCAGTTTTTGTCTTAATTAATTTAAGTCATTAACCAGCTTAAAACGGTTTGAACCAATCACGTAATTTCTCTATCGGTCTCTATCCCTCTCTCTATATAATGATAATTTTTTAAACTTTCATTTTTAATTTTTATAGCTGGCAAACAAAGTTTTGGTTCTAGATCGATTTTGTGATGAAATAATATCTATGATGTCATGGTTCTACGTAAAACTTTAAAAAACGCATCTGTTGTGAAGAAACGTTCATAATAATAATGCAAATACTGGTAAAAGCATGTAAAAAAATTCAACCGATAATTTCCGGCGGCCCATAATTTTTATATTTTACCCGCAAAATAAATTCAAAATGTGGTGCTAAATTAATCAATTTAGTGAAATTCCTTATCACCTCATAATGTGCATCATCGGAAAATATCTAGTTAAGGTGATTTAAAGAAAGTTATTATCTTTTCGTTCAATTCATTTCAATTCATACCTAAGAGAACCATAAGTAGATAAGATTTAAGATATTAGATTTTTGTTTCCAAGTAAAGCAATACTTTTCATTACATGTTAATATCTGGAAAACAAAATTAATTGGATTTTTATCCCTACACCATCAAATCCTTGCATTTACGGATGGTTATTATTATTATTATTCAATAATTATCGATTTACTGATTATTCACTGGTATTAAGACTCTATAAGTAAATAATCTTGATCCAGATTTTTTTACAAAAATATGTACTTTAAATATATATATATATATATATATATATATATATATATATA
>JAOUZG010016644.1:5440089-5455549 GCA_026289955.1 Argiope argentata | reverse complement strand
ACAATATATATATATATATATATATATATATATATATATATATTGTTTATTTACATGCCTTAAGTAATTTCGGCAATTCTCTATCTCAGTTAGAACTTTTTAATTACCACTATTAATAAATCTTCAACTTCCTTTAAAATAACATAGGGATTTAATTTTTTTGAATCTCCATTCACAATATATAACTTTAACAGCAATTTCAGTAATTCTGAAATTATCCAATCATAATAGTGATTTCTAAATCCCAATGCATAAAGGTTATAGGATGTGAATTTCTTTTTCTGACTGAATGAAATAAATCATTCAAGGATTTTTATTGCCAGAACGCGGAAAAAGTTATTTTCCTTGTTTGAATACCGAACGTTTTCAGCGTCTAATGACATCCTTGAACGGCAAAAATCATGCCTATACTATATGGCATATAGAATGGTCGAGAATTTTCTCATGACCATTAAATTGCTAATAATCAATCATTCAACACTTTTTTTTTGCTTTGTTGATATTACACTACCAGTAATTTACTATTTATAGCAATTTTAATGTTTTTTGACCAGGATTTAAATGATAAATTAAACGCAATTACTTTCTGGGTAATTAATGTTTCTAAATTATAATTTCAAACTTGTATAGATAATTAAGTAATCATTATGTTTTTAAAATATAACTTAAAGCTGAAAGGAATCATCTGCTTAGAAATTAGCAGCGTTGCAATTTTTTTCTTTAAAAGATGGCAATTGAAAGACAAACGATATTTTATCCGTAAGAAGCCAATTATTTTTAATGAACTTAAGTACTTTCTGTACTTAATAAAAATATAAGTAATAAAATCATATTAATTCATTGTAATTGTGCTACATGTTTCCTAGTAATTGTGGCAAAATCTCAGCAGGGGATCGGAAAATCGCTGGTTTGAGTCCTGATTTTATTTTTTCATCGTAATTAATACAAGCCAAACCCATTGAGATCAATGACTTTCTGTTTGTAAGACAAGAAAATGAGGAGAAAAAAATTGCAACTTAAGCGTTATATTTGCCAATTGACCACAGGTTGAAATGGCGTTACACGTTACAAATTCTAAATAGAGGAATTCTAAACAAATTCTTAATATAACTAAGCCAAATCAGACTATTTTAATTAATCTTTAGGCACGATGATATAAATTCCATGATCTATACATGAAATACCAAGTTTATAAAGAAAAAAAGTTGTGGAAAAGTAACGATATAAATGCCTGACGCTGGAGTCAATAAATAGACTCATTATATATTAATATTCATATTACTTTGAGAGTATGTATTACCTTTTCTATATTCACTTATTTAATTTGAGATTTAATTTTCTATAATTAAAATTTGTTATCAATTTTCCACTTGATTTTTTATATTTCGAAATTTTAAACAGTTGTATGTTCGTGATGACAATACATTATTTTAGTGTTCTTTGAACTTTATCGTTGATGTATTAGTTTATTAGTTTTTTTTTATTCCCCATGCGTAACATTACCAAGCAGTGAATTTGAATAAAACTGATTCATGATCTTATAATATTGATCACATGAAATAAAAAAACATATAAAAACTTGTAAAGTAAGCATAATTAAAAATAAAAAGCCGTGTTTTGGTAAACCAATACAAGCAATTTTTTTTAAAAAAGAGTTTATAATTAATTCAATATATCATTCACCTTTGATATGAAGAAAGAATTTTTTTACCACCTTTCCATTTGATTTTTAACGCCTCGATTATTGAAAGTTTTTCTTTATCTTGAAGCATGAGAAATTTCTTAAGAACCTATCTCTGTATTAGAAACTATTGGTTAAATACATTTAATAAAAAGAGCTTTTAAAATTCATTTTTGGTTGCATGTTAAAAAGTCAAGTGCTTTTCTTTTGAATATCTACGGGCTTTTACATTTATAGGCAAATATATATAATCACAAAATTCTGACACATCAGCCAGAAAATGAAAAATTGATAGCAAAATTCCATATTTACAAATATGTAACTAACCTATTTAAATAAAAGTGTATAGCAAAATTCATTTTTAAGCTGTTTCTACAGAATTTAATACAGGCATCAAGGAATTTCTTAAAATCAGTTTATTTGAATAAAAAGACCAATTTGATAATATTTCAGAATAAATTTTAATATATTGCGTAAACTACCAAAAAATCGTTTGATATACACAATTTTTAATTATAAAAAGGCTTTTTTTAATAAAATGAAAAAAGTTTGTTTTACTCACCGTAATTAAACGTGAAAGGATGTTTTCATATAAACGATTTTTCCTAGTATAGATTTTTTCCCAACTATTGCGAGTATATCTACTTTCTTTTTCGAATTAATTTATTTTTAAATAACACAGGACAGAGAATTTCTGATGAGCGCATTTACAGATGATGATATAAATTGATGAGCATATTTACAGATGATGATAGAAATTGATGAGCAGACTTAAATTGATCAAATGATCCGTACATTAAAGAGATGAAATAACGTAAGGTATAAAATGTTAACGCAAAAATAACATATTCCACCGAAATCAAAAGCGGGTTGCCAGATTCCAAGTTCGAAAAAGATGCAAAAGAAACAGGGGATAAAAAAACTTATTAGGAGTGGCAACATCAACCGCAATTTCGATTTGGATTTATAAAAGATTATTTCTCTACGGCCAATTTCTAACATTAAAATAAAACAAATTTTTAACATTTGAGTAATTTTTTCCCGTCTAATTCCACTCTTCCTAATAGTTCTTGATAGAATAATTTCCCTTGGAAGCATTTCCATTAGCATCGTTTCCTCAATTTAAATGCTTTATCTCCGCTGCTGAATCAGAAGAGAATGCATGGATCGATACGCGCCGTTAGATGCAGATTGGAATTTATTTTTTATACGAAAGAATATCTATTAATTTCTTCCTAAGTAGATACTGAAAAGAAAGATTGAAAAAAATTTCTAAGGGCAATTAAAGAGAAACAAAAGGAGAGAGAGAGAAAATATTTAAATAAAGTGTCTAAGGAGGAATACTTAAATAATTAGTCTTAATAGGTCTTTGAAAAATGTGCGCCATTTGTCAAGGTCATTTATAGGAAATGTTCAAATAAAAAGTATCATAATCTTTAAAAAAATTGAGATAGAGATTTTTTTTTAAAATTTCAGTTATCTGTTCCTCAGTTGCATAATATAGCAATATTTTAGCTCTTTAAAGAATATTTTTTGCCATTTCATTTTTTATATTTGCAAGTAATTTTTCTGAATAGTTGCGCATAATTTAAAAAATAGGATAAATAGACCATCACTTATCAATCTACTTCCAATAAAGTCAATTTCACTAAAAATGATTTATTTAATTTAATAGAAAAAAACTATTCATATTATTAACAAATAATAATTATGATACAAATATTTATGAAAAAGAGAAGGGTTGTTGCTTGATGGCATATTTCATTATCTAGATCAGAAACAAATGGGAATTCGCTTTGTGATGATCTAGCAAATCAATAAATGTCAAATACTCATCCGCTAGGGTGTTGAAAAAATTGGGAGAAGGCGCTCTTTATCCTATCAGAGCATAAAACTTTATAAAAAATCAATTTCAATTAAACATTGAGTGGGGTTTCAAAAGCAGATATTAAATTACTTAATTAAATAAAGCAGAAAAAAAAACGATTCCCACGAAAATTTTGTAATTTAATTTAACTTAAATGGATATTTTTTCATTTATGAAAAATTTAAATTTCTGTTTTTTTTTTTACCTAAATAGCGATTATTTACATGTGATATTACTACGATTTAAAAAAAAATATTTTCTATGTATTTGGATTATCTTCAAAAGTTACACCAAATTAGTCATTTTCGAAAGACTAAACGTAAATATAAGTTTTTTTTCTTAATCTTAAAATAAAAGAAAATTATTTTCCCAAAAGTCATTGATTTGTATTTAACCCTTAATAACCTAGAGTTTCAATTTTGATACCAATCTTTTAAACCGAATGTTCACATTACTATTAGTTTTTTTTATAGGTTGGCTGTACGTATTTTACTGTTGTATAATATTCTTGCCAACGAAATTAAAAAAAAATCAAATGTCATTATTGCTTAATTTTATCTATGGCATATTACTTGCGCGGCAAAGTGAACAAGTAAACACATTTTACTAAAAGTTTTGTTGAATACAAATTTGATATATTTTCTTTTTCTGAAGAATATAATTACTTGCGATAATAAAAACAATCAATGTTTCGCATTATTTCATGCATAGGTATATCTGATTTCTTTATGGCGTTAATGCCTGAAGTATCAAAATTGATACCCGTTTTTTTTCTAAATAAATATGTAAAATAAATATTGTGATTTTTTTTAGCTATTTTTCCCTTCATCTAGACCCTCAAGCAAACACAGTAATATTAAAAATAAATCACTTTGGTAAATCAGGCTACTAAGGGTTAAGTCTATTAATTCAGTTGATAAAAAATTAATCCTTTCTACAAAGTTCTTATTGTCTCTTATTCGTAATAGGTCCGAACAAAAAGGATAAAGAAATCAAAAAGTACAAGAACAAATGTAAAAACACTAATTAAGAACCCATTTTGTAGAAGAATAGGTTAAAGTTGCCAAAACATCTTTTGTGACTAATTACTAAGGAACGATTTTTTTGTAGCGAGATAATTGATTACTAATTTGTTCTAAATCGTTTCCATTTTAAGAACACAGCTACTGAATAAAAAATTATTATTTAATTGACTTTTTTACAAAACAATACACAATTATTTGTAACCAAACAGCTGTGGCAGGAAGCCTAAAGTTTATCGCATTGTTGACGGGAGATGCGAGTTGGCATCTTTCACCATTCGACTGTTTTTGAAAGGAAATGCTGCTTCGCATCTTTTACAACAGAACTAAAATAACAAAATAAAGTTAAATAAATATTTTGGGAACGGAGCGATGGTGTGGTAACAATGATTGTATTATATTTTGAAATTTAAGATTACAAGTACACATGTATTTTGGGCCTCTACCAAATAGATGTCTTTTTATTCCGCTGTATCAAGACCTTTCGATTTCAGCATTTTCTTTTCTTTTTTTTTTTTTACTTTTTATCTTTACGTGCCTAAGGCTTATTCTGATTTCGTTAAATTTTTATAATAGATTATATATTTTTGAAGGCATAATAATTTATATATGCATATTAATATGAGAGAAATTTAGATTAGAATCTATTTGAATTTTATGACATGCTTTTGTTGTATTGTTTACAAAAACCGCAGAATATGTATATACATATACATATATAAAACATGTTTTGTTTTACAGAAAATCAGATGTGGTGTCCTATTATATATTTTTTATTCTTCATGATGTTAGGAAAAGACTTCAACTTTTATTCATTACTAGCCACCTTTGGCGCCCAGTTGGTTCGCCATCTTAATGTTAGGTTAAAATTTTCAAACATATTTTATATAACTTTAATAACTTCTTCATTAAGACATCAAATTTTAATAATCATATAATTCACTCATACTATTATAAAGGCTTTAAGAGGTAATTCATTACGAATATTCCGAATTTTTTTATCAGCTCTCATAAAATTTAAACTTTAAATTAAAGTGGAAACTATTAAACTACAATTAATGTATAAAAAATTTTATAATGAAACCAAGATTTTTTTAAATATAAGTTCTTAAAACAGAATTGATCAGCATTTAAGTTTTGTGGAATAATTTTCATAATTTATGGAATATCTCAAGAATTATTAAACAGAACTTTCTAAGATTCATCCTAAAATTCAGTTTTAAGTCTTACTTTCAAAAGGATTTTAATGTTGTGAATACATTTAAAATGTTTCGATAAATATATACTTAAAAATTGCGAAGTTTAACTTTATGCAGTCTTTTAGTACTAAGGAATCATATTCTGCGTAATATTCTTTCAACTTTTAAATAAATCTTCTGTGATCAAATTTGAACGATTTTTAAGTACAAAAAACATCACTGTAATTTTCTAAAAGATATGGATTAATTTTTACAAGATATTGAGCTTTTCAATCGTATAAATCAATAATATGTAAATTAAAATAGGTAGTAAAAATTAATAAATACTCCATTTTTTTAATTTTCAGTTTAACTAGATATTAAATATGACATCTTTATTCATTTTTATTAAAATAAATAAATAAATATTTTCGAAAATACAATTTAAAATAAATTGATATAGCCCAAATAAATCGCAATTTTGATCATTTTATAGTTCTAAAATAATTATGTTTGAGGTTTTTTTAATACTTATTTCAGATAAATGTAGAAGATTAACTCTTACCGAAACTTTATCCACTTCATTGAGATTTATTTATGTTGATAAAATTTGTGACCATATAGTGAATATCTGAGATTCTAAAGTATCTTCTATCCAAATCTTCCGTCGAGTTAAATAATTAAAATCATCGGAGTGAAAATATATCCAATATTTCTTATCTTCAGAAAAAAATATACGTCATTATCGTTAGGATGATATCAAGATGGGTTCTTCATTCCTCAAAAAAGTCCACACTTTTGGATAAAACTATGTATTTGCAGCTGATATAGTAAAGAAAAAAAATTCTCCGAAATGAGATTTCTCATTACCATTTAAAAATCTGACACTATAAAAAGGAAAACGATATTTTTTGTATGCTTTAAAAATTTTACTTAGAGGAAAAAAATCAAATAAATGAAATAAATAAATTTCTATAAGTCAAATAGAAAGCAAACGATATTTTTGGAACGTAATAATTTTTATACTAATGAGTTTATTAAATATGGATAAAAAATTCTTTCTTATATTTACACGCTTCAGAATTTAATTTAATAGTGTTATTTGCGATTTGGGGATAAATTTTTTGGGTTCTTCAAAAATTTTACTTAGAGGAAAAAAATCAATTAAATGAAATAAATAAGTTTCATAAAATCAAATAGAAAGCAAACGATATTTTTGGAACATAATAATTTTTATACTAATGAGTTTATTAAATATGGATAAAAAATTCTTTCGTATATTTACACTTTTCAGAATTTAATTTAATAATGTAATTTGCGATTTGAGGATAAATAGGTTTGAGAAAAAATAATAAAAATTACATTCGTATCAGAAAAAAATACAAGTTGTAAATACTTTAAACACAATCATAATTAATAAAACTTTATTCTATTAAACTTTTTTCTTATTTTTTTATTTATTCTCACGTTAATAGAAATAATTTATATGCATTTCTTTTATTACTTTAACTATTAGTTAAATATTTATTAAATTTTTTAAATTAGAATTAGTCCTTTAATATTTTATTTATTTAATGAATCATTTTTCATGAATCACAGAATGTTATATACAATTTTGGATATCTGATAAATAATAATGAATCAATTCTCGTTGAAATAATACAGTTTAATCTTAGAATATATAATATTTGCCCCACACATGGAGAAAGGTTAATAGTGTCACTTCACAGCATAAGACAGATTGTAGCAAAAAGTGTACATTGCCAGTTGTTAGATACAAGCACTTATACGATTGCTTTGTAAAAAATTTATAATTTCAGTAGAAAAATTTCATAACTCGGAATAAGGATTTAGTCATGGAAAGGATAACTTTTTAGACGCTCTGTTTAGTTTAGTATAGAAGGACGGTTTCTGAAGGAGCATTTAAAAAAACAGATTTTCATTTTTTTAACATAAAAAGAAAATTTTCACGAAAAGTTATCAAGGATAGTATATTTAGATATTGCTGGCGGTTAAGTTGCTATATAACTAAAAAGAATTAATTTAATTGTAATTCTAGCCATAAAAAATATTTGCTAACTATTTTATTGACTAATTATCGGTTATTATTTTAGAAGCCAATCTTTAAAAGATTACAATTGTTCTTTTATTTTTCGAATTAATTAACGCAGTCGTTTTAAAGAAAACAATCCGAAAAAAAAATCCATGCAGTTTCAGGCATTTGTAGTCTGATAGCAGGGAAAAAATGAAACTTCCGCCTTCGACTTCTTTTGTTAACTTCCACATTAGAATGTTATTTTTACTATGCAATTAAAATTAATCAATACAGTGTGTTATGTAATCAAAATTACATAAACTGCCTTTAAACTTTTTTTCTCAACTATGCAATTTAAATAATAAAAATATTCAGTCCACAAATAGCTTTTAATAATTATTTTTTTTCGAAATTTTCTCTTTCCCCCGAATATAATTTCAGAATTATTATTAGAAGAAACCATTTTTGCATTATTTAAAAATAAGATAAAAATACCCGTTCAATTCTACATTTCAAATTAAATGCATTGTTGCACGTCAGAATTTGAATGTTTGCTAAAACTCGTGTAATACACATAAACTGACATTATTCAGAACAGATATAATCCAGATATTTTTTTGAACTCAAGGCGATACAAAATTCAGAGGTTCATTCAAATTTCAATGTGAATTTTATACCGATTTCCATAATTCTCTAGAAAATAAAAGAATATCGATTTTAGAGATTTAATTATAATTCATGATGCCAATTTTTTTCTAAATTTAGGTTTAAGTTGAAAATTTTCAAATTTGTTTACAATACATGGATATTTTCACAGTTACAAATGATATGTGTATTTTTTATTTTTGGATATTCAAAAGTAATTTTAATATCTTATCTTCGTATCTAAAATTGTTGAAAGGAATCACAGAGAGGCTGAGTAAATGATGATAAAATAAAAATTCTCATTTGATAAAATCCGGATTAAGCCCATTCATATGGAACCGGTTTCTTTATTTATTTATGCGTTGCTACGGTTTTGTTTACGGTTTATTGTTGGAAGTGATATCTGAGGAATGTGAATCGTGTGTTTTCTTCGTGGGGGAACATTACAAGAAAAAAAAAGTTTTATTCCTATCTTTCGTGTGTTTTCATCGTGGGGGAACATTACAAGAAAAAAAAAGTTTTTATTCCTATCTTTCAAGTAGCTGACCATTGTTACATATAAAATTGGTTATCATAGATTGGCCATCAAATATAAAAAAAAGGTTTTAAAGTTTTTCCCTATGAAGTAAACAGAAGATTAAAAAAACATTATGGAACCAATATATTTTTTTCATTTAACTAAACTAACTTCATATAAATATTCTGGGCTAAAGATATTCATATCTAATATTTTTATATACTGTGTGTGCATATTTTGTGTACTGCAGTACCATTCATTCTATGGCAATAAAACTGTCAATTTATTGTTTGTATTTTGGTGAAAGTCACAGGTATTGTACAATTATTATACATTATATATAAAAATGAATTTTTGTTTGTTTGTATTCTATGCTCTGCCGTATTATTCACCCGATAGCGATAAAATTTTCCAACATATTGTTTTGAACTTAGAAAATCCATTTTTTCCCATTTTGTGTCCATTTGTATGGACACAAAATGGAATTTTCCATTTTGTATCCATTTTTTGGCCATTTGTATGTTAGATGATGACGAGACGGATAAACACAAAATTTATTTGTTTTTGCTGAATATGGAAAAAAAAATACTGTGTATCCTGAAAAATATAAGAGAATAATTAAGTCCCAAAAAATGAATAAATATTACTTATACTTCTCCTTAATTTATCATTCAATTTAAATGATTGTATTCATTTTTGACTAAAAAATAAATATCACTCTTTTTATCATTCGTAATTAAACAAGTTAACAATTTCGAATTTCAAACGATATTTCCACAATTATTTCTTCTGCGTCAGCAACGCTCCGGATTACCAGTTACTAGGTAATAAAATTCAAAGGTAATAATAACAAATGTTCTCTCTATTTTAAATAAATAATATATTATTTTCATATATATACACGTAGTCATAAATAAATTTATCCATTAACTTCTTGAATAGTAAAATCAATTTACTTATACATTCACTAACTATTTTAAGCTTACTTAATTATATTTCTATCCTTCAAAGACGAATAGCCTAATTATTTTAAACTATTAATGGCACTATATAATGTCGCGCGACCTTAATGTCTTATTTTTTGAGATATTATCGAAATTATGATTTTGTAGTGCAATAGTAAAAAGACTCGCTAATGATTAATGACCAATAGATATTCCCTTTTCGGACAATACTTGCTACCATTTTTTTGTAAATTAATGAATATTTTTTTCTCGTTACATTTATTTTAGGAGTTATTTTTTGAATGGATTATTTCTGTATTATAAATGTTTGTCCTAAAGAGAATTCATTTTTTTTCTGAGAGAATTCATTTTTTGTACAATTATTATAATATGTAAATAAATTCCAAGTTTTCAAATTACTATATATATATATATATATAATTCTAGATACAAGCCCCCCCCCCAGATATCAGACGGTTTTTCAGCAAGGGTGAATTTTTAATAAAGAAACAATTTCTGCGCTCTCAATGAAATCTTTATACATCGAAGAAAGCTTTTAGAATAAAAAATTATGTTTGCCTATTTCATTAAGAAAGTTTCCATTGATAATGTTCTTAAGATAGAATATAAAACGAATAAAATAAAAAGTACTTCTCTACTTTCAATGGCTACAGGAATTCATTTACGAATTACAAAGTCATTTACGAATTAGAAAGAGCTGATGCTTCATAGATTATTCATTGTGTCTATTTAATCGACTTTTTTAGAATGTAGTGTGAGATTTTTTTTTATTTTAAATCCAGTTTAACTTTAGATTTCTTATAAAAAGTGTGAATTATAAATTTTTAAACGTGAAAGAGAAGTTCATTTACATAATGTGTAAAAAATGGATGGAAGAATAAAGACGCGGCAAAAAAGGAAATTTCATCAAATGAAGAATGTTCCAAAATTAACGCAGGATTTGAATTTGCCACCATTCGTTCAGTAAAGTGTTCATAACCCTATTAAAAACCAGTTGTCAACGGATTGTATAGGGTTAGTAAAAATGGAAATTTACACGATAGGAGAAAGTGTTTTCATTTTTAACAATATTTAAAAAAAACAATGAAAATCTGGTGGCCACATGTCGAAAATTTGAGAAGTGGCCCCATAGATCGTGCGAGTTAACACCATTGGATTCTTGGGGTTATTTGAAGTCAAAAGGCTATGCTAATAAGTCCATAGGACAGCGTGCATTGAAGGAGGAATTCAGCCAAATTTCTGCAAAAAGATTTAAAAAAATCTCACAAAAGAATGCGTATGAACCTATGTGTTTTGTCCTATGTGTTATTCCATAGATAACCCTATTTTGTGTGTATACAATTCAATAAAAATATAACAATTAAAAGAAGAAAAAAAAACTGTTTTCTTTTTATTTAATTGAAACCTTGCGTTAACACGTTGTTCAATAATGTAACACTCCATTTTTACTAGCCCTAAGCTATCAATTATGAATTGATTTTTTACCATTGCCAACACTTTACAGTACAAATAGCAGCAAATTGAAATAATTAATCCTTGCATTGATTCTGAGACACCTTTTACAATATAAAAATCTTTGAAAATTCAGTGTTGTGCATATATCTTTTAAATTATAAAATTTTAATTCTTTTAAATATTTTTCAAATCTAAAACATCAACTGTGTGTTATTATTTTAAAACAGTGATGCAACAGTTGCAATATTTATTTTTGAGTATTGAACCTTCTAAATGACGAAATTTCTTTATAACAAATTTTTACTTGGAATTTTAAAATTCGATATATAGATTAAAGCTATATATCAACTATTATCAGCTAGATTATTACCAATTCGCAAATTTCAAGTTCATAGAACTTTAAATAATTAAAAAAAAAGAGATGGGTGGAAGAATAAAAAAAAAACCAATTATTTATTAATTTTAATAAATAATTGTTTTTTTTAATTCTTAATTATTTTATTAATTTTAAAACTAGTAAACAAATAACTCCACACATTAAACAGTTGTTATATGCTAAAATTAATTATTTCATAAATTTACTATTGATAGAAGAACCATAAATTTAAAATACATTTCTTTTCAAAGATTAAATAAAAAAATCTTTCAAGTCACGCTTATTAATAATAATTTAAGCCTTTCTCACATGATGCCATTCTTATTCGCCAAACTTAAATAATTAATTGTTTAACTCAACATAATAAATCACATATTTATTAGCTAAACCCAAGAAACTTAACCTAATTACGCTGACATTTACTTAATTAAGGCATTAACTTTGGGGCTTTTTTAACCACATCGCTTAAAATAATTCATCGCTCAAGCCAGCGCAATATTTTAAATGCATACTACTTAGACCTCAGAAAGTTAAAATAATTATATTGACAATAACTGAAATACTAAATATTTTACGCTTTAATGGGGCTTCTTTCCCTCATCGATAAAAATAATAAATTGCTCAAGTAAATATTTTAAGTAAATAACTATATTCTGAAGATAATAAAGACAGCCGAAAAATCAATTATATAGTACCAACTACTGGTATGGAAGTATAATAACGTCATAAATGATCTGATCCATCACAACGTCCTTCAGTTGCAAGAGATGTCACAAAATAAAAGCTTTATAAAGTAATATTAAAACGGTTTTGTAAATTTTATTTGCCACTTCATTTTGTCATTTCACAAAACTAGCTAACCAATTCAGATCGAAATTTATAATAGAAGAATAATCTATACTACTAATATAAATGTGAAAGCTTGGATGGATGGATGGGTGATGGGGTTCAATCACACCAGAACGGCTAAAGAAAATTGGATGAAATTTAGTACAGAGATAGAGTATAGTCTACAGAAGAACATAGGCTAATCTTTATTCCGGTTAATTGAGGGGCTAATTTTTTCTTAATTAAAAACTAAATTTTCCGCCAAAAAAATAAAAAATAAAAACTGAAAACATCTGCCTGAGCTTTTAGAATCGTTTGTTTTTATTTTTCTATTTCCGGTATTCTTTTAATATTATCTTATTCTAAAGGAAGGTTTATTAATTTTTTTTCTTACGCTGTTCATGTGTTAATATAATTCGATATTTCCGGTTCATTTCTCTTGATTTTTTTTCTTGCTGTACATATCCCTTTTGTCTATTTTCATCATTTTGGATTAAATTTTTTAAAGTATAGTTCCAAGTACATAGCTTTTAAGTAGTTCCCCCCCCCACGCTAAAGATGTTAGACGTAACATGTTTTTAACCGGTTATTTCAAACGATTCTGTTTATTTTCGTAGTGTATGATAAATTTAGAATTAAAAATAGTTAATTAATAGATCTCTTGATTCTCTCAGAAGTGCTTTTGAATAAAGATAAAATAGAGGAATAGAAATAAAAATTTTCTAATCTTTATTGCGTTACCCCAACTGGTGCTTAAAGTTCAAGTCCTTGCTTCCTCCAATTGACGTTGAAAATTTACACATGCATACGGTTTGATAACATTTCACATTGTGATTAGACTGTCAGTTCTCACGTATACACTTTAAAATTTCCACGCGTACGAAGTCGCGGGTAAGAGCTAGTTTAAAATAAATAAGATACAGTTCTTTCATTTATTGTGATAAAAAATTATTCATAAAGTTTTGATATGATTAAATTAACCTTTTTAGAGTGGAGGGTTAAACTACTAGGGCCAAAGGTGGCAAGTTTATTATTTGAAATCGAAAATACTTAATTATGTTAACATTAGCTCACTACAAGGAGCTAATTATTTTAAGCTTTAACTAAGAGAAGGTCTAATATATAAATTGATATATCCCAAAAAAAGAAAGGCTTCTGTATGACTTCTGAAGATGTTCTGGTTTTCTAACCAAGCTAAACATAAATGCGGGACAGTTTCATCTAGAAGTCTTTTAGGAAGGCTATCCACGTGCATACAGAGATGCGAAGTCTGTTATATATGGTGTTATATTCGTCTTGTTATGAATTTTGTGTAAATTAGATGTAAATATTATAAATATATAGGAAATTTTGTGTAAATATTGTAAATATATATGAAATTTTGTGTAAATAATGTAAATATTTTCATTGTATAAAATTAATTGTAATGGAATCGTGCTTCAGCGTGAAAAGACCATTTAAAGGGAATTTATATCAGAATATCGCCATGTTGGACTAATTTGGTGATGTAGGTGCGTTATCGACGTAATGAAGTCTCTAACGGTCTTTACAACAACCAAAAATGTGTAGTAGAAGTAAAAAAATAAAGATTTGTTCTTAGAGAAGGTCGGAGAAAGTTCCACACATTCCCGGAACGAGCGAGCAGTTTCTGAGTTTGCTCCACCCACTTTAGCACGACGCTATTTAAGGCGAGGCTTAAGATGAGATTAATTCGGAGCACGAGCTACGTTAGTTGGTTTGGCTTAAGAGAGCATCTTTTCTTTTTGACGTGCGTTCTATAGCTTTGCTGTTAACCGAAAGTTTACTTTTAATTCGCTGTGAATTTGTAGCTTGTGTTGTATATATTTAATGTATGTTTTCATAGACAATAAAATCTGCATTTTCGTATCGTTCTTGTGTGAGAATTTTCGTAACAGTATTGTTTAATCAACAGAAAATGTCACATTTTTCTTTTATTCTGCATTTTTTACTCATGTTTTTCATTAGATATGACGAAACAAGAGGGTGACAGGGTATCACTACCAGTAAGTGATTATTTTACAAAATAGCAAGTAAAATTAGGAAATGCAAATATAGATTTTATTCAAATTCTTTGATTGTTTTATGAAGAAACTGCAATTTTTACAATACCGAATTTTATATATAAACGAAGGAAATATTTCCTTTTAAATTATACATATAATTTCGACTTCCTTGTCTAGTTTTACATATAAACCTCAAAAGTGATGGATTGTGGCTTGCTATGCATGCACTTCTCGGTACTATTTACAAGATAATGGTGTTTACGGAAACAATGGCCCGATGCCTCTCATGAAACTAAATGTTTAATCAGCTGAAAACTCGCCTGTCGCTCACTCTTCAGAAAATAATGGGATGAGTGACACGTTTTGTGTCTGCTAATGGGAACATTAGGGCGGGAATGTATCATTTTGTGTCTAAATAGGACATGTGATGACGTTAACAGGAACAATGGTTTGAACCACATCAAAATATTAGAATAAGAGGCACTGGATTCTTTAGAATAGGTGTATCGTCGAAAAGGACATTTATTATAAATATCTGGAAGTTAATTTCCTTCCTTGCTTGGCTATTAGGTGATAAATTGTTACTCAGATGATGCGATTGTACTGTTGGAGAGAAATGCAATATATTTTTCATTTTGCTGTAGATGGAATAGACACAAAGCCAAGGTACTGCATACGTGAAAAACAATCACAATAAAAATTATAATTTTATTACTGTAGATTTTAAGTTATGATGCTAGAATTATATATTTTTAAGTCATCCGATATCGATCCGACAGAAAAACATCATGTTCACTCACGGCTTATATTTCGTAATCACCAATATATAGGAAAGCGATGATATTTCAATCATCACAAAATTGATGG
>JAOUZG010016644.1:5407644-5419580 GCA_026289955.1 Argiope argentata | reverse complement strand
TGTGTGTGTGTGTGTGTGAATAATGCATTTAATTCGTTTCAAAACAATCGTGGATAAGATTGAATCCTAAATAAATTCAAGAGGAAGTAAAAATTCTCAATAATGACCTTTAATAAGCCATTATGGCAACTCTTATCATTAGTTGAACTCTGAATATATGATAGTAAAGAATAAAAATAATTTTATTTTTTCCTTGAATTGAAGCATAAAGTAGCCAAATTAGTTCTTTTTCCAGTTTCACTTTGAGATAAATATTCCATCGTTGGATTTTTTTCGTGCGTATTACACGATTATTGAGTCGAAAGCTCCTTACCATAAATCACGATTATCGCGAACGAGGGCAAAGATGAAAGTGATAGAAGGGAAAAAAAGTGTCTACTTTTGGATATTTTTAATTTTTTTTCGTTAGAAGACGTAGTGACGATTTAGGGTTATTGAGTATGCCTTTTTTGTTTGAAAGGAATTAAAAAAGATTGGTAAAAGAATAAAATTATTATCGTCAGAACATGATGTTATTTTGGGGATGAAGTTTGTGATGTCAACAAAAGTCCGTAGGCGAAAAATGAAACAATCCGAAGAGAAAAAATTTAATTTTATTATCCGCACGAGCATCTCAAAAAATCAGCTTTTAATAACGATTTGCCATTTCATCTGCAAGAGCTCTGATTAAAAAATTAAGTTCATGATTACAGCAAATAAAACCCAGAAAAATGTCATTTTGAGCAAGTGATTATATGAAATGAAATAAATAGGAAATGGGGTATTTTTTTAAACAATAAATGCGAGACAAAGTTTTTTGGATCGTTTGCAATACCAAAGTGACTCATTCGATGAAACAATGAAAATGAATAAAAATATAATTTAACTTGCACGAGCACGTGGTACTTGGCCGTTCAAGAAATTAAGTTCTGATATGATACATTGAAATATGCACTGCAGATTTCATTTTAATCTTTGTTTTAAATTGTAAGACGAACGTGTCCCACTCAAAGTATTATTTTTTATTGACTCTTAGAGAAAAAATAACACAATGACGATTTAAGTTAACATACAGAAAAGTTACGTTTTGTATTATTATGCAAAATGAAATAATTGAATGATTCTGTGGACTTTAAAAACGGCAGATTGATTTGAAAAAGATTTTGTTTCAAATAGAAAAATATTTTAAATAATTCATTGAAACCTAAAACCATCTATGTTAATCAGTACTTGATTTTTTTCTGTAAATAACCGTCTATTTTAGTTTTTTCATTGAAAAGTAATCCAAGTAAGAAAAAAAAATTAGAGCATTAAAAAATTGGATAATAGTTATTCAATTACTTATAATGAAAATAAATGTTAACTCACATTTACAGATTCTGAAATATAAAAGATAACAGTCCTGAACAGTTTCAAATATTTTCTGACTATTTACTGTTTATTTATTGTATTTCAATAAAATCTAATAATGTATTTGTATTTTTATGCACATTTCTAAATAAATTTATTATATTTTTTTAGATAATTATAACAGGCAAACAACTTTTCCCTGTAACTGTACTCATAAGCAGTAATTAATTTCGATTATCAAAATTATAAGATTTAAAGGACCAGTACCAAAATATTTCGAGATTTGAATGTTCCATTCAGTGAACTGATTAACATTGTTTAAAAAGCAATAATAAATCAAAAGCCCTGGAAGAAATTTAAAAATATAAAATCCAAAAACAAAACAATTTGATAAAATAAAAAAACTCACGTTTTTTTTATGTGTTTTAAAAATAAAAATAAAAATCCTTTATGGATTATACCATTGTTGAAGAAGAATTTCCATTTAAATTCTCAAAGCTTAAGTAAAATAGGTCATAATATTACACAGAAAACCATTTTTATTACAATTTTAGGTGGAATATAAGAATAATAAGTGTTTCATTGAAAAGTTTTAACAATGGACAGCAAATTTAATGATAAACAAAAGACCAGTATTTCCTCGACCAAATTTCACATTTGACAAATTCATTATAAAAAAAATCGTTTGATTTAAAACGTTTTTTTTTCATGAGATAAAATTTTCTTATTCTTTTTTAAATGGAGGAAATATTTTGACATAACTTATCAATATTTTTATTTTAACATTTTTGTTACGCTTTCCTTTATTAATACGAGGTATCTTAATCTCTATCTATGTATAAACATTGTTTTTTTACAATATTAAATTTTCGAAAGAGAAATAAACTATAACTGATTTTAAAGAACGAACTCGTTTAGGCGAATTACTCGAAATTCAATAATTCTTTGATAAGTTTATCATCTTAATTTTTTTTGTTGGAAGTAGTTACGAGCTTTAATATTAGTTGAACTTCAATGATAACATTAAAATTGACAGAAGGTGAATTCTTATAGAATGACACGAATAATCTCTTTAAGCTTCTAAAAAAGAAGAACTCGTTATAATCGGTTCAGCAAAGAATATTTTAATTAGATTCTACTTTGAGGCAGACGACTTTTAATACATCAGATTACGGTGAATTCTAAACGCCAAAAAAATTAAGACTACATTTTTACGCAATAATGGATTTCTTTCTGGAGCTTTTAATAGCTGAATCTCATAATTATAACTGTAAAATGCCATAAGAAACAACAACAAAAATTTGAAAAATATCTGCTATAGCTAATTTCAAGTTATCCAGTGAGAGCATTATTATTTTTAAGACATCGTTTATATGAATTAATTAAAATCACTAAGAAGTTTTAACCGGTTTTAAACAATCACGTGACTATGAGATTTCTCTTGCATAGATATTTAAAAAACCGATTTTTTTTTTAAATCTCTAAATCGATCGAGCTCCAAAACTTTTGCCTTAAAGCAATATATTTTTTTCGGAAATACGTTTTAAATTGGTTTGAAATGATCACATGACTATATTATTGTACAATTTTTAATTTTTAGAAAAGCAGTGCTTTCCACCTTCATTTCAAAATTTTCTGAACATCAAAACTTTGTTTTGCTATCTATTAAATTAAAAATGAAAGTTTTAAAAAAATTAATAAAATATAGTCAACTTATTGTCTACCTTTTATTTTGGAAACACCACTAAACCTCATAACCAAAACAATATCATGTTATCACATTATAAAAATAAGTATTGTAATAATTTGATGCGATGTGAATTTTGGGATATTTTTAAAAATTTCGTCGGTATTTGTTTGCCCATAAAGCATTACAAATATAATTTTGAAATTCCTTTGTGTCGACAATTTTTCTCTTAGTAAACTTTGAAAAAAAATTTGGAAAATTTCAAGATATTAAAAAATGAGAAGATAGAATATACAATTTTCTTACTATTGTAAATGGAAAAGAATGTCATTCCTATTAAACTACATGAAACAATTTTGTCATCTTTATTTTACTGAAAACAACAAATAAGCAATATTGATGAAAAAACTTATTTTATTTCTGTTAGAAAGTAGATAGAACTTATATATTACAGCATCCAGATATTTCGCAAAATTATTTTGATGTACTCGGATAAAAGTCACACTGCTAAAAACAAGCTGTTCTTTGTTAAATAAATATTATACTTTAATTTTTTACATGCCTTGTTTTCAAGCAAAGCAAATTACCTTTTAAAATAATATTTATAAAAATTAGACTTGAAATTTACATAGTTTTAGAAACGAAGCATAATATTCGATCTTACAAAACACTGAAAAGTTCGTTTGGGACAGGAATGTTACATAAAGTTAAAAATAATAATAGCTGAAACAATTTAAAAGTGTATGAATTTTGATTACATTTTAGTCTTCCTTAGTTACAATGGTAAAGTAACATCTAATTAGAAATACAATATATTTCAAATATTTTAGTAAATTAAATAACAATCTTGATTTGTTTTTAAAAAAGGACACATTTCTTATAAACAAACCAAAAAATTAGTGAAAAAGATAATAATAGCCAGTAAATAACTTCATTAAAGAATTCTTCTCAAGTTTTAGTCAATGAAGCGCTATTTATCAAAATATCTTTACTTCGTGACAGAAGTTCTTTAAATTTTTTATTTCCAGTATCTATTCTAACCACATTTTCATTTTATTTTCCCACAGCGAGACAACAAAAGAAATTGAATATCTCCTTTTTTTATAAATTAAAATTTCTCTCTTCCAAACAGCTTTCTAGACCTATTTTTTAGTAAATATTTTAGTAAATTAAGTAATAATTTTGATTTGTTTTTTTAAAAAAAGGACACATTTCTTATAAACAAACCAAAAAAAGATAATAATGGTCTGTAAATAACTTCATTAAAGAATTCTACTCAAGTTTCAGTCAGTGAAGTGCTATTTATCAAAATTTCTTTACTTCGTGACAGAAGTTCTTTAAATTTTTTTTATTTCCAGTATCTATTCTAACAACATTTTTATTTTATTTTCCCACAGCGAGACAACAAAATAAATTGAATCTCTCCTTTTTTTTATAAATTAAATTTTCTCTTTTCCGAACAGCTTTCTAAACCCATATACTAGTAAATTAAGTAACAGTCTTGATTTGTTTAAAAAAAAGGGCACATTTCTTATGAACCAAAAAATTAAAGAAAATGATAATAATGGTCAGTAAATCACTTCATTAAAGAATTCTACTCCCTACTAGTTTCTACTACTTCTAGTTTTAGTCAGTGAAATGCTATTTATCAAAATTTTTTTACTTCGTGACAGAAGTTATTTTAATTTTTTTATTTCCAGTATCTATTCTAACAGCATTTTCATTTTATTTTCCCACAACGAGACAACAAAAGAAATTGAATCCCTCCCTTTTTTTACGAATTAAATTTTCTTTCTTCCAAACAGCTTTCTAGACCTACACTTAAGTAAATAATTTAGTAAATTAGGTAACAATCTTGATTTGTTTTATAAAAAGGACACATTTCTCTTAAAACAAACCAAAAAATTAGAGAAAAAGATAATAATGCCAGTAAATAACTTCATTAAAGAATTCTACTGAAATTTTAGTCAGTGAAGAGCTATTTATCAAAATTTCTTTACTTCGTGACAGAAGTTCTTTAATTTTTTTTATTTCCACTATCTATTCTAACAACATTTTTATTTTAGTTTCCCTTAGCGAGACAACAAAAGAAATAGAATCTCTACCCTTTTTTATCTAAACTAAATTTTTTCTCTTCCAAACAGCTTTCTAGACCTATAATTTAGTAAATATTTAGTAAATGAAGTAACAATCTTGCTTTTTTAAAAAAAGGACACATTTCTTATAAATAAAACTAAAAAATTAGCGAAAAAGATAATAATGGCCAGTAAATAATTTCATTAAAGAATTCTACTCAAGTTTTAGTCAGTGAAGTGCTATTTATCAAAATTTCTTTACTTCGTGACAGAAGTTCTTAAAATTTTTTATTTCCAGTATCTATTCTAACAGCATTTTCATTTTATTTTCCCACTGCGAGACAACAAAAGAAATTGAATCTCCCCTTATTTTTATAAATTAAATTTTCTCTTTTCCGAACAGGTTTCTATACCTGTACTTTAGTAATCATTTTAGTAAATTAAGTAACAATCTTGATTTGTTTAAAAAAAGGACACATTTCTTATAAAGAAACCAAAAAAATTATCGAAAACGATAATAATGGCCAGTAAATAACTCCATTAACGAATTCTATTCAAGTTTTAGTCAGTGAAGTGCTGTTTATCAAAATTTCTTTACTTCGTGACAGAAGTTCTTTAAATTTTTTTATTTCCAGTATCGATTCTAACAAACTTTTTCATTTTATTTTCCCACAGCGAGACAACAAAAGAAATTGAATCTCCCCTTTTTTTATAAATTAAATTTTCTCTCTTCCGAACAAGTTTCTATACCTATACTTTAGTAATCATTTTAGTAAATTAAGTAAAAATCTTGATTTGTTTAAAAAAAGGACACATTTCTTATAAAGAAACCAAAAAAATTAGTGAAAAGGATGATAATGGCCAGTAAATAACTTCATTAAAGAATTCTGCTCAAGTTTTAGTCAGCGAAGTGCTATTTATCAAAATTTCTTTACTTAGTGATAGAAATTCTTTAAATTTTTTATTTTCAGAATCTATTCTAACAGCATTTTCATTTTATTTTCCCACAGCGAGACAACAAAAGAAATTGAATCCCTCCTTTTTTTATAAATTAAATTTTCTCTTCCAAACAGCTTTCTAGACCTGGCCCATCAGCAAGCGCAACAATAAGCGAATTCCTTTTAAAAGAATTTCAAAACTTGCACAGATGGAAAATTAAATTGTCAATGTGTCATGCGCAGTTCTGTAACTCTTAAAAGAGCGGCTTACCTTTCTCCGAAATGCCGGACCCCCGTATTGATTTCTATACGTGACGTCACGACCATCTTATTGACTATTTTCAACGCTTGTGCAGAACGTTCCAAACCTCGACCACGAGTCTCCATTCTGAAGAAGATTTTACGCAAAACAACAGCGAGAACGCACTATTTGAATCGCTGTTCGTAATTCCATTAAGAACAAAGTTGGTGCCAGACGATAATTTCAACCAATCGCAATAAATATTTTATCGTTCGTTCTGAGAGATTCGTTAACGGTATTCTGTGTTGTTTTGATAGCGTTCGTATTCTATTTTGAGAAATGTATGGATGAAAGTGAGAAATGACTTGTTTCGAAATAAAAAAAGAAGTATTATAACTTTGTCAACTGTAAGCGGCCGTCCGGAAGATTCCATTGCTGGAACTATTGATCGTTAATCGAACTACTGTTGCATCGAAATTGTTCTCCGAGGACCACCACTTCAAGAATATGGCCGGACAGTCAGAAAATCATTCATCCAAATACAGGTAATAATGCTAAATTTATTTTCAAACAACTTTGGTTCTTAGTTTTCAAGGGAGGGAGGAGGGTATGGGTCAAAACTAACACATATTTAAGTTATGTATACAACAAAGTTTTCTAGCAACAAATCTCTTAGTTTCGTAAAAAAAATTTTTTTTTGTTAATTAAAATTGTAAGTTAAAATTTTTTTGATGTACATTTTTGTATTTTTTATAAGCTAAATTTTTTTTAAGTAAATATTTCTAAAAAATCATAACTGATTCCGAAACGTTAAAAAAACCTTTCTCAAGAAGAAATATAGTACCTGTTAATTATAGTAAGAAAAGACGCAAACATTTAATTTATTATTTTTAATTTAGATATTGGACAAACTTTATCTGAATATGTGCAATTAAATTAATATTTATCATAATAACTTTTAAAGTCTTTATTGATTTGGGTTTTCTAATAATTCAAGTAAAGATATATTAAATTCAAATCAATAAATTCTATTTGTTTAAAATTATCTATAGAATAAAATATTTTTTTTTAATTCTTACCTTTTAATCATAAAATATCCCATAGCGTTCGATGATTAATATTATTCCATATTTTCTGCTTTATTCTGAATTTTTATTTCCTATTCTAATAGAATATTCTTATTTAATTAAAGAAATTTAATTTAAAGGTTTTTACAGGTGGTTCAATTTTAATTAAGGGGGAATTTTAATGTTTCTTAAAAAATGTGAGAGTTAACATTTTCTAATTAATATTAACTTTCCAATATAAATTATCTACTTAATCAATTATAAATTAAACATTAATCGAAATTTATACTTTTAAATGTGTAATGACAAAGTACTTTTTGGCTGAATGTTCGACAAAAGATGTAGTTCTTTTTTTAATTTCGGGTCAATGAACTGATCAATAAATTCCTCTCGGGAATTCACATGAAAGGAACTCTTTATAGATTTTTCATTAAATAAGGCAATTTCATCCTAATTTGAAGAACTTCGAGGAAAATATTTAAAAAGTGTCTTCTGAACATTCGAATGCATTATATCATAGAAAGGAATTATATATAAGATTTAAAAAAATGATCTGCAAGTGTCATTTATTAATGTTGCTCTAGCAACAAAAGATAAACAAAATAAATAAATTGCTAATTAGTAGAAGCTTGGATAAAATAATGCAATATTGTACATTTATCGCATCGATTGGGGTATTAAAATGTTTTTGAAAGGTTAATAGTTATGTACTTAATAAAATAAAAATGTACTTTTGTAAACAATAGATTGTATAAATGTTATTTTAACGGAAGAAAAATGTTCATTTCTAAACTTAAAGTAAATATTATAATTTTTTGAACAAATTTTTTCTTTTAAATTTCTTATAAAAACTTTTGACATTAAACTGCCATTTCTGGAAAAATACAGCAAAATAATTTCAGTAAAGTTTATGAACAACAGTCATTCTCGATTAAAAATCTAAATTTTTTTATCTACAAACATTTCGTCAAAAAAAGACAATTCATTTTATTTAAATTTTTTTATTGTAAATAATATAAGAGCCATTTTTCTAATCTGAAAAATTTGTCTATAATCTTTCTTATATATTTTTTATGAAAAGGAGTTTTCTAAAATGTAATATTTTAGGAATTTTTGAGCTAAGCGTTTAAAACAAATTAAGATCCGTGATGTAATTTTAATTAAGATATAGTTACTTTGTTATTATTCTTATATTACACTAATTAAGATATATTCTCATTATTTTTATCTTTACATTACTCTAATAATAATTTAAATATTATTATTCGTTATTTTAAGAAATTTATTTTCAAAACGTTTAAATAGCACGTTTTTAAAAAAAGTTAATGCAATTATTTTGATTTAAATAGCTGATTTTTTTTAAGTTTGAATATCGCTTTCTACGTGGTTTTCTACTGGAAAGTATAGTTTATTTTTATTTCACTTTGTTGATCGCGATTAATTATTGTAAGAAAACAAAAAAAAATATTGAATAACAAAAGAAATATACAAACCGCGTATATCTCATTATTAATGTAAAGTCAGTTTGATATTAATTTTTCAAAAAATATCAATACCTTTTAACGTTTTCTGCGATTTTTTAGATAGGTGAAATAATTATGTATTTTGGAATTTAATGTACAGGCAGTAAAATATATGAATTATTTGATTTAGTATAAATTCCTTTTTCATACATTGACAGGAAATAAATTTAATTTCATACATAGACAGTTCTAACAAATCTAACCTATATGCAAGAAGATTTTGAAATTCCTTTTAACTTCGATTCTAATTTAAGCTGATTTCAATTAATAACACAAATTAAATTTAAATAGTTTACGTGAAGAACTTTGGGAGCAAAAGGCGCAAACAAACATGTTAAGATCGGTGTTTTCAAATTTGTAGCAACTAAAGTAATTTTATATTTTATTAAAATGAAACTAGAATAAGTGCAGATCTGAAATAAATATTTTATTTGAAATAATATGCAAAATTTTGTTTGAAACATCTTATTGAAATGATATGTATTTTAAAGTTCAAAAATTTCGTTGGAATCCAAATTTAGAAAATTGGATGGATTTAACTAAAAGCAGAATAATAAAAAAGGCAAAAAACCTTATAAATTTCATAATTTAGTTAATTTTTATATTATAGAATATTTAATAAAATAAAAAATAATTTTTTTTATTATTTTGAAGACAGTAAAATAAAGTTGTTTCTTTTATTTTATCGCAACCTTCAAAAATAGTGTGTATCTGCTTTTATAGAATGTTTCTAAAATTAAAATGTTAATTATTAATGTCATACTTATTATTAAGCGAAAATATTCATTATAATAAGATATGCGATGTTTTTTAAAGCACGAAACAAGTAGTTTAGACATTATAGATTGAAAAAACGTTGCACTAATTTAATGTTACTTAGTATATTTTCTTCTAATTAAAAATTAGAATATGATAAAACAAATTTATTAGATAAGATATCAAAAGTACGTCACTTTTTATAGTGGCAAATAATTTATAGGGTATGATTTGTGTATAGATCATCAAACACACACACACACACACACACACACACACACACACACACACACACACACACACACACACACACACACACACACACACACACCAACAAAACAATATTTATGTTATAGAGAATTACATGTATATATGTTCCTATTTTTTGTGATGATTATACTTTACCAAGTACCAAGTCTTATACTTTGTTTATGAATAGCATTTTTTCCTACATTTTAAAAAGTTTTTTTTTTTACATTTTAGAAAAAAGATTCTATCGCACGATTACATTATGACGTATAAAAGTTTTTTTACCACATTGTCTAATGAAAAATCTTTTAAAATGTGATACTAAATATTTTTAAGCTAAATAAATCCATGAATCATTTAGTTTAATCATTTTTGAAAATTTGACTGAAGAATATTCCTTAACAATGTTTAAGCAGAATTGATTTTACAATGAGATGGTTACCATTTTAAGCTTTAGCTATTACAAGCAGAAAAATATTAATAAATAAATGAATAAATGATTTAGGAAAGCTGAATATTCTGATTCATTTTCTCTAATCAAATGACACTTAAAACTAAATACTTTTAAAGAATTAATAATTTAAATGCTTTGTTAACTTAAGCATGAAAGTGTAACGAAAAACAGGTTCGAAGTTACCAGCTTAAATGACTGTTTAATTTTTTCTTTTTAGCACATCCTGCAAAAAATTATGTTAAGTAAAACTGAAATGAGAGCAAAGAAACAGTATTTATAAATTGTAAAGAAAAATAGTATTTATAAATCTAAGAAAATGATTCAGGTTTCAAATTTAAACTTAACAATGCTATATGATAAATTTTGAAGAAGAATTGAAATCGGCTTTTTTAAAGTTTTCCTTTTTTTAAATCCTGAATTGGAAACAAAGGAAATTTATTTATTTATTTCTAAGATATTTATTGTAGATGATATGATAAATTTTGAAAAACGATTGAAAAGAACTTTCTAAAAATTGTACTTTTTATCCTGAAATGGAGATAAATGATTTTTATTTATTTATTTACTTTTCAGATATTTATTGTTGATGATATGATAAATTTTGAAAAAAGAATTGAAAAGAACTTTCAAAAAGTTTTACTTTTTATCCTGAAATGGAGATAAAGGGAATTTATTTATTTACTTTTCAGATATTTATTGTAGATAATATGATAAATTTTGAAAAAACAGTCGAAAAGAACTTTTTAAACGCTTTAGTTTTTATCGTGATATGGAGATAAAGGATATTTATTTATTTACTTTTAAGATATTTACTGTAGATAATATGATAAATTTTGAAAAACGATTGAAAAGAACTTTCTAAAAGTTTTACTTTTTATCCTGAAACGGAAATAAAGGGAATTTATTTATTTACTTTTAAGATATTTATTGTAGAAGTTGGAAAAATTAGTCTTTCACAATCTACGTGCAGATAACTATTACTAACGATCCTTGTAAAAAATTTCTTTCAGTGAATTCATTGCCGTATGAGTAAGTGATATAGATGAAACTATTAATATTGACTTAATTTATTTGCCTTTATATTCAATTAAATGAAATGGTGGCAACAACAAAACAGATTGATACATAGAAAGCTCTCCTTTCCGCACCAAAACATTACCAAAAACAGTATGAGAGAAGTTCTGCTGTAATTACGACATGCCATCACATTTCGACAGCAAACGACAACCCGTGTCGCACGATCACGTTTCCCATGCCTATAATTCAAATGCGAGCAGTTATTCATAGTTGAATCACACGGTCTGGCTTCGGAAGAGACGCTCTTTTTGGCATTTTTGTCGTCACACTTCCACCGCTCAGCCTTGTTTATACACAAGCAATCAGCTTGGCGAGAAGCCAACTCTAACACAGTGCAACTGACTCAGAATTCAGCTGTGCAACACACGAGCATAAAATAATATTTTTTGGCGGAAAATGAGCCTGATATAAAATAATAGCAGCGGCAGCGGTCATGCGAAAGTTGTTTATTCGGCTTTAATGGTTTTATTAGTATTTTATTTTTTGTAATCTCATGTTCGTCTGTCGTGATGACATTGAATCCTTTCGCGTTGTAAATTA
>JAOUZG010016644.1:5392143-5402178 GCA_026289955.1 Argiope argentata | reverse complement strand
ATAGATAAGTTAAATAGAATTATAGGAAAGACAAATAGAATTATAGATAAGTTAAATAGAATTATATAAATACAGCTATAGATAAGATAAATAGACTTTATTATATTATGAATTAGAATTTAATTCTGTGGAGTGGGCGAATAGTTAAAGATTTTTCCCCTGATGTTTATATTAAAATTAGAGTGTTCCTTTTTTAACTATGCAATTTTATTCTTCATTACTTTTGTTTAGCTTTTCATTATTATAACTCGAAAATGGCGAGAGAGGAAAAATAGGATAACAAAGAAAAAAGTCATAGAATATGGTTACAGTGAAAATATCTAAAAACAGCATCAAAACTCATTAAATGTACATTGCTAATTGCCAATATATAAGATGAAAGATTCAGCGCGAGATCTATGTGGTTATAAATCTCCACAACCTTGCAAATTTTGAGGGCAGTGGCATTACAGTTCAAGTTCTTGATACGGAAAAATACAATGGGAATGGTCTCCTCAAGACTTTCTAGAATACTTTAATACATTTGGCATAAAAACAAACATGACACTGGCTTCCAATAGTTACAAAATACAAATTTTTTTCTTGGGTTTAGCAATTTTACTGAATTTATCGTACTGGAAAGTTAATAGTATCCGAAAATTGAATTTGTGGCTTAGACATTTCTTCATGTTCTGGGAGTCTCGGGTTCTAGTCCCAGTTCGAGCATTGTAGTTCTTCTGTGTGTTATCTGTGAGATGTGTGACTATGCCCCCCTGTAAAAAGGGGCTGTGCAAGCAAATGTGGTGAGTGTGTAGCTGAGTCACACTCTTGACCCTAGATGGCGCTACTTCAGAAACAAGAGACGCTTCTTTCGGCTTAAATCTGCTGCTGTATCAGCAGAGGGCTTGCCCATGGCAAGTGACATAAGTAACAACTACAATAACAAACATTTTTTACTCAAATAATAGAAATAAAAATTTAGCACCAAGCTGTACTTGTAGTCACTAATTACTAAATTTGATTCCATACTAAATTTGATATATTTTATCTCTGCGTTTTTGAAATATGACGTTTACATGTTTCAGAAATTACAGGCCGACAGGCAATTAATTTGTAGTTGGATTTGGTTAAGAAATTCCCGAGAGTCTATACTAGAAATGTTAAATCTATGTACTGAATATTATCAATCTGGCCCTCTTTGTTGTTCTCGTGCTCCAAGGATAGTTCATACTGATGGGATAAAAATATGATTAATTAACAGTCTTTGAGTTCTTTCGAAAGTCTTAATTATTGCCTGCTCTAAGGATGGTGCGTTAGGACTATATAGGGTCTCCCGTAATGTATCTCTTACTGGGACTAATCCTATTTTGAGGATGTTTGCGTTAGCTGCTGGGCACAAGTATACGTTATTAGGCGTAATCTGGAGTCCGGGACAATGCATGGAGCATATGATCTTGTTTTGCCCGGATGGATTTTCATTCCAGATAATCCCGTTCTAAGCCTGGCTATTATTGATGAAATGTTTCTGGGATAATCCTATTCGGTAAGCAGAGTTTTTTTTTATATTTCAGAGAAGTGAACCTATGTCTACCCACTGCATTTGCATCTGTGAGTGTGATTACAAGGTTTCTGGCTTCTTTGGCTAATAAGTCCAAGCATTCCTTTCCCTCGATATTCGCATGTACTGTATCCATTGCAGTACGCAGGATTTCCCCTCAATGTGCAATCGTTCTGAGAGATAAATAACGGCGGGTGTAATGTTGGTATCTCCGTTTTTGATAGCATCGAGAGCCGATCTACAATCAGAAAAGGTTATTAATGCCTTTGTAGAAGGTGAATCTTGCGAATCATTCAAGTAACGGGCTAGGGCTTCTTTGGTCGCCAAGATTTCACTCGTAAACATAAAGGCGATTATTCCAGTATGAAGTTTTTGTTTGTAGTGTCTGACGTCTGGAAAAAGAAATAAAATACCAGCGCATCCATAGTTGAGGGACTTTATCCGGGGAATCATCAGTGTAGGCAAAAGCATAGCTGCTCTAGATGAGTTTTTCAATCGTTTCAAGCCATTTTTTCCTGATATCCTTCTTTGTTTTGCCATTAGCATATTAATTTACATTCTAACAATCGTGCAGAAGGATTCCACATAATATATCTAACTCAAAATATAATATAAATTTGTAGATTTGGTGTAAAGACTGTATACAAAATTTCAAATATCTAACTCAAACTGTTTTTCAGTTATCTTTGTCACTGGTAGATTTCAAAAAATAGGTTTTACGAACTCAGAGATGTTTAAAATGGGAAGATTGATCCAAAATATCGAGTCCGAAGGTTTTGATGATTACTAAACTCTCTCCATAATACCTATACGAGAAGGTGAAAAATGAGAATGGATGATTAAGGAGACAATATGCAATTCAATAATAAAATAATAAAAGAAAGAAGAATTAAAGGAAGAAGGAAGTATAAATAGCAAAATTGACCAGATAATTCCTTTTTGCAGAGATATGTGTACTGCAAATTGCAACATCAATATGTGTTGAAAGAACAACAGATCAAGTTTGTCATTTCGAAACGTAGGCTTTTATTTCCATTTGAATTGTTTTAATGCTCCAAATATTTTCAAACAATTGCAGCATGTTCTAAATTTTTGAAACATTTTTCTTTAACATTCTCTTCATTTTACTGTTCACTAGAGGTTATAAAAACAAAATTTTTAAATAATTAAAAGAAAGAAAAAAGATATTGAATTTAATATGTCGAAATAAAATTTTTTTTACTAATATCTGTGAAACATCTGATATGAATTTTTGCAATAGTATTGTCAGTTGGATCAACAGTTTTAGTTAAAAAGAAAAGAACAGTTCACAGAGACTTTTGTCTTAAAAAGATTGGCAACATTAGCTAAAAGATAAATCTCAATTAAAGACGAATTGATTGGCTCTTTATAAGTCAAACCGTTTAACTGAAAGCAACCAAACTTGGGATATAAACATTTAGAAAGATAGGAATGGATATCTCCAAGAGTTTAGTATAAATATATTTTTTCTTTTTATCTTAAATTAAAAAAATAATTACATCAATTTTTCATTGCATATTTTTTTACTTTTTAAATCAATTAAAAGATTTTAAGCTTGTATTAAATTACTTCATTTTAAACTCGAATTCAAATAATTCTCATTTTTGCTGTAAATATTTCTTCAATGCTTTTTTAATCTTTTTTGATCAAGGTATGAAGATTTGATTTATTTTTCCCAAAGTTGAGTCTGCTTCGGAAAGAGGCAGGATTTTTATAAAAGTTTACGAATGTTGCTGTACTTGCTTTTTGAGATTTAAATTCAGAATCATGTAATGATAGAAAGTTAATAAAACGAGTCCATTTATAAACTCTACTTTTATAATATTACAAACCCATTCGCTGCCAACCACGAATATACTCGTGGTTGGCAGGGTGTTACTTACTGCCAGCACGAATATACTCGTGATACTTTCAGTATCACGAGTATATTATAACGTACAACTTGTCAAAATTGCAAACTTTTTAAGGCCACAAACATAAATAAACAAGTGTAAAAAATAAAAAAAAAGCAACAAATAAATTGTTTTTACAAAATTTCTAATTTATTTAACTCACTCGATGCCAAGCCTAAATTGTATGATGTTATTCCCACTGCCAAACAGAGTATACTCGAGTTTGATTTTTATAAATGTAAATGATTATTTATGACAAAATATGTTTATTTATTTTGAAAAAATATAACTTAGTTAAATAATAACACTCAAAACAGAAATGGCAATGGAAATAAGCTCATACAATTTAGGCTTGGAAGCGAATGGGTTAACCCTTTCGCTGTTATACAAAGAAAAGTTATACAAGTTATATAAGTTATACAAAGAAAATTGGGGAAATAAATAACACTATGAATGCAAAGGTGAAACTATCCTAAAACAGTACAGTTTATATATCTGGTAATATTTGAAATTAATTTTTTTTGCTGAGGTAACCAAATTACACAAGTTTAAGATCAAGTAATACAATATATCTTGTTTAAGTATTTAGCAACTATAAATCCCAGATTGTAACAGTTCGCGAAAGACGATTAGCTGTTAAATATAAGTAGAGTGTATAGAGTGTAGAAAAATACACTACTTATATAAGTTTTAAGTGTATACACACTTAAAACTTATCATGGTATTGAAATTTATAATTTTTAATAAGAAAATGCAAAATATAAAGTGGGCAAATATCTGTGTTACTTTCTGGGCAAGCTAAAATTGGCTATATTTAACCTGCTTAAATGTTAATATTTCCGGATAGTGATATTTTATTTTAATTTCGACAAAAAATAAGCCGTTTATCTACTTAAATCTAACAGTAACTTGATTTAAGAAAAGTTTAAAAATCTTTAAATAATATATTTTTCTTCTTCTTTTTAACCACCATCTATTGAATAATCATTCTTAAAAAACATTTATTTTACCACAATCTTGTAAAATAGGCTTTTCTATAAAAGAAAATTATTTTTGTTTTATAAATTTGCTGTTAAAATTTCTTTCGGAATTTTTTTTTTCTTATTTTACACAAGAATTTAATAAAACTCTTCATACTTAAAGTAAAAACTTTTTTAATCCATATTTTTTTAATTCCATGTACTTTACATAAAACTTTCTCAGTTTCAATTTTGATTATTATTCCCTAATTTAATTTTCGGAGATTTTATTTAAATAGAAAGAAAGAAAATTCACACACTTAAACTGCTTATTAATTCCCACTTAACATTAGAATCTCCACAGAAACATTGAAAAAGAATTTTCAATGTACGACTCAATATTAAATAAACTAATATAATTACTTCTCTCCTAAGGATAAATTTCAAAACGTTCCTTTTATTGCTGAGCAAGGTTTTTTAGTTCTTTATTTATAAAAGTTATTAAGTTATCAAAAGATATTTGCGAGCCTTTGAGAATAAACATTAGTTTTTTTTTAAATCTTATGTTGAGACTGAGTAGCTTCAGATGATGAATATTCTTAAGCTTATTTTGAAAGTAGGCATTAATTAATTTATTTCTCATAATATGATTTACTGAAAATAATTCAGGGAGCTATTTAATTTGTTTAAAGGCTAACCTTATTAGCCTGAATTTTTTTTCTTTTGAAAAATACTAACTTCTTTAAACAAACAAAAAAATAGTTTTATTTATTTGAAATAAAAGATTTGTACAAATAAAAAAATAAACATCCAGAAATGGTTTATGCGCTTAAAAATCTATTTGAGTTTATTCAAATTTTACTTCTAGATGGTGCAAAGGATACAGAAATTCTCATTATAGATTTCATGATTTTTTTAAATTAAACCGTTAATCTCTTAATTAACTGAAATTTTTTTCAAATATGGAAAAGATTAATTTTAAAAATATTTCCATCATTATATTTAACTTTTCAGTTGATTATTACAATATTAAATTAAGTTATGTATTAATTAGAAGAACAAGTATAATCATTAATTATTAACTACTTTCTAGAAAAATTTCTTCTGTTTTCTAAAGGAGATGATATAGGAAAAATAATTTTAAATCGTATTTTGAAAAAAAATACATCATCTTAAAATCTAAAAAAAAAATTAATCTTTCAAGGATTTAAATTTTTATTTTTATATAATTATGTATTTAATTTTATGCCATTTTTCCCCATTAAAATATTAAGTTTTTTGTTTAATTACAACTCGCATTCGATGCTGCTAATGTTAAAGGTGTGATTTTGATTCGTACGTTTCCAATTTCGCTTTTATATTTTGTTAGGGATACCAGAAACCGATTGTAATATGATAAGCTATAATACGTATGTTAACAGTTAAAAAATTTTTAATAATAATTTTTTACTTAAAATGATTCTCATGATAGCTTCTATCACACTAATACAATCATTACCTATCCGATCGCAAGAAGTTGTAAATATTCTCTTCGATTTATTCATTAAATGAAGAAAAAAATATTCAGTAAATTTTGATTTAAAATAAGCTAGTTGTATTTCCTAAAGTTAATATAACTCATTTGCTTTATAAATGTATTAAATTAAAAAAAACTGTTTCAATATCTCTACGAATCGCTGTTAATTTTGTAATAAATTCACAGAAATGACCGAAAATGTTCTTTGGATCGAGTTGTGAAAAAATTACGGAGTAGTTGTAACATATTACCATATGAGAGATTTATCTTTATTTGTGTTTGATTCGTATAGTTAGACTCTTTGCTTTAAATATCAACATGTACTCTCAAACAGCAAATCCCTGTGTAAGGATTCGTTTTTAAAAGAGTTTCGCAGAGATCTACTTAAAAATTTTTTTAAAAAGTTAAAATTTTCTAACTTATTTATCTGATTAAAATTCATGGAAAAAGGAATGTGATATATTTAAAAAGAAATGAAAAGGAGATACGATATGAGAGAGAGAAAGAAAATCAACAGAAAAAACCAAAATGGATAAGGAACGGTATTTTGAATTAATATACAGATTCTAGAAAACACGTTGGGTACTTAGGTATTATACCGTCTTCGCCAACGATCGCCAACGGTTTAGCAACTCATTGGCGACGGATTTAAATTTGGCGATAAAGTTGGACGGATTACACCATTGCCGAATTGCCATAATTGGCAGTTTAGCAACTCATTGGTGACGGCTTCAAATTTGGCGATAAAGTTGGACGGTATAATACGTAAATATCAAAATTTGTGTTCTAGCTTGCGGGTATGCATACAGCAAATTTGTCCATATATGGTGACAGGATATTACTTTAACATCCCACTAAGAGCGAAAATAGAATTATTTTAGGATAGACCACATAATTTAAAGCATCAATCAGAAAAAGTGATAGTGTAAGGTTGGTAACCACCTCTCTTGCTATTGTACCACTGCAAGGGGAAAGAGGACATTTAGCGTCTAAAGACTTAGCGTATATAAAGTGTTTTATCATGAAATAATGTCGATTAAGATAAAACAAATAAACCAAATGAAAAAAACGCAGAATAAATTAAGGAAGGCAGATCTACAAATAAAGCGGTAAATAGTTAATTACTTTTAAATTTTCTGATTTAAAAAAATATATTTTTCTTGCTAAAAATATTATGTTATTATTATGTATGAAGAGTTTATGTATGAAAGGATAAGTTATGAAAAGTTTTCAGTATACAACTACATGAAAGTTAGCACCATATTGCTTAGCAAATTATGTAAAAGCCTTTACGCCAAAGTTGTTGGTTATTGCTGATTATTAAAAAGTAAAAAAAAAAGGAAATATGATTTGAAGAAATTTAAACATGATACAGACTAATAAAATGTTTCAAAATAATTGAAAACAAAGTTAAATTATCGTTCTTTTAAAAATATTGATTAGCATAAAACATTAAAGTTCGAGACAATATAAAAGCCCCCCTTCCCAAAAAAAACAACAGTTTATTACAGAGAAATTCCAGAAAATCTGATATAAATAGTGATAAAACGCAGTTACTATGGAAACAAAATTCCTGGATTACTGTTTCTATGGGAAAAACTGTCGTATAAACTTGTTATTTTTATTTTAATGACATTTCTCTTCGCTTAGAATAACACCTTTGAAAGTTTTTCAAAAAAAGCCTTTTTCATTATTGGATAAATTCCTTGGGAAAAAAATGCTATTAGCTTGGAAAAAAGTTATATTTAAAGAAATATCTCATTAAATTTAAATTAATATCTTGAGATTTAAAAGTGTAAATTTAATAATTGTTAAAAACTTATTTTTTGCTCTTATGCATCTTGATTAACGTTAAAGATAGAATTTAAATTTATTCTTTGATTCAAGATAAAATGCTGTGCTAAGTTACATTTAAATAAATGCCTAATTAAATTTGAATTAATATCTCTAGATTTTCTGTACAAAGTATTTCAAAAGCATAAATTTAATAATTATTAAAAACTTATTTTTTACTCTGTCTCTGGATTAACGTTAAAAGATTGACTTTAAATTTATTCTTTGATTCAAGATAAATTACAGCATCTTAAACACAAGAATAAAGTGTCTAAATGTATTTAAAAATAAATTATTCTAATCCAGTACTATAGATGTTAGATGTATTGTAGATAAAAATAAAATTAAAAAATATTGAAACATAATCGCAATGTGTTCTGAAAAGTTTTTTTATTAAGGAATTCTGAAGATATCAACGGTGTATTATACTAAGAATGATGAACGAGGAACCAATAATAAAAATTGCAAGTTGCATTACAGTGAAACTTTGGAAATCTCTTTTTAAATTTATGATGCACAGTTTTAAAACAAAAGAATAAATCCTTGCCTTTGAGCATTTTAATTTATGAAGACATTGCTGTAATTTATATAGTTCCAATCTTGGATTAAAATTTCTCATCATTGATCTAGTTCTGAAATTTAAAGTCAACTTAAACAGTGACCTTAATCTATTTTTAGCATTAATTAATATATTTAGTAAAAGAATGAGTTCCGCTTTTATTGAAAATCCCAGTTTTAATCTGAGACTAATTTTATATGTATGCAATTTTATGTAGTAGTCTATAAATGTCTTACTTTAAAAATTGTGTAGCAATTTTTGTAATAATTTTCACAGAATAATCTTCGATTTATGATTAAATATAGGTCACTAAGAGGTTGAAGAAAAGAAGAAATTATAGTGTTGTTTTTATACATTCATGCTATTGTAACAATGTATAGAATCGTATTATTTCCATAAAATTAGAAAAACAAAATTAAATTAATTATTCATTTTTAATCATGGAAATATTACTAACAGATGAATACCTGCGATAAGACTTTGAATGGACCATTTTACAATAAATAATTCTCATATGTATAAATAAGCATTTTTAATTTCTTTCTGAATTTTTGGAACTAAAGTAATTATTAATTGCTTATTTTTTGTAAAAATGTTTCATATTTTAAGCATCTGGGTGAAATTAATTAAAGCAAAGAAAAATCTTAAAATATATTTTTAAAAAGGATGATTCCAATCAGATTTGAGATTCCTAGTGAATGTCTTGATAAAAATACTCCTTTATTTAGACTGTTTTCTTTACTCATTTTTACTAAATATTATGAAGGGGGGATAGATTCCAATAAATGATAATTTTCGATTCTCCCAACTCTGATTAATCACAGAGAGTTTATGAAGATAGTATACTGAACTATAATATAAAGAATGAAGTTTCTCCAGAATTTTTTGTTTCGTTCTATAAAGCAAACTTTTTTAATACATTAAAAAATTATGACAAATCATTTTATGAAAACTTTCCTCTACTGAAGTGTTGAACATTCACTGGGATTTTTACGAAGGTAATATAATAAATATACGATAAAGAATAAAATTAATAGAAATTATTTTTTTATTTTATGGAATAAACTTGTTTGATACATTAAATAATAAATTATGACGAGTCCTTTTTGTATTTAAACGTTAGGATTTGAAACTGATTCTATAAAATAGCAATAAAAATATTGTTCAGTTATTTTTGAGCATTTAAAGGCCTTTAAAAATATATTAAGTGCTTACCTCACGTCATGCAGCCTCATCAAAGACTTCGATTTAAACATTGGCATTCCGCCTCTTCCAACCTGGAAAGACATTGAAAATAACGGTGTCAAAACCAACTTATTCAGTTTAATAAAATCAAAAGGTTATCCTTTAGCGGAGGAAAAGAATTAAATGCTAACCATGGTTAAGCTTTCGGACGACACGCACTGCAGCGATTACAAAAGCAGCCCCAACAGAAACAACTGTACAAATAAATCTCAATCTCCAACACAGAAGTCCAGGGATGTAATGGTACGTCAGTATAGGCAGGTGAAAAACATACTAGATCGTTCCATTCAACAAAAGAAGATATATTTATGTGTAGGCGGTTCTTTAATCCCGTGATCAGGACATGCTTCTCAAATAGATATTTCTGACTCACGATGGAATGTGAAAGTTTATTTTAAAATTCTTTTCCATTTGTTGAATGGAACGATCTAGTATGGTTTTCACCTGCCTCTACTGACGTACCATGACAGCCC
>JAOUZG010016644.1:5360290-5372143 GCA_026289955.1 Argiope argentata | reverse complement strand
GAAAAAGGGATTTTTCAAATTATCTAAAGTTGAATTGAAGCTCTTTTATAAAAAGGAAAATAATTGGAATATTTCAATATGAGTGTTTTTTTGTTACCAAATATGGATCATAATTCATTTAAGACTCTTAATTAACTGATTCATTTAAAAAGGCAATTTATTTCATATAACATACTGAACTTCAACTTAACATGTAAATAATGTACCGGCTGTCCAAAAAGTTCCCGTACTGATGATTTGTGAATTTATTATACAAAATCAACAGGTTTACAGAGAATTGTTTTTATGCCAGTGATAAAAAGCACTTTTAACATAACTAAGGAAAAAATATTGAAATTACATTTATAATAAATTTTCAAAATGTCCATCCCTTTCTTGGAGGCAAAGCTGAACTCGTTTGCGCATGTTTTTCGAAACGCGTTTTAACATGCTAGGAGTGATTTCTTGTATCCTTTGGGTAATTGCGGTTTTTAAATAATTTATTGTTTGAGGATCACCTTCATACATTTTGTCCTTTAAATATCCCCACAGAAAAAAGTCCTGGATGGTCAGATCAGGGGGGCGAGGTGGCCAAAGATTTTTTGAGATAAGCCGATCACCGAAAAAAGCTTCAAGCATGCCCATGGTTTCATTACTCGTATGGCAAAATTCAATATACTGGAAAAAAATCATGGACAATGATTTTTTAAATTTGGAGTACGGGAACTTTTTGGATACCCTGTATTTTTGATCATTCAACTATAGAAAACTACTAGATTCAACTATAGAAACTATATAACAACTATATATATCATTCAACTATAGATAACTACTAGCATAATTTTCATTCTTAAGTGTTCACTATTCATTGTAGTTAATATATAAAAATATCCTAGAATTTAAAAAAAGATTTGCTGTAAGCTGCTTTCAATATGCAGAAATAAAGGAAACTAAACAGCTTCTCACATTCATTTTTAAGAAGAAAAAAAGAAAGAAAAACAATTGTATACAGTTGGAAAAGTTTTAATTTTATTACAATGCTGAAAACTGATGAAATTATATTAAAAATGGTTTTAAAAATTTTGTAATTTATAAAAAATATTACGATACTGCTAAACTCCCATCAATGAAAAGAAGTTTCCAAATTTTCACGTAATATAAAAATCAGTTTTAAGATATAATATTTTTCGGAGATATTATCAAATTTTACTCTATATTTACATTCATAATTAAGAATTGGAAAAAGAAGGGATTTTCATGATATTTGTACTGCACTACATCGAAGAATGCCATCATATCCATGCACGTAAACACATTAATTTTTATTAATAAAGTTTCACATGATTTTTTCACAGATTCAACTCTTGAGACAGAAACGTCGTGTTATATGAATGTGTTATTATTAATAGTATTTTCAATTACCATAAAAATTGCATACAAAGCACAAAATTTGTGATTAGTAGGCATAAATAAGCATATTTTTAAAATAATTAGGAAAACCAAGGAAATCATTTGGAAATTCATGGCGTTCAGATATGTCATTACTGGTCGCCAACGTCCTTATTTTCCTCGCCAAATAATATCTTAGGGCAGCCGCCAACTTCAACAAATAAGCCGATTTCGCCAGTTTTCTCTCGGTAGTTATTTTCGCCTGCATGAGGGCAGCTGCCCAAAGATAAAACTCTGCTTTTACTTCACAAGTATAATTTAAATTAAAATTTATATTTATATTTATATTCTAAGATGTACATCATTCAAGATGACTGACATGACTAAATCAATGTTTTTATTATGGTGGATGAGTAACTAGTCACTAAAAGGGTTAATTGTGCATAAAGTTAAAAATGTATACTAAGTACTTTTTTTCGCTCTTACAATAAATAAAAATAATAATATTACTATACATAAAAATATATGAAAATATATATTATTACTATAAATGAAAATATATAAAAATATATATTATTACTATAAATGAAAATATATAAAAATATATGTTATTACTATAAATAGAAATATATAAAAATATTTTAGATTTTTGAAATTTGAAATTTTTATTTTTCCGTTATAAACGCAGTTAATTGTAAATCGAAGAAAAGATATAATTCAAAGTAAAAAAATATACGCATTCCTTGGTCCTTTGTAGAAATTATTCCGATATGTGTTGTACCCTTTTAAAACATTCCCACTAAATACAGGAATGAACCATGAAGTACAACTACAATACATTTTTTAATTCCAAAAGAAAGAAAATCTTTTTTTCCAGAAAAAAAATATTGACAACTTCATGCAAAAAATATACTTAGACGCGCTCTTCGACGAAAAAAGAAAGCAGCTCTCTTGTTCTGATTTCTGAAACGAAAATCGATGGTTGTCCTTTTTTTTTTTAACTTTTAGATGGTGCTGCCCTTCAGAACGTTTATGCTGCAGCCATTGCCCGAAATAAATAGTTAATATATTGATGGCTGTGTTTCTGTAGCGATTGGTTCTATTTTTACTCTACTCCCTTCTTCTAAGGAATTATTTTCAGCTTTCAGCTGAATACATGATTTAATCCTTTTGAGAAGCTGCTATTTTTTTAAAAAGTTAAAACTACAAGGGGCTTGAGATGTATAACTGGTTCTTGCTTGAAAGTGGGCAAAAATGATTTTAATAAAGAAATGGAACGTGTTAATGTTATAGAATTGCACGGATTGTTTTAAAAAAAGGGAGATGGGAATCAACAGAGCTGAGCGAGATCCTGTTTTATTTCGAACGTTCGGTGTCTGTAAAATTAATTCCAAAGTTAGATTATGCAATTACAACTAGCATAGACGTTGTTCGATTTTTTTTTTTCAAATTTGACACTTGAAGACATAAAGAACAATATATATGTAAGATTTTGAATTTTGAATTTTGTTTTAAGATAATAACAGTATTAATAATACAATTTCTGACAATTTATGACAAGTTTGGCCCCTTTATTTTGGTAATGACGAAACATCTCATTTTGGTCATTCAAGGTTATTAAAAAATAATAGCATTTATAATATAATAAAAATAAAAAAAGTGTATAAACTATTTATTTTTTTTATTACTGACAATAAATAGAGACTCATAGAATAAATTATTGGATAGAGTTATTGGACAGTCCAAAGCTTTTTATTTTCTCGTATATAAAATATAGAGGAAGTACCCCAGCCGGCTTTCTGGCACAGAGGTAGCACGTCTTCTGTGAATCCCGGGTTCGAATCCCGGTTCGAGCATGGTTGTTCTTCTGTATTCTATCTGTGAGATGCGTGAATGTCCCTCCCGCTGTAAAAAGGGGCTGTGCAAGCGTGTGTGTGTGTGTTTCCTCCTCATATGAGCTAGAAGTCAGACTTCTGCCCTCGGTGCTCAGGGGAGCATATCCACAGAAGCTACTGCACCCCTCTTTCCGTGGTAAAAAGTGGACACGACTTCATCATCAGAGGAAGTATTACAATATACAAAAAATTTAATTTCTCGTAAAATCAGAGAAAATAAAATAATAGCCCTCAAAACCGCTTTGAGCTACATGGTTGAAATTTGCTATATGGAATTATGATCAAATTTATAGATTTCTATAAATGGCGAACGAAATATATTTAAATGAATTGTGCCTGTCTGTCTGATTATTCGGTTAGGAGTTAACTCGAATAATATAAAATGAAAAGAAATAGTAAGATAAATTTTATTACACAGCTTCAGCATCTAAAATATAGATCTTAACAAAATCCGTCAAACAAATGACCATCTGTCTCTATACCTTTACACAAGTGAAAATTTAGTAACTCATAAACACAGTGATTTCAGTTGATGGATTTCAGTATGTTACCTAATAATTACCATTGAATTTCTGTGTTAAAATGTCAATTTGATGCCGATTGGCTGACAAAAATACACATTTTCAAAATAAATTAGATAGATTGTTGTGACAGTAAAAATGCCGGATTTGAACCAGAGATCTGTATTTTGTAACTAGTGCTTTCTTATATTTTGGAAGACATTCTAAGCCGTATCCTGGGCCCATAATGTTTTGCTAATAAAGAGGAAGGGCAAAGCCTTTGTTGGAGAGCCTGCCAGAAACTGTTGAGGAGAAATCTTTCACCGTTTTAGATGTTTCAACGTGGTAATCATTTTAATGGTTTCAGTGCTGGGCGAATGTATATTGAATTCAATTCTTTTTGAATATCTCACTTGGTAATGACGGGGCATCTAAATTTGCCAATACATATTTATTCAAAAAGGAGGAAGTGATTTTAAATATTTATTTGCTATCACCGACAGAACAGAACGCTGTCTCATAGCCCCGTATATATGACCATTCTGCTAACTGCCGCAGTTTGGTGGGTACGTTACGAGAATTTTATTTAAGTATCAAAACATTTACAGTAGGACAAAGCAAAAACAAAACTATTTACAGAATTTACAAGCATATAAGCCGGCTCTCTGGCACAGAGGTAGCGCGTCTCCCTCGTGTTCTGGGAGTCCCGGGTTCAAGTCCCGGTTCGGGCGTGGTTGTTCTTCTGTGTTCTATCTGTGAGATGTGTGGCTGTGCCCCCTGTGAAAAGGGGCTGTGCAAGCGAAAGTGTGATGAACTTGTAGCTAAGTCGTACTCTTGGCTCTAGTTGGCGCTACTTCGGAAACAAGAGACGCTCATTTGGCTTAAATCTACTGATGCTTTCATCAGCGGGGCTTGTCCAATAAGTAACAACAACAACACAAGCATATGAGATATAATAATGGGATGAGCCGTTTGCAGAGACTTCCAACTTTGAAAAATAATTTGAAATAATTATATGTTGAAAGATAAAATGTGTTAGGATATACATATATATTCTGTGTTCCCTTATTTTTATGACACAGTAGATGAGGATGTAGTTATTAAGATCAGATGCAAAATAATTTGGTTATTGGTAACGAAGAGAAGCTCTGTCTGATTGAAGTGTATGATACGGTACTACGGTGCTTGTTTTTACCCTCAGTGTTTCTATGAGATTTGACGTTGAGAACTAGGGAGGCAAGAATAGCTCTCTATTTTCACTCCAACAATCGATGAAGATATATACCATAATGGAGGATAGTTTCAAAGTTTTTTTTACAATTAATATTCGGATTATCTTAGTAAAAATGGAGTTGTTGTTTGTTTAAGAAAAAATGTGACTTCGGCAAGATTCGCTCAGTCAATTGCAATGTGCAAATGGTGAATCAATTGTTGATATACAGAGAGCATTTCAGGCTGCCTTGTTGTCAAACACATTAACTGCTTACAAGAAACTCGTAAAATGAATCCCTATTCAACGAAAAAAAAGCACAACTTTAAAATGTGAGGAAAAGGCTAAAACTAATCTCTAAGATACTTTTTAAAGAAAAACTGAAATCACTGGCTAAAATAATCAGATTACACACAGTTTATGGCTGTAAAAGAGAAATAACTGAACACACGGAAATGAAGCTGATTCACGTGACAGCTCAATCACATGAAAAACGTGACTTCAAAGGTCACGTAATATTTACCTGCACGTAGTCTCTGTGTTATGACGCTTTGTGACTTATTTTAAAAGGATAAGTAGTAAGTATACTGCAAAACTGAACTGGTGAGGGTGCATTTAATGTATATTTCGATATCAAGAATTACTGATTAACATAATTTATAGAACACCAATGGAGGGCACTAATTGAAAAAAACTTCTAAATAAGTGTTTATATACATAAAAGGAAGGAAATAAATGAATAAAAAGATTAAAATGAAATCTGCATTGCATATTTCAATGTATCATGTCAGAACATCATTTCTTGAACGGCCAAGCACCACGTGCTCGTGCAAATTAAATAATATCTTTATTCATTTTAATTCTTTCATTGAATGAGTCACTTTAGTATTGCCAACGATCCGAAAAACTTCGTCTCGCATTTGTTGTTTTAAAAAATATCACATTTCCTATTCATTTCATTTCATATAACCACGTGCTCAAAATGACATTTTTCTCGGTTTTATTTGCGGTAGTAATGAACTTATTTTTTTAAATCAGATCTTTTGAAAATGAAATGGCAATGCGTTATTAAAAGTTGATTTTTTGAGATCCTCATGCAGATAATAAAAGTTATTTTTCGCCTACGGATTTTTGTTCACGCCAAAAACCTCATCACAAAAATAGCATCATGCTCTGATATGATAAAAATTCCAAATAGAATAAATATATAAAAGCTGATCAAATAAAATATAATAAATAATGATAAAAATGATTGAACTATTTTAAATTTTTATTTCAAATCACAGAAGCAAAATGCAATTCTGAAAATTTTGAAAATTATTGAAAGAGATATTAAAACTTATCCATCTTTCTATTCCAATAACTTTTGCAGTTTTTATTTTGACAAAATGTACATGAAGACATTTTTTTAACAATGCAGCATAATATTTATAAATCCTATACAATGCAATAAAAAATTTCTGAAGAATTTAGTCATTTTTAACTATCTAACGAGTGCTTAAGTGGCATAGCATTAAAAATATATAGTTTCAAACATTGCATTAAAGCATTAAGATATATATTATGCTACAACTTGAGAGAGAGAGAGAGAGAGAGAGAGAGAGAAGTTGATTATTTAATAAATTTTTCGATTGCATATGAAACAATCTCTAGCAAATTTAATCAAAATAACAGATGATTAGAATTGCGAAATATGAATCTCTTTTGTGCCATATTGTATGCATCTCATCATTTTGTTATTTTTCCAACCAACAAATAGTAGTTTATTCATCAATTAATTTTAATTGTATGGCTCTAACATTTCCTGATTTAATATATTGCATTAAAGAAGAGACACATTATGTAATATTTATGAATCTTTTAATTGTATTTGAAACAATCCCTAGACAGTTTAATTTAAGCGAAAAAAATGTTTGGAATTTTAAAATTAAAGAATGCTTGTCGGTTGTAACAATGATCAAAAGCGTGGAAATTTTTTTTTCTTTTTACCAGTTTAGCAATTCTAATCGTCAAACTATATAGCAAGTGATTCGCACATAATTTGATCGATATTAATGTACATATTTACTATGCATATATTTATGTACTTGAGCATATTTTTATAATTTGGCGAAATTTTTATTGATGCTTTTTGGTAACCATTAAAACCGATGAACAAATCGAATCGGTCATAATATCATTGTTTTCTATATATATTATTTATTATTCAATATCGGTAAAAAAATTTCTAAAGACTAAATATACTAATTTTTTAAAATTTTTTTATTATATTAAGCTTAATTAAGCCCTATATTATTATGATTAATTCTTGACTAACTTTTTTTCATGTTATTGTAAAAATGCACATTGAGTTACTGGGTTAAATAAAAGAAAGACAATTAAGTATATATCATTTACTGTAGATGTTATTTGTTTATTATTAACCCCTTAACCGGCTTGCCCGTACGCCGTACGTGCATCGATTTATCGAATTTAGATAGTTGTAAATAAAAAATAAATCATTCATAACAATTATAATTCAATAGTAAAATGACTTCGAATACGTAGATAAGTCATATATTCAATGGATTTTCCATTTGAATCAAGATAAGAAAATATTCCCAAAATAGAAGGTATCTTATTAGATATTAAGGAAAATAAACCGGTTAAGGGGTAGATTATATTATCTTAGAATCAAGTTGACTAAATGCGTCATCATTTATTATTAATTTCATTATTTTTTTTAATTCTAATTGAAATCAGCTAATTTTCGAAACACATAATTCTTCTTAAAAGTATCATTTGCTATAATATTCTATACCGAAAGAATGTTTGATGCATTTAGAGAATTTAGCAGTATGTTTTCTGAAATTTCTAAATAAAATGGAAATTTTAAAGATAAGAATACATTTCAAATAACAACAAAGAAAAATCACTAAATCAACTTCAATCAAAGCCCTCTATCTAGCGAATAATGAGTACCAGAATAATAATGTTTAATAATACACGAAGATAGGTAAATATAATCTAATGCCTACACTGTTTCCGATCATCGATCATTGATCAGTAAGTCACAGAAAATTCCCAGTTTACCGCGGTTCCGATTTCAGATTAAACAGAGACTAATTAATTTCGAAACAATTTGATCAAAGGTTTAGACCCGATTGGGAACAGAGGTAGCTTAATTTTCTCTAATAAATCTGATCTACGAAATACTTATAAAATATTTGAGATATCATATAAAGTTTCTCTCATAATTAAGTGACACTCAAATATATAGTTAGTGGGTACTTTCTGGAAATTATTATACTAATAACAATTAAAGGAAATTATTAAAAAGGAAATAATAATTAAAAGAAATTATTATACTAATAACAATTAGATATAAAATTTTAAATATTAGATTGTCATGAATTGTAAACCGGCATTCTGGCACATAGGTGGCACGTCTTCCTTTTGTTCTGGAAGACCCGGGTTCGAATCCCGGTTCGGGCATGCTTATTCATCGGTGTGCTATCTGTGAAATGCGTGACTTTGCCCCCCCCCCCCGTAAAAAGGGGCTGTGCAAGCAAATGTGGTGAGCGTGTAGCAAAAGTCGTACTCTTGGAGCTAGTTGGCGCTACTTCAAATACAAGAGACATTCTTTTGGGCTTAAATTTGCTGCTGTATCAGCAGGGGGATTGTCCATGGCAAGTGCCATAAGTAACAACAACATAAATTGTAAAACCGAGTTCTGAGCAGCATGTTGACACTGCACCGGCCTATTTATAAGATCCAGACTCCAGGTTTGAAGTCCGAATCTATTAAAGAAGCCGTACATCTCAATCTGATATATCATGAAGGAAATATCCATCTATTGATACTGGAAGGAATTATGAACCAAAGGATAACAACTCATCTGTCATCCTCGTTGTCTGAACATGTTTCAAAAGTATCCGTTTAATATAGGATGTTTTATAGGATGTTATTATAATTAAATTAAACATCACAAGTAAAAGGGGAAAAGCTAAAACACGTATATTCCCTCCACTGTTTACTCGTTACTGGTAAAAGGATTGTTAATTGTACCTCCCTGTTCTCATAGTTTGATGTACTTAAAATTCAAATTTCTTACACGCAGACTGCATATTCTCATATCAGAATTAATGTCAGCCAATTCTGTAAAGACTGATTTTGAGTATACAAACGGAAAAATATTATGTATCTTTTCTTCATCATAGGGTTTTCATATTACAAAAAATTTGGTCTACAACTATTTAAATGTGATATGTATTTTTACAATATTTTTTTTAAATGAAGAATATATGAATAAAAAATAATAAAAGGATTTATCTTTAAGTACATTATCAATGGTCGCCTCATTACGTCAGTTTCACAAAAATATCTTAAAACTTCGACAGAGTTCCCACCCCAAGCGTAAAGAACTAAAACGGTTATTACAATTAATTTTGCTGCTTTACAGGTATAGTTATCAATTTAGAATTTTCAATATTTGCGCCACAAATATAATTTAAAAAGGAAACTTTCATTTATTGATATTAAACAGTTTATCAAATACTGTTTGAAATGACTAAATTTATGTTATTAAAATTATATGTAAATGCATGACAGTCGAAAACTTCTTATCAGTAATAAGTACATAGATAATTATTTAGACCAAGTACTTAAAACAAAGTTAAAAATACCCATTTTCCTAAACACTCAATAAAACTAACTAACTTTTTAAAATAGTAAAAAAATGGATACTTCTTTGTAACCCTTTCTTTCTTTTAATACATCAATATGATTTCGAGTCATTAAAATTGCGAGTAATAATAAAAAATGATTCTTGTTTTAACCCTTTCTTTCTTATAAGACATCAAGATGATCTCGAGCCATTAACATTGTAAGTAAACAGCTGATCATTGAAGACCTTTAGTTAGTAAATATAAGTTGTTGTTAATGTTTCTTATGGGCATTACCATGGACAAGCTCGCTGAGGTAGTCAGCGATTTAAGCCTAATCATCATCTCTTGTTTTGAAGTAGCTCCAAATAGGGTTAAGATTATGACTTTTGCTACTCTCACTCATCATATTCACTTGCACAATTCTTATTTACAGAGGGAGGAGGCACATTTACACTCTTTACAGATAGAACACAGAAAAATAATCATGTCTGAATCGGGACAGCCATCAGTGATTTTGAGCCAAATGAGCGTCTCTTGTTTTTGAAGTAGCGCCAACTAGGGCCAAGAATACGACTTTAGCAACACACTTATCATATTCGCTTGCACAGCCCCTTTTTACAGAGGGGCACATTCACACATCTCACAGATAGAACGCAGATGAACAACCATATCCGAACCGGGGTATTCGTCAACGATTTTAAAACATATAAGCGTCTCTTGTTTTCGAAGTAGCGCCAACAAGAACCAATAGTTCGACTTTAGTTACACATTCACCTGCACAGCTCCTTTTTACAAAGAGGCACATTAACACTCCTTACAGATAAAACACAGAAGAACAAAAATGCCCGAACAGGGACGACCGTCAGAGATTTTAAACCAAATAAGCGTCTCTTGTTTTTGAAGCAGCGCCAACTAGAGCCAAGAGTACGACTTTAACTACACACTCATCACATTAGTTTGCACAACTCCTTTTTACAGGGGGTTGGCAAATGCACACTCCTTACAGACAGAACACACACAACATAACACTGCTTCATGTCCCTGCAAATATAACTACTTGGTTATTTCAACAGTGTAATGAGAATGAAGTGGAAGATATAATGAAAGTGACTGTTGTTCGACGTCTCACATTTATTGGTTAAAATTTAATAGGGGATTTTAACACTGAATTAAAGAAAGCTGAAGACAGTGAGCTGTTTAAAAATTTAAATGGGAAGTGGCTTTGTCTAATTAAGCTAACTATTGGAGAGAAACTGAAGACTTATGCTAGTTCACGTAAACGAGCTTATAGTTTGTTTGACATTACAAATTTCTGAAAAATATTGTAAAAATAAGATAAATCACAGAAGAACCCCCATGCCTGAACCGGGACTCGAACCCGAGATCAAACCCAGATCTCGGGGAAGACGCGTTACCCGTACGCCAGGACTCCGGCTAAAAATAAGTACGTTAGTTAATAATTTAGATCAAATTCTTAAAACGAAGTTAAAATCCCCATTTTCCTGGCCACTCCATAAAACAACCAAGTTTGTAAAATAATAAATAAAAGTAATATAATACATCGCCTCTTTTCGGCAATCTTTCAACGATCTAACAATACACAAATACGATCTCGTCATAGCTTCCGAAATTCAATTACGAGGGGGGATGAGTATCTCCGCCATCTTGTGATGGATCGCCCGCGGTTATTTAGTATCGCTCCTCGCAGGATTCTCCTTTCGTTTCGAGATGGAACGATTAACAGAATTTCGCGCTATCGCTAAAACACGGATAATTTGTTTTCATTCACTATTTTCAAAAGCTTTTTTATCTCTGAAAGGAAGAAAAAAAGAAGCCCTAAAGTTCAAATGAATAAATTTCGCTCTTAAATCTAAAATTCTAAATAGAGAGAAAATATGGATATAAAAAAAATGAAAGATGCAAATCTGGGTGAATGATTAATGAGAGTCTGAGGTTAAGTAGAATGGGAAATTTGATTTATTGTTCATTTTATCAACAAAATTAGGAAAGTACAGTTGGTATGCCGTTGAAATGTGTTTTAGATTGTTTGTCATTCTTATTGCTCTACTCTAAATTCGATGTTTCCAAGATAACATTTATTTTTTTTAAAAAAAATTGTCTGATTTCTTTTGTGTAATTATGACAAAATAGGAAGACATGAAAAGGGTAATAATTCTTGTAAATAAAAAAGTTTGAGAATTAAAATAAGAATGAGAGATATAAAATTAAAACTT
>JAOUZG010016644.1:5274027-5309662 GCA_026289955.1 Argiope argentata | reverse complement strand
TTTTTAAAAAGTCTCCGCACCATTTCATGGTAAAATGCGCAGAATGTTAAAAAATAAATATTTTTCAATTCTAAGCAGGGAAAAGAAACAATATTCCGGAAATTTTGCGTGAAAAAGTTCTTAAAGTATAAAAAAGAAAAGATTATCTAGCTTTGCATTCAAAATGAATAATTGCAGAAAAAAATACCTTTTTTTTTTAAACCTATTAAATGGAAGGACAATTTCCTTCCTATTCGCAATGCTATTTTCATGTTAACAAATATTACGAAGTTAATAAATAAAAAGAGAAATTAAAATTTAAAAAATATGAAGTGATAAAGTAACTTATTAATACCGGATGCTATCATAGAACCATATTTTTCTTACTTTAACGGAACATAAATTACCTGAAAAAAATCTATCAGATAACGAAATTTCAGAAAATACTAGGTATTGTCTTTAAATATGGAAGAGGCATTATATTTTAAGTTGCGTGAATTAATTCTAAATGAAGGAAAGAAAAATTCATTATTCTAGATTTGTTGGAATTTCGAAACAATTGATTAGCGCAAAGAGAATAAAAATGAAGAAAATGCAGACTTAAGCCTTTTTTTTCCATTTTTAAAGAAAAGAGTAGATAAGTAGTTTCGCCTTGAAGGAATTTTTTTATTTTTTTCATGAGATTCTTAATAGTTAATTTTCTTTTCTTTTTTTCGATTCTTAATTCTAGAATTCCTTTTTTTTGTTTGAGAGATATTAATAGTTTTCTTTTATTTTCTGAGTCGTACTTAAAAATTATTAATAGATTGAGTAAATCCTGCGTAGTCAAAAAAAAAAGTAGAAATTATTTAAAAAGGTTATTTCGAGGAAAAATTATAAAAAGGTTTATTTTTAACCGATAGAAACTAGCATAACGAAAAATTTCTTTTGTTTAAGTAAATTCTTTTTTTAATAATCAGGTTAAAGACGGATTTTATACCAGAAGTTTTAAATTATATATAACTTTATTGAGATCATTGTGAACATCTGCATTTTCACAACGATAAGTTTAATTTGTCCCCAAAGGGCGATTGGTGAATAAACGTTTTAACCAAAGATAAATGCTTCCTCTTTTTGGGTTATACGACGCCAGCATCCAGGCACAGAGGTAGCGCATCTACCTCGTGTTCTGAGCTTCCCAGGTTCGATTCCCGGTTAGGGCATGGTTGTTTCTTCTTTTATCTGTGAAATGTGTGACTGTCCCATCTGTAATAAGGGGCTATGCAAGCGAATGTGACAAGTGTGTAGCTAAGTCGTACTCTTGGCCCTGTTGTTGTTGTTGTTACTAATGGTACTTGCCATGGACAAGCCCCCCCCCCCGTTAATACAGCAGCAGAATTAAGCCGAAAAGAGTATCTCTTGTTTTCGAAGTAGCGACAACTAGGGCCAATAGTACGACTTAGCTACACACTCATCACATTCGCTTGCACAGTTCCTTTTTACTGGGGGGGGGGCACATTATCTCATCTCACAGATAGCACACAGAAGAACAACCATGCCCAAATCGTGACACGAACCCGGGACTCCCAGAACGCGAGGAAGACGTGGTACCTCTGTGTCAGAAAGCCGGAACTTTTGGCCCTAGTTGGCTCTACTTTAAAAACAAGAGACGCTTATTCGGCTTAAAATTGCTAATGGCCGTCAGCGCGCTTGTACGTGACAAGTGCCATTAGTAACAACAATAAGGTATTATTACACTTGATGCAAATCAAGTTTCAATATTTTTCATAAAGAATTATTAAATATAACAGGTAATATTCTCCTAATTTGATAGCATAATTTTAAAAGAACAATTTCAGAAAAACTGTCATACGTATCAATGGTATTTCCTTGGTATTTCTGTATGCTTCAGCTTTATACAGTATGTTAACAGTACAACTTCATGTCACAACGAAAATAAAGAGCCGGTTACTTTGACATAATATCTTTTACTAATGACCAGCGCCGGCTTTCTGGCACAGAGGTCGCGCGTCTTCCTCGTGTTCTGGAAGTCCTGGGTTTGAGTCCCGGTTCGGGTATGGTTGTTCTGTGTGCTCTCTGTGAGATGTGTGACTGTCCCCCCTCCGGAAAAAGGGGGTTGTGCAAGCAATTGCGATGAGTGTGCAGCTAAATCGTGCTCTTGGCCCTAGTTGGCGTTACTTCAAAAAACAAGAGGCGCTCCATTCGGCTTAAATTTACTGTTGTATCAACAGGGGATTGTCCATAGGCAAGAGTCATAAGTAACAACAACTAATGACCATCTGAGACCAACATTTATTTAAAATTTTGTTCTGAATATGCTATATTATAATTCACATATCTAGAGCGTTGCCATTTTTTAAGATATAATATTAACGTAAACACGGAATAAATCCAGACAAGCAATCTGAAGATAGATTGAGTTCTAAATTTAAATACATCTATAAATAAGGTGAAAAAATTAAAATTTTAGTCAAATTTCATCCATATAACCAGTTGAATTTTTTCATTATGTCATCATTACATATTATGTCCAGTTACATCAAGATAAATTAAAACATTTTTGAATGAATAATAATTTAATTTCAACGCATCATATAAATTTTAGCAGTCTATATATTTTTGAGTTTTTGTATTAGAAAACTGCCCAAACGACAGATATAACTCCAAAAATGAATTTTGGAGCTTTTCGGGTGGTTTGAATCGCATAGAAATTCATTAAAAAAGACGTATTGACAAAAATTTGTGGAGATGCCTTTGTCAAAAGTAGTCTAAAATAATTTTTCAAGAAGTCGTAATAGGAAAGAGCGTGCGAATCGAACAAGAAGACAGAAGGCAGGAAAAAGCAACCGTGAGAAAATATTTAGAACTTATATAATTTTAGAAAGGAATGTGAGGTCTACTCAACGTTTTGATTGAGTTTGAGTATGAAAAGCCCACGTAGAGGAAAGAAAACATTAAAAAGAGAGATTTATGAACCAAGTTTAACCCATCTAGCTATTATCTTTTTATGCTACCTTCTTATCACAACGATTGTATAAAAGTTTACGACTGGTTACCCTTTGATTTTTTTGGCATTTTTTTTACACTAAGATCTATGCCAAGGGGATTTTCAGTCGGTAACCCACCAGTAACGACAATGAAAACAAAATATTACAGAAACCAGAAATAATGCTTCATCGCTGAAATTTGTTCCCAACCGAAGGATCTCCCAAATCTTTACTAGAACCCATAGATTAAGAAAAAGACATTATCCTAAATTTGATTTTGTCGAACTTGGGATCCAACGAGTATTTTATTAAACACTTCGTGTAAACAATTTTCCCTTTTCAAATACTTTCTTTTTATCCATTTAATTTTGAATGAAAATAAAAATAAATAAATAAATAAAAAGAAATATTATTCTTGAAGTTCAGACAATGCTTTTATTACATTATAATTGCAAATTATCAGAATAAGGGATAATTCAATCGTTAAGAAAGAGAAGTATAAAGTAAAAATTATTTGAATTCAATATTTATAAGAGGGAATTCAAATACAAAGTATGTTAGATGAATTCAGTTTGCCCTCCGAAAAATAATTAGATGTAAAATTATTCACCTAATGCAAAGATATGTTTATTTCTATGAAAAAAAAATATACATACTTTTTTTCAATCGAATTTCTTTGACACATTAATCTACATCTCTTAACCATTAGGTAGACTTTTTAACAATTAAATTTAAAAAATGAAAAAATAAAACGTCAGAATTATGCACCATCTTGAATGGTGAGTCAGAGGCACCATCGGAGTGCGAAGGGTTAAATGATCCTGTTAATAAATTAAGCTTTAATTTGAAATAACTGCATTGGTAATATCACGAAGATAAATAAATTAGAATCAATAAAATTCTCATTTCAAAGCATTCAAAAGGGAAAAATACGCCAAATATTCAAAATCCAAATGGTACAGAAAATATCGTTTTCAAATGGACATAATTTGCTAAGCATTGAAATAGAAATCTAATGCAAGAATGAATACCTTGCATTTTCATTCGACATACGAAGCCATAATACGGATCTGCATTTTAAATGGCCTTGACTTATTTTCTGCAGAGAAAATCGTGTTCATACCACATCTGCTGACTTTTGAATTCTTAGAACAAAAAGCCGACGGAATAATTTAACAAGGAACTGATTCCAAAAATACACGTAGAAAGTAAAAAAAAAGAAAAAAGAATTAAAAGCAGAATAGGAACTGCTTCATTATCATATAGAGTAGTTTCTTTGGTACGCTTTCTCCCTTAAAAACAAAACTTAATTAGATAAGGTAGGTGCTCCCCCCATATAATTTAAATATGAAAAAGAAAATTACGGCCAAATGGAAACTTTGCGATATTTATCTCAAATATTAAAATTATTCTACCGCTGAATCCCATTTCAGCTTATTAACGAAGAATATTACTAATGAAAAAAAGAAAGAAAAAGAAACATATTTATTCTTATTTTATTGTCTAAAAAAGAGATTTATTCCAACGAAATTATTTTCGAGTACAAGATTAACATTTCATTGATTTATACATTTTAAAAAGAGAATTTTAAAAAATGATGAGCATAGTGGAATTTTCCCTTTCTTAGATAAAACAACTACTTATGAAAAAAAAGAAATATAAATTAAACGAGTTTTAATAAATGATGGAAAAGATAGGGATTATGTCTTTTCTATAAAGAGAATTAATTAATATAAATTACGAACAAAAGATTTGGCAATAAATTTTAAATGAGAAAGAATTGTATCATTTCTAAAACCGAATTGGCAATCATTTTTAAGGAAAAAATATAAATATACCAAACGATTTCTTAATAAATCAAAAGTTAACTAGAATTCTAGAGAAAATAATTTCAAAATTGAATTACAAATGTGAAGTAAGATAAAATAAAGAAAGACTGTCAATTATATTATAATTTATAAATAAGGTACAAATGTTTCCTTCAGAATAGGGAGAAGGTTTTAAAATGCATATACTTTCTAATAAAATGTAAGCCTAGTAAAATAATTTCTTTTATTAAACATTTTTTAAAAATTATATAAAATTGAATGGAAAAAAATGAGTTTTTATATTTACATTATTTGGAAGGAGGTGTAAAGCATTTAATACACATTGTTTTTTACATTTTTATCGTATTTCTTTACATTGTTTCCTTTATATTACTATACAGAACTGAAACATATTTATAAAGAAAATCTTACATAAAGAGTAATTAATTTATTATTTTCAACAAAACATGATTTATTAATCGAAGTATTTTTCTATCATTCATTTGGCTCAAATCATAAAATGCATCTTAAGTTTTAAAATTTTTTATAACAATGTAATATAATTCAAATTAAGTCTAAAAAACCCACATCCTTTAGAATAGTATCTTACGAATATATCGTACATCAAATAAGAAGTATTGTTGCAAAAATTTTGTTTTACATTTTGTAAATTCGTACATAAAAAGAAAACACCGAATCTAAGATGTTTTGATTACGAAATAAAAATGCATTATTGGAAAATATTAATTCCTTTGTTTAGTTCATTCAAAAAAGGAAGAAGGAAAAGAAAAAAATTAAAACGAATTAAACACGGAATTCAAGATAATTTCACTACCTCTACAGCTTAGTAATTATTTTCATAAAAAGAAATAGAGAACATCACTATGAAAAAATATATATATTTAGATTTTTTAAGTGTATTAAATGGCCTTCACTAAGGATAAGATTTAGATTTCTTTTAACAAAATGCCTTTTTTATTTAATGGATATTTTTATTTACGTGTTTGAAGGATTTTGTTATTCATATCTTAAAGCAAATTTAAAATTTAAGATAATTATTCTTATTCTTATTGATTCTATTACCGAAACTAACAAAATAATTTTGGTGAGTTTTAACTAAACCATTATGTATTAAATCTAAATCGTATTTAAGTATACTAAACGTTTAAACTTTAAAATTAAATAAATGTTTTCTTGGAGACATTCATACTTAATTTAATAAACTACATTTTAGAATTTACATTTAATTATATTTGAATCAGTAAGATGAATGTAGTAGAATAAAGATGCTCATAATTAGAAAAATGGAGAGAAGAAGTTTTTAAAAAAATGTTGTAAAACTGTTTGTTAAATATGCATTAATTCAATAAAAGAATAATTCTTTTGCAATATGTAACATTTTACAAATAATGGAGAATATAATTCAATATTAATTTTTAAATGTCAGAATTTTTTTAAAAAAAGAACGAGCTTTAAAAAAATACGAGGAAGAAAAGGATTATAAACTGGAATTTTGATCAAAATTTGTAAATTTTGGGAGTGACTAATATAATTTATAGCTAAAAATAAATTTCACTCTTTTAGGGGGAAAAACAAAACAACAAAATTCAAAAACCGCAAGAATTTTGCTCTTACCTTGGCAAGATCTTGGTATGTCTTCTTTTATTGCAAGCGGTTCAGAGAAATTCAATAAGACAAGAATATTAACAAACACAAACTAACTCGCATATACTGGAATTAACCGGATCGAGTAACCTTGAAACCAATTTTGTTGTGTTCTGGTATGCCTCTTGTAGATCCAAATGAGTTTCTTTTGCATAAATACATGCAGAATTATGAATGTTATTTCACAAAAACCAGGGAATAAAGCGAATCGTCGCACAAACAGTGAGTCATTTGATAAAACTTCACTCGAAACGATAAGAGGTGTTTGTTCAAATGCTTCTTGAGTACGCGCTTACATACAGAATGATCGCAATCCTCAGCAGAAACACCTATTATGGGCCTCTGATACACTTTCAAAGACTCCCGCCGTGTTCCCTACCTGTTTGACAGGAAGTAAGGAAATATTCGAAAGATCTATACGTTTCTTAATACCTTATCAGAATTCTGTTTTCCACTTTAGAATAATGGTGAAGAAAATACTATTGACACCAATCTTGAACTGCATCATATTAGTGCGTCCTATAAGTGTCTTTAAAATTTCTAATATGAAATGAATACGCAATATTTACTGTTTCAGATATTATTTATTTTGTTATATAGGAACACTTTTTGATCTATTATCTTCTTCCGCCAGGATGGACTGCTTGGTAGAGCGTTGGACTCGTACTCCTTAGAATACGGGTTCGCAGCTCACCGGCCAAAAGACTCTCCGATTGTGTGGCGGCTGGCGCTCGTTAAATCTGTTCGTGGTCGCAATGTCGAGAGTAATACCACTGAGGGTACTGGGTCAGAGGTGATCGTTCTCTGTTCCAGGTCTAAATTACGATCTGAGAAGAATGAATGAATTTCCATGAATGAAGTCCGCCCCCTAAAAAGGGTTGTGACGTGTGAGTAGCTAAGTCGCATTCTTGGCTCTAGATGTCTCTACTTGTAAAAATAAAGGGACGCATTTCTTAGGCTTAAATCATCTGCTGATCGTATCAGGGAGGGCTTGTCCAAGGCAAGTTCCATTAGTCACAACCCACAACACCTTCCTCCATCTCTTCAGGAAGCCTCTTCTTTCTAAAATTGTTGTATTTTGGATAAGAAATAGTCCTCAATTTACGCTTTTATTTCTCTGCTAGATGTCAAACATTTATCGTGAGGAGAATTTTTGAAGGATAGATGGAAGTAATAATCAGATGGAGCGAGATCTGGAGAGTATGCAGGATATGATACCACATTGTTATGATGAAAAACAAAACCTCCTCGATTCATTAATTCAGGCTTTTTTTTTTGTTACTTGTCAAAATCAGCTGAAATTATTTCTTCAAATGCTCTCAAAAGTGCTAACGATGGAAACCCAAACCTTAGGACTCAGACGGACGCTACAGATTTCTGACTCCGCAGGGATTATTTATAAGCTTAAACATGTCATAGAAATGTTCTCAATATAAATTATCATTTTTTTCTTTTTCAGTTATTAATCTCATTACCCTGTAAGTTCGACCCATAAGTATGTTTAAGTATCCTTGACCCTTTCATCCAGTTATTATTTCACCGAAAATTGAATACAATCATGTAGAATTTGACACCGATGGGATTCTCACTGGATATCCCTGAATGGTGTATCGTCTCTTTCTTTTAACAATTTTTTTCCTTCCTTCCATTTTGTGCTCATCAAACTGGTTAGATAACTTAGAGTTATAGGCACCGGGGGCACAGGATAGCGTTATGCTATGTAAAATTTCGTTTTTCTTCTTCTGGCAAATAGATAAACTTGAAAAGCAAAAAAATAATAATCTAATAAAACTTGATAAAAATCGTTTGAGCCATTTCCGAGATACACGAAATAAATAAATTTATGGATACACAAGAATTGCTCATTTATAGTTGAAATTGAAAGGAGTAAGATAACATAAAAAGCTTTTCTAAATTAATTAAATTCTATATTTTTCACTTCATTTTTATAAACAAAAATAAAATTTAAAATTATCAAGCTTTCATGCCGAATCTTTAATTGTTGAATATCACTGCATTTGTAACTAATATTAGAATTTAGTTACTTTTTTTACTTTTCATTGCGTAAAATATATTTCATAACAAACGATTTATTTATTCAATTTTATTGTATAATTTATTACGACACTGAAACTAATATTTATTTTTACATTCATATTTTTTAGATTAATTATTTCATTATGAAAACGATTTTTATTTTTATTTCTTTTTGTAACTTTCTAAAGTTTCATTTGGCATCATTCGACAATTGATTATTGTTTTCGAATATTTTATATAAGTTCGTATTCGAGAAATGCTTGAAACTAACAGCAAATTTGGAAGAAAACAAGTATATGCTAAGTATCATATAATAAGGAATCTCAATTATTATAAAGCACCAAATACATAGAACTGAGATATATATATCAATGAGTAAGTTATAAATATTTTTTATATACAATTAGACATCCATCTTTAAAAATTGAGTCTTTTATTTAAAAATAAATTTATTTTTATGGGATATTCTTTTGCTATTTTAATTAATCAAACAAATGAATTAAAATAATGTAATTCATAAATTTATTTTTAATGCTTTATTAGTTTTAATAACTCTGCTTAAAATTTATATCTATAGAAAATGCAATTTTTTAAAAATTTTTTGAACATTTCTTATTTTTTTTGTCAGTTCAGGCACAATAAATTTCAACACAAGCAACAATTTATTGTAATCAGATTTGAACAGAAAATTTCTATTTACTTAATCTCTAAAGGCTGAAAAAAGACAAAGCAATAAGAATTATTGGATTATGGCTTCCAAGGACACAAACCTCAAAACGAAAAAAAAATATATCTCTTTATTGCTTCAGTAACTACCACTCTACGAAACTTTTATCAAATTACACAGCCTTTAACATAGTTAAGTGCTTTTCTTTTTACATTATATTTATCATTTTGGTTAATTTCGGACATTGGTTATTAACTTAGATGGATCTTTATTATACTTAATTATTATTGCTGTTTCTTTAGAACTTTGCACTTTTCGACTTATATATTAACTAGCTTTTTTCAGTACGCAGCAATTCAATTATTAGAAATAATGATTCGGTTGTAGCAATAAAATCTAAAATTGTAAAATTGGTTCAATTTATGTGGTTTTTGCATTTATTTTGTAAAATTTGTTATAAGTTCTGTTAAACAGCTTTAACCCTTTGAAGTCCGAAAAATTGTTTATTGAAGATTTGTTTATTGCTATGAAAAATAAATACACATAATTTTTTAAGTCGAATTTCTTTTTAAAATTAATCTACATCTCTTAACCATTATGTAGGCGTTTTTAACAATTAAATTTGAAAAATAAATAAATAAAGCGTCACAATGATGCACAATCTTGAATGTCGAGTCAGGGACGACATCGGACTGCAAAGGGTTAAAACTTACAAATGCTGTTCGTTTCAGTATCCTAAAACGAAAAGTTTGAGACGAATTTATTTCCTTATTAAGGAGTGAAAAAAACGGAAGGACGTGTACATTTCCAAAATTTACTTTATTGTTAAACCCTAACATCTCCTTCTTTTATCTTTCCCCCTCACCCCTATTTTGTCGAATTTAACCCACCTTAACACATGCGAAAAAGCGTTGAGGATTTTAGATTCCGTGGGCAAACAATACATTATATTTTCACTGTAAATATGTCGTGTCACCTAAAATAGGTATTTATTTTTGAGTAAATATTCTTATTGAGGTGCATACAGACTTAAAATACTGCTTTAAATCGGCATAATAAACATAGTACACTCTGCTTCAATAAGAAGAATTTATCACAATGATTGAAGATGGGGACTATGTCAGTATTATATATATATCTATCCAAATGGTATTGATCGTCATTTTGTTATTTTATTGTTAATTTATATTCGAACAACCAGACGAAACAGAATATCTGGGGAAATCTGATAGGAATCTAAAACTTTGTAATGAACCAAATATTAAAATTAATTCTTTTACCTCAAAATATTTTTCAGTAGTTGAATCTCAGAACAGACAGATAGACGTAATTTTCAAAATTATTTTTTTGTCGGATTCAGATAAGTCTTAAACGATGAAATTCGTAAATATCCCGAGATTGAATTTTTGTAGATTGTAGTGCTTCGCATGGGAAAAAATAAGAAGAAATCAATAAGCTCACAATCTGATCGTTCCACAGAAAAAGTCCTAAAAAGGGGTTCAAATAAAGGTAAAATTACTTGATCTTAGATTAAATATTAGATAATATTAGTAATAGATGCTCAAGAAATTTTTAATTCAATGATTTTTCAAATGTATCCGGCATAATTGTTGCTTTATGCGCCCGACTGTAATTTCGCTGCTTAACCACTTAACCGGTTTGCCCGTACACCGTACTTGCATTGGTTAATCGAACTTTGACAATTTTAAACAAAACAAATAATCCATAACAATTATAATTCAATAGTAAAATGACTTCGAATACGTAGATAAGCTAAGTATTCCATGGATTTCCAATTGAATCAAAATAAGAAAATATTCCAAAAATAGAAGGTGTCATCTTATCAGATAGTAAGGAAAATAAACAAGGTAAGGGGTTAAAGGTATAATTTTTACTGTGTAAATAAATTTCTTATTTGCATAAGATATTGTAAAACAAAGTTATTATAATTTTTTTTATTTTTTTATTAAATATTTATAGTGATAATAAGTTATTTATTATTGATATTGAAAATGGTCAACATATTGGAGTATGATTCATGATTTAAACCATTAATTTAACTAAAATTAACTTTAAATCGCGCCTTTATACTCGCCACATAACCCTGTTTGAAAGTATATGCAAGTTCGTTATGAATGCATGCTTAGATCTGTTGTTGTTGTTACTAATGACACTTGCCAGGGACAACCCCCCCCCGCTGATACAGCAGCAAATTTAAGCCGAAAGCAGCGTCTCTTGTTTTTTGAAGTAGAGCCAAGAGTACGACTTAGCTACACACTCACCACATTTACTTGCACAGCCCCTTTTTACAGGGGGACACAGTCACACATCTCACAGATAGCACACAGAAGAACAACCCTGCCCAAACCGGAACCTACCTCTGTGCCAGAAAGCCGGCGTGTTTTAGATCTGGTGCGATGTACGGCGTGGGCACATTTACAATGTAATCTAAAAACAAAAAATTCAAGCACGAAAGAGCTGAGTATAACCAAATTTTTATCTTTAAAAAAAAACAGTTTAGATTATTTATATTTTCTCCATTTGCGCGGAAGTTATGATCCATGAAGTGGAAAGAGAGTCAATATTGGTTCTTCTATTTCGCTTTTATTTCATTTTAAAGTTTAAACTTCTAGATCAAATTACAGTTCTAGATGGCATTGAATTCTGATAAAAAGAATGGAATTTCAGGTTTAAAGTTCTTACTCCAAGAATTTATTTTACATTTCATTGCGCACAGAAAATTTTCAGAAGGGTTTTTAAAGTATAAAATGCATTGAATCTGCTATCAATAGAAACAATTTTAAAATAAAATTACTTTTCTAGGAAGTTCTTGAACCACACTTTGTTGTGAAGTCAATATGTTTATGTGCGTTTATATTGTGTCAATATTTTTCAAATGCATTTATGACGAAATCAAACCACAATTTAAAATCTTATAGCAAGGTATTTTATTTTTCTTCGTTGCCTTTTCGGTGTCAATAAATTGGTAAGAAATTACATAGACAGAGTGAATATTATGGTCGTAGAGGCAGATATGCATGTAAAGCAGATTATCCCAATATTGTTTATATTACTATCAAGAAAACAGAGAAATAACTATTATTTTTAATTGTCTTTGAAGGAATACAGGGTCGGCGTTCTGGTATAGGGGTAGCGCTCTTTCCCCAAGAGCTGGGTGTCCCGGGTTTGAGTCCCAGTTCGGGCAGGTTGTTCTTCTGTGTTCTATCTGTAAGGTGTGTGAATGTGCCCTCCTGTAAAAAGGAGATGTGCAAGCGAATGTGATGAGTGAGTAGCTAAAGTCGTACTCTTGGCCCTAGTTGGCGCTAATTCAACAAGAGACGCTCCTTTCGGCTTAAAACTTGCTGATGCCGCGGCAAAGCTTGTCCGTGGCATGTGCCACTAATAATATCAAGAACAATAGGAATACAGGAAAGCCACCAATGGTTCTTTTCTACAATACACCCTGTTCCAAAATTTTATAGAATCAAATTTTACACCGATATTTTTATTGTAAATGAAGTATTTATATGCAAATTACATTGATATATTATGTTTATCATACTGAAAAAATAAAAGTTTTATCCTGTATATTTAATGCTAATTTTTAAAATGTAAAATTATCGGAAATACCCAGTTATAGAACTTTAGAGACTAATTCAAGTTTATGCAAATATTGTAAGAGTATCTATGACCTCAATTCGGAACTTAATAAACACGTTGTAATAAAAGAAAAACTGTCGTTTTTTTGCGTTTCAAGATATCTGATGTCCCACAATTCTTTAATGAAGAAATGGTAATTAAAATTCTAAATTTGAAATGGCTTAGTAAATTGTTAAGGGAATACCAAAATTTTCGAATCTTTCATAAAATATGATTTATTATATATCAAATCATAAAACGCCATAACATTCAAAACTTTGTTCAAGAAAATCATGTCTTTATAATACTCAAAATGTTTACCACTTAACCGGTTTGCCCGTACGCCGTGCGTGCATCGATTTATCGAATTTCGATAGTTCTAAACAAAAAATAAGCCATTCGTTACAATTATAATTCAATGGTAAAATGACTTCGAATACGTAGGTAAGCCAAGTATTCCATGGATTTCCATTTGAATCAAAAAAAGAAAATATTCCCAAAATGGAAGGTGTAATTTTATTAGATCGTAAGGAAAATGAACCGCTTAAGGGGTTAAACGGATACAGAGAAAAGGGCTTCAAGTCAGGAATTGTCGGTTTATGAAATTACTAAGGTTTCCCAGTTGCAATTGCTAAGAGCACTGTTCATGTTCTTGTTATTATTAGTGGCACATGCCACGGACAAGCTTCGCCGATGCATCAGCGAGTTTTAAGAGCGATGCATCAGCGAGTTTTTGTTTTTGAAGTAGCGCCAACTAGAGCCAAGAGTGCGACTTAGCTACTCACTCATCACATTCGCTTGCACATCTCCTTTTTTAAGGGGGGGGGTATTCATATATCTTAAAGACAGAACATAGAAAAACAATCATGCCTGAACCGGGACTGGAACCCGGGTCGCCCAGCTCTCGAGGAAGACGCGCTTCTCCTAGGCCAGGACGTCGGCAAACTATTCATAGGTGACTTATAAAATCTGGTTATTTGAATCATGCGAAAAGGACTAGCAGACTACCACTCTTAAAGCTTCACAATAATAATAGATCACTAAGACCCCCTAACTATGTGCCATATGGTTATAAATGGATTGTCGTTCTCTTCAGTGATGAAAAGATAAAGAAACCTTGTTGATTCTGATGGGATGATAAAATATTGGCAGATTTACAAAAAGAATCCAGGAGCTTTATCAATAGGCAAAGCGATGGTGGATTTGTAATGTTCTGGGCGACTTTCGTTTTCAATGGCCAAATAGATTTAGTATTTTTTATGAGCCGCAGAATTTTTCTAAATACACAGAAATACAAGAAAATCATCTTACATTTTTCTCAGGGAACGTAAGGGTACGAAATTGAAAATTTTCCATTTCATACCTCCAATGCAAAGAAGAATGATTTAACAAGTTGCACCCCGATGGTGCTTCTTACCCACCACTCAAGATTGTGCCTCATTTTAACTTTTTATTTATTTATTTTTCAAATTTAATAGTTAAAAACGCTTACATAATGATTAAGAGATGTAGATTACTTTTTCAGTGAAATTCATCTTTAAAGAATTATATATATTTATTTTTCATGGAAATAAATAAATATTTGTATTAGGTTAATAATTTTGCATCTAATTATTTTTCCGAGTGAAAGGGTTTAAATTCGAAAAGTATTACTGTTCTTGGGTGACCACAGATAAGCCTTGATCTAAATTCGATTGATATTGTGTGGAGCATTATATTCGGGAAGATATATAAAAATGTATGGCAATGACTTAAGAACAACTATTGAAAGTGCATAGTACAACTTGAAACCGGACATATCGCAGATCTTAATTACATAGTTAATAGAAAATGTATATACGATGCCATGTTAATAAGAAAAGTAAGGTTTTATTCTAATACGAACATTGTGTTGAGAATATTTTTTGGAAAGGTAATATATTCTGTAAATTCTTGCGGAACTCGATATTTCCCTTTTCTTTATATAATTGAAATACAAATTGATATTTTTCTCAAAGATTTCATTGAATGCAAAGTATACCTTTAATTGCTATTTGTATGTTTTTTCACTTTGCTAGAACTTGTATTTTGATAGAATTTATAAATTTTTGGGATAAAAATTTGTTAAAAGGTTAGAACGCTCTGGTAAATTTTTTGATTTCTATGAAAAATAGATTTTAATATTATTATATATATGATTATTACAGCAATTATTACAAAATTGTATCTTAAATTAAAGAGTGATTTTGAAAAAAAAGAACATTATGCTGTGCTCGTCATCGTACTTAAGAATTCGGAGCTGCAATGTTTTGGATGACAAGATGCCATAGTAAGTAAAGATATAAAACTAAATTAAAAACAAACAATATTTCAAAATAAAAATAATGTTTGAAATCAATTTTATAAAATGGAACTCTCTCATTAGCCAAAGTTCAAGCGAAAAATCGCCAAAGACATTTGGCGGAATTCTACATTATTTGACGATTTTTCGCTTGCGTCCGGCTAACGGAGAAGTTCCAATATAATCATTAATTATTGTACGAATTCGGAGCAAGTCACTAATTTACATGCAGTTTTAAATTACAAATTGAGTTCTAATTCTAGTAAAATTTAATTAAAAATCCTTTTAAAAATTTCATAAACTTTCGCTTTGATGTTGCTTTAGTTCTTATATTAATCTGTCAAAAACGTATTGAAAATTTTTCTCAAAATTATGATATATAAAGCATTCTAAAAAATTTCAATTTAATTTATTTTCTGAAAAAAAAAATTGTGGTTCCAATTTTATTTACTTTTGACTGTAAAACAAAATACACAGTAAACAATAACTTTTGAGAAAAACAAAGAAATAGACGTTTTTACAAAAAATATTCACGAGGAAATGTTAACATTTTTAAAAAAATGACTTAATTTTCTGCAACGAATAATCTTATTAAGTGAATCCTTTATAAAACTATCAGGCAAATAATCTGTTCATGAAAAAATGACCTATGTTTTTCCTTATTATTTTAATTAAATCATGTCAAGATGACATTATTCTACAATGCTTTTGAATATGACTTAACGGTGAAACCCGTGTAAAAACTGCTTTAAAATTTTCATATATTTAACAGAAATTGCATTCAATTATGATTACATAGCTCTTGAGGACATAATCATTTTCTATTTTAATGCAATCATTTGGAAGTAATTTCAAAAACTAATAAGAATAAATTAATCCTTTTAAACATTTATTCTAAACTTATTCTGTGCTTAATGACTATTGGCAGAATATAAAGAGGAAATCTGAAAACGGAAATTGAGCAGAAATAATCTTTATACGGGATTTAGTATAGATGAAATTCAAAGAAGAGGAAAAGAAGAAAATTTCTGAACTGATAAGGAATAACGAAAATTGATGATCATCAATTACTTTACATTCGAATCCAATAGAATTGTCTTTTAAAAGAGGTTAATACCTTTTCCGCAATAATGTCAAAATAATTTTCTGTTTCTAGACCAAGTAGTATATACCAAGTTATTCAAAAATATTTGTTAAAATTACTTGGTGGATTGAAACAAGCAAATTTTTACGGTTGAATGCATGATTGGAAACAATACATTTGGAATTCGGTATGTAGAAGAATTAACCCCTTAACCGGTTTGCCCGTTCGCCGTACTTGCATCGATTTATCGAATTTTGATAGTTGCAAACAAAAAAATAAATCATTCATAACAATTACAATTCAATAGTAAAATACGTTCGAATACGTAGATAAGCCAAGTATTCCATGGATTTCCATTTGAATTAAAATAAGAAAATATTCCCAAAATGGAAGGTGTCATCTTATTAGATAGTAAGGAAAATAAACCGGTCAAGGGGTTAATGAAACAAACGAGACAGATAGGCAAATTCAAATTGAACTGAGATGCTAATGATTTTTTTTTGGTGTTCGAAAGAGTGAATACTGACAAGAAATACAAAATTTATATTGGCGGCAAATTGGCTGGTATACACTAAATAAGATTTTATACAAGCAGCAACCATTGGATTTATTTTCAGATTTGCATCATATTCAAAAGGTGGGATTCTTGCAAATTATGCTCTACTCAGAAATAGAAATGCATGAATACTAAATCTATACATATAGAAACAGCTAAAAAGTATGAATTTGTTCAGGATTACCACTGCTTTTTACACTTTCTTCTTCCGAAGTAGTTTTATGATAACTTTCCTTGCTCATATTACATATGGAAGCGATCAATTTTCGCATAGCTCTTGATATATAAGCAAGTCTATTGGAAACTATACTGAACCTTTTTTTAAAAATAATAAATTTTTTTAGTTGATTTATTTTTTTCCACAATTTTGTAGCTTTGTTTTATTTGTATTCTCTTTAGTGATTACTAGTGAGTATATTACTTGAAATTATCACCGTGGTTAACAATTCATAATAGCTCCTTTTGCTATAGGAACACATCATTTGCATGAATGTTCCATTATACAATCTTAACTTCTATAAGGTCCTATTAATTAACCTTTTATTACGATTATTGCCAAATTACTAAGACTCCAATTCTACATGTTGGGGAAATAGAAGATCAAAGAGGAACCATGGCAGTGCAAAAATATAATAGTGTGATTTTTTTTCGTTGTAAGCTGATATATATATATTATATATATATATATATATATATATATATATATATAGTATGTATTGTAATAGAAGGCACCAGGATTTCTACTAATCCAATGTGCTAAGTCAAATGACTAAGTTTTGATAAAAAGTGAGCTGTTGGCATTCACTCGAAAAAGGAGGGTCTTTCGTCCCTAGTTACGATGAGTATTTAACCCTTTACACCCCGAAAAATAATAAGATTATTCACCTAATACAAAGATTTGTTTATTGCTATGAAAAATATACATAATTTTTTAAGTCGAATTTCTTTGAAAAATTAATCTACATCTTTTAACCATTATGTAGACGTTTTTAACAATTAAATTGAAAAAATAAATAAATAGAACGTCAAAATGATGCACAACCTTGAATGGTGAGTCAGAGGCACCATCGGAATGCAAAGGGTTAATAGTCATAAGCTACGGCGGCAGTTAGTTTTGCTATGTGCAGACATATTGTTAGGCTTCGCCCTTTGGTACCATCTAAGTATTTTAATTGTTAAAGTAGAGTACTAAGTATTTTAATTGTAAAGTTTCCCTGTAAATTTTGTTTACTCTAAATAAATTGTCTTTCTTTAAAAGTTATTTCTTTTCTTAATCAGTATACTTTACGCTGATCTAAAAACTCTAGAAGTGAACCTACTTTTTTAACTTCACAAAAGTTTCATTCGTATATCATGGGTTAATGAAAATATTTAATGATTTAGGCTTATGTGGAATGTGGGGCATCAGTCATATTGAAGAAACAAGAGAGAAGATATCTAAGAAAAGTATTTTATTGATCCTATCCTTTATACTTGTCTTTTAAGCTAGCAGCAGGTATTTTAGAATTATTTTTTGTATGAATATTTATTTTATAGTTTCCAGATAATATGCTTTCCAAATTACGATTACACTATGAATAAGTCAAACGATTTTCTAATTTTTTAATTCTTCAATATATATCAAAATAGTCTGTTCCGACATAACTGAATAAACGCAGGTCTTTTACTAAATTATTGAAGCAGGTCTTTTACTAAATTACTTTTAAATGGTTTTCGTGTTCATTATTGATGTTATTTATCATAACGGAGAATATCTAAGCTTTTTTTACAATTGGAATATTTTTTTATTCTGCAGCTTTCGAGTTCCTTATATAAATCAGTGTTTGTTAATAAAATGCCTAAAATAAAGTTTAAAATATGTTTGAATCATCAGATTCTTTGCAACCATTTCTTTTTTTTTCTATCTAGGCTGGGAATTACATTAACAGTGACTTATATATAATATTACTTTACGCTTTATGGCCTTTATTTATATTTCAAGTGCATTGTGCATATTTTTTTTAATGAATACAGGGAATTAAGAAAAATTAATTTTATCTTAAATTTAATTAAATGCCATCTATGTGAAAGGCAATTAATTTTTAATCAACATTTCATTGTTAAACTTATTAAATTTAAAGCGTCAAGAATAAATTTCTTCATTAATCATTAAATAGCTCGAAATTATTTTTTAAAAGCAAAAGATATTTAACACTACTTAGTGTAGATTTAAATGAGACAGTTTTACAAATATGTATCAATTATCTAAAGACTGGCTGAGCTTTTGAATTTTTAAAAATTTTATTTATATTTTTAGTAAAAATTGTTAAATCTTATTTAATTTATTGTATGAAAAATCCTTTTCTTTTAATACACATGATTAATCTACAGTTTTTAATTAATTTTTGTAACTCTAACTCGGAATAATAAATTTCATCTTCAACGAAATTTGGCAATAGATTTAATATTTATATTTTTAAATTTTGACTGAAGTATTGCAGATTTTTTTTGCTGTTTATGGCAACGAGAAATTGCTTCACATTTTTATTTTTTATTCTCAAATATTCATTTATGAAGATTATTTAACATGAATTTTTGAAAAGAAAAATGAGCGGATAATACCACTTTAGTGCTCATAAGAAATTAATAATTAATTTTGTAAAAATTAATCTAAGGCTTTCATAATTTTAATCCATTTAACATAACACATTTATTGCATTTTCTAAAAGTCTTACTTTGTTTAAAATGTAAACTATAAAAACTGTATTTTTCACTCAAAGTTTGCTAGTTTTACATGGATATAAATGCGAGTATTTAAAAAATATATCGAAATTAATTAAATAAAGAAAGAAAGTATGAAAACCCAAGAAGATTAATTAAAATATTTAGAATAATAGCATTTAAATTTTAACATTTAGCATCCAAATACTGCAAGGCACTTTTATTTTATCGTTTTGACGAGATTATAAATTAAATTAACGAGAATTAGATTTCCCGACAGTCATTATGCAACAAATAAATATTTAAAGAACCAGCTAAACGTAGCGTATTATCTTGACATAAAAATTATCTTAGAAAAACTGCATTTCTAAGGTAATATTAATGAGAAACTTTTAGCCTAAAGATAATTAATTTGAATTTAGAACCTCTCCCAAAAGTAATTAGAAGAAATGCTTTCGAATAAAAGTTTATGACTTCTAGCTTAGTTGCGAGTAAATATTATTGTGGATGTATATTAGATGTGACAATACAGAAGGATTTTGCATTTTAATAGTGAAATTAAAACTATATTCCTGTGAAGACTTATTTTTATAGTATTTGGTTTATAAAAAAGAGATAAAGCATTTATTAGATTGTGGAAAGATCGAATTTTCACAATCATTAATCCAAAGAAATAAATTAGTAATTATTTTACTATACATTTATCTCCCTTGGATTATCTTTACTTTTTTTAAAAATAAATATAGGCAAATATTAAGATATAAACTTTTATTTCACTCAGATATTTATACCTTAAAGGCTTAGTTTAGGAAGAAGAAAAAAGCCTTGAAGAAAGCTGTTTGGGCGGGAAAAGTTATGATATAAGTTAACATTCACTTGAATCAGTGATTACGTAATATGTATCAGTTAATGACTCACAGCCACATTTGAATTTTGAAATCCAGTATATATTTTCGAGGATGATAAAAAAATATCTCTCAATATAGCATTAGTTGTTCCGTAATTGATGCAAAACGTTATATATATTTGCATTCGGGAAACTGTGACGTTATTTGAATTGATGTTTTGATTGATGTCAACAAATAACTTTCACAGTGTTTATTTATACATTTTTCATACACTTCTGAAATCACAAAACATCATTTTATTTTTTTATGACTGAAATCCATAGAACTGTTTTTTCCATCTTTACTTCTATTGACTTTCTGTCGACAAAACAACAATTGATCTTAACATTTAAATTACATTTATATTGTTAGGTATTTGGTGTAAATCGCGTGTGGGCAAAAAAAGTCCACACTAAGGGGATTTATAACAGACGATCGCCTAATTTATGTTTTCGAAAAGTTAAGTCTTTCCTAAGTTCCTGTTTATGGTTCGTTAAGAACGGATATTTAAGATTAAGTTGTCAACTTTTAGTTCGACTTTTTTAAAAAATGAAAACACTTAGTGAGGATTAAAAATTTCGGAAAGTTGAGTTCTCCTTTGACTCTATGCTTCTGATTTCGCGGATCGGCTACATTTTTTTATGGAGCGAATAGAAAAAAGTATTAATTCCACTTACGTATCTCTATTCATTAAAGTTATGTAGAATGGGGTAAAAAACTAGGTTTTCTCTCTTATTTGTGAAAGGGAGTTTCTTAAGAAATAAGTTGTAGCTTTAACTTTTTAGAGGAGAAAAATTTGCTCGAAATAATGATCATTTATATAATTATGAATTTAGGTAAAGCATTATAACGATATTTTCAAGTTGTTCTAGTTGAGGCAATATTAAGGTGAGAAGAGAGGGTATATTATGTTTCCATTATTAACATATCAGAACACAATGTGTTTTGTGGATTTTGGCGTCAACAAAAATCTGTAGGAAAAAAAATCCGTAGGTGAAAAATAAAAATTTTATCATCTGCTCGAGCATCTCAAAAAATCAGCTTTTAATGCCATCGCATTTACAAAAGCTCTGATTTAAAAAAAGTTAACGACTACAGCAAATAAAACGTAGAAAAATGTCATTTTGAGCACGTGATTATATGAAATGAAATAAATAAGAAATGTGATATATTTTATAAACAATGAAATCGAGGCAAAGTCTTTTGGATCGTTTGTGATACTAAAGTGACTCCTTCAATGAAACCATTCAAATTAATAAGAAGTATTTAACTTGCACGAGCATGTGGTGCTTGACCGTTCAAGAAATGATGCTCTGACATGATACATTGAAATATGCATCGCAGATTTCATTTTAATCTTTATTTTTACTATCCCGCCATTATTAATATTTTTTAAAGGTTTAATTTCAGCAACGAATGTGCTTACATTCCCTGATATCCTATTGATTTGTTTATTTTCTACTAAAATTCGCGAAATAAATTTATTCATCTTTTCTTATTAGTATGGTGATACATTCTTATGGTCTTTTTTCATATGAGTCTTCCATTTTGTTGGAGATATATTCAGAACGACGAATGAATCTGAATTATTTCACATATTATTTTATATTTTAGCTTGCGACTTAATTCAATAATGAAATGCTTCGGATAAAGAAAAGAAATCCATTATTTCACAAAAGAGAGAGAGAAAGAAAGATTGGATAAGCGACAAGAACAGATTGAATGGACTCTAATAAATGTTTTACGAGAGAAGTCGATAAAAAAAAGTATAGAAAGTAAAATATGAGAACTACGGTTATGCATAGCTGAAACAGAAAATTCATTACTATTCGTCTAAGAAAAAGAAACAGGTGAAAGAAAAAGAATAAAAATTCATAATGAGAAAAGATCAACAAAATCGCAGGAGAAACAAAAGAATAACAAAAAGATGTTTCCAACTGAATTATTCATTTTTTTCATCGATCAAATTTTATTATTAACAATAGATAAAAAGAAAAGTGAAATGGATTATTGCAAAAAAACCGAGTTACTTGTTTGAGTTTATTTTTTATAAAACTAGTCGTGCTTTGTTTTTATCAAGTTAAAGTTTCATGTTTGCATTTTATTCACGCAAAGTTATTTAAGATCATGCTTTTCCGCTTACGATTCGAGTAAAAAAATAATAGATATCGAAATTCTGTAACAGTAGCGTAAAGAGATTGTTTTCATCGTATATTAATGCATGCTTTTATCCACGCCATATATTATGCTTTTTAAAAATGTTTGATACATGTCTTTTTGGTTTAATTGGCTTTGAAATTTTTTTCAGAAACATCAATTCCTTTAGAATAACAATGCTTCTGTATTATAACAATACATTTTCTGCTCTTTTTCAACTCCTACTATTAGTTCATTCTCTTTATATATATAAAATATAGTTCAAATTTTCAATCGTGAATAAAATACTTTTTAATCATCCACTCAAGTTCAAATACATTATTTTTAAACTTGTAGTGGATAACGCTTGATGTTAATACAGTTTTTATAAAAATCAATTCATTAATTTAAATTAATTTTTAATACTTTAAATAGAGTTTAAGCAGTTTGTAATGAAAATTTAAATCAATAGGCAGTAGCTCAATCGGTAAAATGCAAAGATATCAGTGTTTTTCAAAGGAAGGTGAAGAATGCGAGTTTTTGCAGAAATCAATAATTTTTGTGATAAATTATTTATATTAATTATAATTAATAAAAAGTAACTAAATTAATTTTTTTCTTTGTTGACTTAATTAGAAATAGACTTAATTTTTTATATTACTTGTTTCTAATTCAGAATCAATTTTTTTAAATACATTATTCAATATATTTCTGTGAATCTGATGATGAATTCAAAATTTCGCTTTTAATTTTTGAAGATGGGTGTATTATATTCATATTCTGACTTTGATTTTTTTAATGATAAGTTAGCTTCACTTTATTTGTAGCTCAGAAAATTTCCGATGCAGAGTTTTTATTAAAATTCTTAAAGCAACTACAAAAAATTGTCATCAATATATGCTCTAAATTTCTTACTACTTTCACATTGACAAGTTATCTTTCTCTAATTGATAATTTGCTATTTTTATCACGTTTTTTTATGCTTGAACATTACAAGAATATATTTATATGCAGTACGTACGTTATTATTCTATAATAAGAGCAAAATCTTTCTTTATCTTTCGGAATCTAATAATTTTTAATGAAAAGATTTCTTTCCTAATGAAAATTTCAAAAACAGGTTTTAATAAAGACGTTCTATTCTTAGAATGAAAAATTAATAATCAAATGTGCTTAGTTTTTAAATTTTTTACATGTTTCATTTCCTCATGCAAAAGTTATAATCCAAATAGATGGTTTCGAACGTTTCATGCCAATGCAATTGTTATTCATGCCAATGCAAATATCAGTCTAGACAATTTATTCGATATTAATTACAAATGTGTTTCAGTAATAAAGTAAACCTTATTGATGATGTTCTGTCTACCTTGAGTTTGCAACTGTATCTCCATTAATGATAAAAATAAAGGCTTGTTTTGGATCAGTATATCTAATAATTCGACTAACACTACCAAACTTAAAGAATTTTTGTGTCGAAATTTATATTTGAATTTTAATAAACTAAAAATTATTCTGGATTTTTGAATTTTTTTAAATAACTTTCAAAAATATTATTTTTCAAAAAACTTTTTGCCCTGTTTCAAATTAAAAAAAAAAAACTTCAATTACACTAATTTAGCAGTTAAACATATTTTTCCAACTAATTTAATTCAATTTTGCAAATTTTTCCTGTCAAAAATTTGAAAAAAAAGGGTTTTCATATTTTTGAATTATTAAAAATAAATTACATTATCACCGTGAAATTTGAAGCGATTTCATCATTTTTTCAAATATTTTATTGTTTAATTTTCTCCCATTGTTGAAAGCTGAAGAAGAAGAACCTTGTTTAATTTTTGAGTAATTTATTAGACGAATAAAAAGTCGAAATTACTGTATTGCGAATCCCCCGTGGTTGGGGGTGGAAGGATCATTTCAAAATGATGGATGAGATACTTCCCGCATATTGGCTGGACCTCACCTCGAGGATTCACTAATAAGTGCTGGTTAGGCTGCTCCCATCTATGATGGAACATACTTCTTACGGGAAGGGTTGTACCGTGATCGGTGATGGCTTTTAGGATTCAATCATAATTCCCGTCAGTGTTGCTGTTGCAGCGGCCCGGTCATTCAGCCTTATGGTTTATTCCGTGTGCCTACGGGAGGGTTGGAGAATTTGGTATGATTTACTGTATTGCGAAAATTAGAAGATATATCCGAGTGTGTGACGACTGGCGCTCGTTAAATCTGTCGTGGTCGCAAAGTCCTCCATGTCGAGAGAAATACCACCGGGGGCACTGGTCACAGGTGATCGTTCTCTGTTCCAGGTCTAAATTATGATCTGAGATGAGTGAATGAATTTGCATGAATGAAGTCCGACCCCTAAAAAGGGTTGTGGCGTGTGTATAGCTAAGTCGTACTCTTGGCCCTAGATGGCACTACTTGTAAAACAAGAGACGCATATCTTCGGCTTAAAATCTGCTGATGTATCAGCGGGGCTTGTCCATGGCAATTGCCATAAATAACAGCAACAACAACAGAAGATATATGAATTAGATTACTGCTATGATATTATGAGCATGGTTTCTATTAAGAAGTTTTATGAATAAAATACTTAGAACATTTATAAAACTATTTGATGCATTTTTAATGTTACTCAATTTGATATTTTAACAGTTTATTGACGTAATCGTGACCATGAAATTATATTAAAAAGATTTTTAAATGAAATTAAATGCAATCCATATCTTCTGTTGTTGTTACTTATGGCACATGGCATTGGATAAGTCTCGCTGATGAAAGTATCAGTAGATTTAAGCCTAATGAGCATCTCTTGTTTTCGAAGTAGCGCCGATTAAGGCCAATTGTAGGACTTAGCTACACACTCATCACACTTTCACTTGCACAGCCCCTCTTTACGGGGGGGAACAGTCACACATCTCACAGAAGAACAACCATGTCTGAGCCGAGACTCGAACCCGGGATTCCCAGAACACGAGGAAGCCGCGCTACCTCTGCTCCAGAGAGCCGGCCGTATCTCCTGTGAACCATCTGATTGCTGAAGGCAGCGGCCATCAAAATGTGATGCGATACAACATCGAAGTACTTTATAAGATTAATCACTATAGGCCTGTGTGCTATTACCATACACAGAATTTTATAATTCCTATTGAGTTTCTTAGCTTATTCCATTATTATTCCATTCAGGAAATTAGATAATTCTTTTCTTTATTATTTAAGATTCCCATTCGATTAAAATCTTTCGCAGCAAGTATAAAAGGAAAAAGAATATCTTAATCATTATCCATTTCTGAAAAGTTACTGAATTCTATATTCGTAACTTTTTTGCATAACGAAAAATAATTAGATGCAAAATTATTCACCTAATACAAAGATTTGCTAATTGCTATGAAAAATAAATATACCTAATTCTTTTAAGTTGAATTTCTTTGAAGAATTCATCTACATCTCTTAACAATTATGTAGACGTTTTTAACAAATAAATTTGAAAAATAAATAAAACGTCTAAATGATGCACAGTCTTGAATGTCGAGTCCTGCTCAACATCGGACTGCAAAGGGTTAAGAAATACATACAAAGATTTATGCGCAGAAAAATAATTTGTTTGTCTTTATCAATCTGATCTATTTTTCAGCAATCATCTGTATAGTTGTTTTATTGCCATATCATAGATCATAATTGCAAATCTGTTCAATAATAATATATTTTATTTTTCATTTTCAGGAACCAACTTCCCAGTCCGTCCTCCAACAAAAAAGAAGCTAATCTTTTCGGCATTTTGAAAAACAGTATTGGAAAGGTACAGTGATATCTATTATCTTCTTTAAATGACATATTTGGAAATATTTTTAAGAAATTGAATTATGTCAACCATTTCCAAATAGATAAAATAATTGACAAGATATAGAGTTCAATATCAGTTTCAAGTATTATGCTTTATGTATCTTTTATTATGCTTTGACTCATATTAAATTGTAATTTTCTAAAGCTAAAACTTAGAATCAGAGCTGTATTTCCTAGAGCTATCACATTTAAGTATGAAGTAGAGGTTTAAAAAAATATTTGAAACTGAATCAGAAAAACGAATGATATCTTATAATTCCATGCTTATTTTCCTATTTTGTTGAAAAATGCATTGTTTTTCTATCGAATTATAATTTTTCTTTAATTTATGATTGTTAAATATGAATTTCTGTGAAAAAGAAAAGGAAAATTTTGGAATTTCCCTTTTCCTTAAATTCTAAATGAAATTATTTTTGCTCCAATTAGCCAAAAAAGAAAAAAAAAATACAGGGAAATCTAAATTATATAATTTCGCGCAAAAAATAAAGGAAACTAAAACAAAGACTTCAAATAACTTTGACTTAATGAAACGACTAATTTTACCATTTATTTCCTATTTGGAACGATGGCGTTTTGTAATTGCTTTTCTGCTGACCTATTTATGATATAAATTTTCTACAATTATGGATTTTTGATGACAATACTTTATATTAATATTTTCAAATTTTAATGTAAGAGTGTTGCCACATTTAAAATTTCAAATTATTTTTAATAGTTAACTATAAACAAAAGACTAAAAAACAGAAAATAATAAAAGTAAAATAGGAAATGTTTTGATATCCAATACACAAATAAAAACGAGGTTTTAAAAGTTGTTTATACTTAATTTATCGAACAATTAATTGATTTTCTATTGCAGAATTTTTTATTCAAAACAAAAATTGTTAGATCACGAAGCCTTATTTCCTGTCTATTATATATATATATATTTGTAAACATTGCATTTAATTCGCTTTGTGATTGGCAAATAGTGATTCTTTGCAATATTTGAGGTTTTATTTTGACATTATTTTTTTGAAAATATTCAATGAAAATTATCATAATGTCGTAGTGAGTGTAACTGCCCCTAAATTATAATAATTTATTTTAAATAGTGACAAAAAATGGGAAAGCAAAGTTTTATATAATCCTAAATTAGCAAAAAATGGGTTTTTAAAACAATGTTGTGTGTTAATTCGACTTTTAGACATACCGTTAGCAACTACACTAATAAAAGGTTTTCCGATTTGCGTACCCTTTTTTAGTGACGGAAATATTTTGTCTTTTGGCTAACATTCAACTTAATACTTAAACATTATATGCGCCAAACCTGTATGCTCTTTTAAATATAGAACGAGGACATCCAGAGATATCAGATGGAAAAAATGCGAAGAAAGATAGAAAATATCCATAATTCGACGACATTAAGGTTGGCTTGGCGAGAGCAAGCAGGGGCACCCTAATCTGATAATGTAAAAAATAGAATCAGATAAATACTAATGTTTGGGGGAAAAACTAGGTAGGAAGTTAAAAATGCTATTTCTTTGAATAAACTTGCAAACTGTTCTTTTGCTTTTTCAGGCACGTTAAGAAATGAATTTCTGTTTTAAACAGATACTGATCAGTTAAATGATGTTGAATTTGCTTTTAATATAATATGAATTTCAATTCAAATTTTCCTTCCTAAATTTATAAGGCCACTACAGTAAATCCAATGTCAAGTATAATAATTTAATTTATTGGGCATATTTATGATCCATTAATTGCTTATATTAAGTTGTAATCTTTATTCCAAAACCTCCTATAACACTGAACTAATTAACAATATTTTAATAAGAATAGAACTAATTTATAAAAAATCATGAATATAAAAAAGGGTTTTAAATACTCAAATTTCTTTTAATCGGAAGTATAACCTCCAAAAATGTGCGTAAACGAACCAACTTTTAAGCATAAGATTTGAAAATTATTTTTAAATATTAATGTAAAAATCAATTTTTTCTAAAGCATTAAATTAGTATGATCCAACTTTTTCTTTTTTTGCAAATGTCGAATTGAGATTTATTTTTTACCAAATAATCATCTCCATCTTTTAAGAAATATTGAAAATCGAAGCTCTAATTATTAAAAAATCTTAATTATTGAAATCTTAAACTATTGATATTTATTTAAAGATACTGAAGAATATTTAAAAAAGAAGAAAATTATGAAACATATTTTTAATTATAGAACGTAGATTGCTTCTTGGGAAATCAAAAAAGTAAATTTATCGAAAATAAATAGCCAGTTTCACTAGATGAAATGAGTTTTAATGAATTATTTAATGAATTTAAATTAATTAAAAAGAATTTTGCCAGAATGCTTTCAATACACCAAAGTATTCAAAAATAGATTGCATCACTTAATACTGACTGCAAAATTTCATATTTTAATCAAAAAAAGCAAAAGAAGCGTATTTATAGTTGATCGAATTTGATTTCATTATTGAAAGAAATCAATTTTTTTGTATTTATATTCGACTAAATTATTTTCACTCAGCAATGTATGCTATTTTTAGGCACGTATCTAAAATAAAGGCAATCGATTGTACTGTTTTTTCTTAACTAAAATTTAAATATTTTGCAATTTTTTATTTTTTTGAAAAATGATTATTATCCTTTGAAACACGAGAAAATATGCATAATTTTATGTTTCCTTAACTGTCAACTACTTTTTTCTTATTAAATAATCGTTATCACTTATATAAGAAGGAGAATTTCCGATCACGTGATTTGACCGTATAACTGAAATCTTCTTTGAATAACTCAAATATGTAGATTAAATCTTTCTTTCCGCTTTTAAAGAGCAAAAACAATAAATTTATTTGCTTCAGATGAATTTTTAAAAAAATTCTAACATAACTTTTATGTTACTGAATATACTTCGTTTGCATTTTATAAATTTCTTAAACTTAAAGAAATTTCAAGAAAGCAAAAATATAAGAATTTCAAGAATCTGTACTTTATAAGATAGTGCAATATCTCTTTTTGTTTGCTATCTTTAAAGCATTTGAGAGTCGGAAAAATTTGATCAATATATGAATTATTACAAATAAACTTGTCAATATGTGAATTATTACTAATGCTAAATTAGAAAGCTAATTGATGCGGATGTGAAATTGTTAAAAACGTTCTAAAAATGCACGTAATTTAAAAAATAATTATAAATTAAGAATATTTGTGATGCGGTTTTTAAAAATAAAAAATAAGCGTCTTTACCACATTATTAATCTTTCTTGTAATAGTTTTCTTTTATAAATAATTATAATTATTTCTTTACTTCTAAATGTAGTTGAAAATTTTAAATAAAAATACAGGAAAGAATTATTCTAGTTTTCATACACTTTTAATTATGATTCATAAAATAAAGCAATATCGATTTTCATATTCCTCATTAATATACTGGGTGTTCATTAATTATTGTCGGGGTTTCCGTATCTCATAACTTTCGGATAAAAAAATATTACGGAAAACCGATTACGCATCCGTAAATTACAACTCAAAGAATTTTATTAATGATATTAAAGAGTAAAGCTTGCACAATTTGCACTTTGTAAACATTCAGATGAAGACGATTATGGAGAACGTTCCATATCGTATTATGCGGCGTATGTAACTGCACAGCTGATTGTCTCGTTGATTTTCGTGAACTGCGAGTAAACGTTTCTTGGATGTGATCAACATTTTCCTGCGAAGTGCTCGGTCTTCTCGCTCCCTTTCGGTGTACAACACTACCATTTTCCTGAAATTGTGTTAACCAGCGTCTGATAGAATTATCCAAAGGAGCATCTTTCTTGCACGTGGTCCTGAAGAGACGTTGAGTGGTTGTGACTGATTTAGTTTCAGAAAACCACAATACACACACATTGCTTTTTCTTGTACGATCGCCATTTTTATTTATGACGTCATAATTACCCAGAATGCAAATGCGTTAAGATCGCATTGCTGTCACGTAAAATTCTTTTAGCTCTAATTTACGAATACGTAATCGGGTTTTGCGTAATATTTTTTATATTCGAAAGTTATGAGCTACGGAAACTCCGACAATAATTAATGAACACCCTGTATTTAACACTGCAGTTTCCTCCTTTATATCACACTGTGGGAGACAAAATTAAATCTGAGTTCTAAAACTCCCCTTTTTATGTTCTGTGAAGCTTAATATATCTTTGGCTGGCTCGGATATTACCAAAATTATTTGACCATTCCGCCTATTATTCATTTCTATTTCATTACAAAATCATTCTGAATAAATTCCATATAGCCTCAATAAAAGGAAATGAGTTTTTCTAAATAACAATAAACTTATCACGTTTGAATTACATAATCTATTATATTTTTACCTTCCTTTCCTTTCTGTATATTACATCTGTTTGAGGGGAAAATGAGCATTATTGTGGATTCCGATAATTCCAACTGAGTAATTGGAGGAGAAAGTAATTTCAAATATTTAAAAAAATTCTACATTATTTAATAGAATTATAGTTGAGAAGCAGCTTATACACTTGAGATAGGATAATCAAATCATAAAATTTTAGCTTCGCAATATTCTTTTAAATTTTTGGTACTTTAAAATAACATAACAAAAGTATGCATCTTCAATCACTTCTCATGACACAATTTTAGAGGTAAAAAAACATGAAGCTGTAATATCTGACTACAAAACAAAGTGTAAAATTTTAGACAATTAGAGCACATACTTCTTAATGACAAAATAGTCACTCAAACCTTCATTTGAAATAATTTATCATTCGCTTGCCTTGGAGAAAATTATTTTAAACTTCATTTTTATGAGTTAAACAACAAGATTTCTTCTTTTGGGGGGTGGGGGTGAAAAAAATGTTTCGGGATTACACATTAAGAGAAAATATCCAAATCCATTGACATTAGCTCATAGTAATTTTGATAAAATGTTTGCAACAACTATTTAATGGATCTAAAAATTGAAAACAAAAAGTTACCCATACTTTTCTTCTCTTTGTAAAATAGTGCAGGATTGGTACTTATTTTATGTCAAATATAAAACTTTCCTGGGAAATAAATAACAGTTGAAAATTCATTTCTTATGAATGCAATACAGAAATGTGGATGCAGAAATTACCCTAAATCAGAAATGTAAGAATGAGAGAGTAAACTTATTTATTAAGTATGAATTATTAAAACAAATATATAAAATAAGGACAATATATGAAAATAGCAGTATCCGCATGGCTTTGCCCGTGGCATAGCATCCAAGAAAGAAAATTAGCTTTAAACTTTAGTCTTGTCTCCGCTTAATATGACATGGGCATGTTACGCAACATCAAACAAAGATTTAAATATATTTAGAAATTATCAAAAATAGCTTCAAAACAATTTTTTAATGTACTGGAGCCTTTCCAATTAATCTCTACAAAATGGTATAAATATCTCCAATATCCGTTAACTATTTCTCCAGTTTTTATAGTTCCAACATAGACCCTTTCAAGATACTTCATTTTATGCTATATATAGATTATCAAAAATGGCAAAAAACAGTTTTTATAGCACACATTCAGAAATATTTAGACTGTTACAAAGGTAAAAATATATGTTCGTAGACAAAACACAGGCGGCCATTTGGAGGTTGGATTTCCGACTTTTCAGCATAATGAGATTTTAATCGTTGCTTAAAATCAGACATAAACAAACAAAAGTATCGCATATGCATACCACGGCTCTTGCTATTTGCACTTGCGCAGTTTGAGGCTTTCACGTATGCGTGGATAAGTTAAAGTTCCAATTATAAAACCCAACTTTTTATTTTAATATGATTTTATTGTATTAAACCTTCCCCAATAAATGCTGTACAAAATGGTATAAATATCTCCAATATTCGTTAACTATTTCTCGAGTTTTTGTGGTCCCAACATACAGACGCTTTCGATCGGTATATTCGATATAGCGATATATTCCAATATATTATCGACCTAATCGATATATTCCAAACAAAAAGACCTCACAGTAAGTAATTTTGAAAACCATTTTAAAGCAAGCTGTTACGTCATGAAACGAAGTATTCATTAGGCCCATACATAATTCACTGTTTTCTGTCTACCTAGTGAATACCAAACGTTCCTTTGCTTAAAATTTCATATTAGATCGCCAGTCATTTATTAAGTATTAACTCTATGAATAAATTATCCTCAATCTATGACAGGACTTATGAGTAAACACGGAAAATACGGCCTTTTCTTTCATTCTTCTGCCTCCATTTAATAGCAATCAATGTCTTGTCTGCCCCTCTGAGTTCACCCTCTAAAGCAGATAAATTTGTCGCTTCAGGCTACAAAGTAAGGTGCACGATCGCGGGTCAAACAGAGCTCGTATATCTTAATGCCAGAATGATGTCAAACGATCGCTTTAGCCTTCTTGACTTTGAGCATTTTATCAGACCGCGTGCTTGAAAAATCATCCTTCCACCGAGCTGTCATCATTTAAGCATGAAGAGGATGTATTTGTTTCGAAGGTTGGGGAATATTCCGGGTCGTTTACTTGAAAGGATGATATCGAAAACGATCGATAATTTTAAGAAAATACTTACTAAGAGTTACGGGAAGATTCTGGAAATTTAAATCTTTTTAATACTGAATAAGAAAAACATTTTTTTCATAAGCATTTATTTAATTTTGTATAAATTTGGCTTATTAAAATAGTTTTGTTAAATATTTGGTAAAAATAGTTTTGTTAAAAAAAAAGTTAGGTTTATGAATTTGTGGAGAAATGGTAGATGAGTGTGCTTACAGAACTCGAAACATTACGGTTTCCAGCCGAGTAACGCAGTCCCTTGACAAAAGTGTTCACTTGTGTCCGGTAGATATTATCTAGCTTATGAGACTTCCACCACACACTCTCCCAACAGTGAGACAAACGATACATTTGTAGAGAGCGTGTGTGAGTAGTTAGTGATGATGTCGGTTGTTGCTTCGACTGCACCTGATGATTTTTGCTGCTGATAGAGGGCGCCACAACAGTCTTTAGGAAGGTTGCTTACTCTGCTCCCGGATCATCATCGTGGGTGAATGGTTATATTCCCTTCGTACCGATCTCGCAACCTTAAGGTTTGTAGCCGAGTAACGTAGCCATTCAACAAAAGTAATTACATGTATCTTGAGGATGTTATATCTGGCTTACACCTCGCGCCATTGTGGAGAAATGGTAGAGGAGTGTGCGAACCGAATGGCAACATTAGGATTTGTAGCCGAGTAACGTAGTCACTAGTCAAGTGATCACTTGCATCCGGTGGATGTTATCTGGCTTATGAGACTTCTAATACATATTCTCCCATCAATGAGTAATGATGAGACGAACGATACGTTTGTGCCATGCGTATGGAGAGCATGTGTGAGTTGTTCGCGATGATATTGGCTGTTGTTTCGACTGCGCCTGATGACTTTTACTGCTGGTAGAGGGCGCCACAACAGTTTTATGAAGGTTGCTTATTCTGGCTCGTGGATCATCATCGAGGGTGAAGGGTTATATTGCCCTAGGACCGAACTCGCAGCGTTAGGGTTTGTAGCCTAGTAACACAGCCACTAGACAAAATTAATTACACGTGCCCTGAGGATGTTATATCTAGCTTCTAAGAATTCCCTCACCCAATGTGGAGAAGTGGTAGATGAGTGTGCGGACTGAACTCTAATCATTACGGTTTGTAGCCGAGTAACGTAGTCACTAGACAAAAGTGATCACTTGTGTCTGGTGGAAGTTATCTGGCTTATGACGCTTCCACCACTAATTTCAAGAAATGGAGATTTCTTATAGGGTCGGTTTAAGAGAATTTATTTGAAAGACGTGTCGCTTTGTGTTGATTATACTTATAATTATTTATCATTGGTAACCATTGTGAGTTGTTATTATTGCTGATGAATGATTTTGATGCATAACTGCTCCTTGAGAACGAATAGACATTATTTTTAAGATGCTGGGGCTGAACAAAGATTTTTTGAGAATATAAATAGCTGAACCCCTTAATCTATGAATATTTAAACACTAATTGCCAAATACTTAGAAATATTATGAAATATCATAGTTCCATTCATGACGCTTCTAAATTGGTTCAAGCTTTTATGCCAGAAAATAAAATGAAAGAGCTCGATTGGCCTAGTAATTCGCCAGACCTAAATCCCATTGAGAACTTATGGCATATTCTCAAGAATTGATTAGCTAAGAAAAATTGCATAAAAAGGGAGCAAATGATAAAAAGTGTAAAGTGATTATGGCTGCAGGATGATCAAGTCAAGAACATGTACGTTACTTTAGTAGAGTCAATGCCGAGATGTGTTGAAGAGGGCATTTCTGCTAATGAGAATATACTTCGTACTAATATAGATATTTATTGGTCTACTTAAGGTATATAATAACTAAAAGCTAAGGTTTTAGAAAAACTAATCCCCCCATTTGCACCAATTAATTCGAACAGTATAAAAATTTAGTAAGCTTCTGATTTGGAACATTATATTGTTGTTTCAATTCATATTAAAGCGTATGTTCCAAATCGGACATTTAGCTCTACTTCAATTAATATTTTTTATGGTGAGCTGTTTTTTTTCTTTAATGTAAAAAATAAGACTTTTCATTCTTGTTTTTTACATTAAAGAAAAAAAGAGTAACGGAGGAGAAAAAGTGGCAAAAAAAATCTAGAATAAATTAGATTGTCTTTTTGCAGATAGAAAAATTGTAAAAATAAAGCACTGTTTAACTCCATTGTTGTTTTTACTTATGGCACTTGCCTATGGACAACCTTCCTGCTTATACAGCAGCAGATTTATGTCGAAAGGAGCGTCTCTTTTTTTTTTGAAGCAGCGCCAACTGGGGCCAAGTGTACGACTTAGCTACACACTCACCGCATTTACTTGCACAGCCCCTTTTTAAAAGGGGGGCACAGTCACACATCTCACAGATGGCACTCAGAAGATATCAACCATTCCCAACCCGGGACTCTCAAAACACGAGGAAGATAAGCTACCTCTGTGCCAGAAAGCCGGCTTCATTCCATTGTGCCAGTATAAATTATGGTTACTGGTCGATTGAATGGATATGAAAACAATACATTTATTACATTATTCCGCCTTTATAATTATATTAAAAACACAAAAGGGATGAAAAAACTATTGTTATGACTTGCTTTTCATAGTTCATAGATGATGAAAATGAAAAGAAAATATTGAATTATTGTATTGAGGCTAATGATTGTGTTGAATTACTTGGGTATAAGACTTGAGTTTAAGACTTGTAAGATTATGAAATAATAAATAAACCCTAGTAGTATATTAAAAAATGAAACTCCTAACGA
>JAOUZG010016644.1:5253888-5273927 GCA_026289955.1 Argiope argentata | reverse complement strand
AAAAAAAAGAGAATTAATATTATTTGCATGCGTATGTCCAACAAAAATTAAAAAATAAAACTATTTTGCCTGAGAGTTTCTTGACAGGATTTGATAAAAGTTTAATTCGCCTGATGTAAAAAAGGAAATATTAGAAATTTTCACCAAAATATAATTAATGTTATCATTAGAGATCAAAATACTAATATTGAACTAATTTTTTTAAATAGGGTAATAAATATCTAATATTAAAACAAATATTTTGCAAATAAGTGAAAAAAATTGCCAGAAATATAGTTCAATTATTGATTTATTAATTTTTAAATTCATTTTTGCTTTCCGATAAATACAATTTTCTGTTCGTAAAGACACAATAAAAATAAAAAGACGGAAATTGCAATTTTTCTTTACTAATAACCTTCAAATAACAGGATTTACATAATTCCTAAATATCCATTTCATGTTTTTTACAGAAATGATGTAAAGAAAACACAGATCGTATTTTGCCCTGAAGCGTTTTAAGGGAAAAGAAATTCAGAAAATAAAGTCAAAATTAATATATTTTGATCTAGTAGATATCTCGCCTTCTATTTAAAGGTTGCACACTCTCTGCTTGAAAAATACAATAACACATACAAATATGCTTTTGCTTCCTAGAAAAAAAAATTAAAGTAGGACTGTTACCATAAATATGAAAGGTTTTTCATTTCTTTTCAAAAGTGCCATTTATTTACATAACACACAAATGCATTCGCTAGTTTTCGAAATATGAAGAATTTTTATTCAAACTCTGTCACAAGGGTCTCTTACATAAGGAAATTTTATGCCCATTTTTACACACCCACCGCCGGCGCTACATAACTAGATATATTTCTTGCTCCATTTAACTTTTACAACCAAACCATATATCATCCGAATGAGGATCATTTCGCTTTCCCACTGCTCGATAAGCTGCTTGCTTTTAAGCATGCGTTGCAAATAAACATTTTCCTTGCAAAAGTGTTATAGTATTTTTAAAACTTTTATTTGATCTCATTCTTTGGGAGGGCAGAGACTTATGAATATTTTCAAATTGAGATTTCGTTTATTTGCGAACGATAGCTTTAAAATAAAAATAAAAGTAAAATAAATGCGCCGAGTTTTTTTTAAAAAATCTTTTTCCATCGAATAAAAGGATACACAGTTCTTAAAAATAGTGAAATATTTTCTTTTGAAAATAGAGCCTTCATAGCAGAATGAGGTTTCATAGATGCGGATTTTGACACTCCAAATATTCTTAACCATTACTTCTCACACTGAATTATTGAGTATCAGTTTTGAAATTTTAAAAAAGCATTCAGAAGGCGAAAGTAATACGTGATCTCATCTTTTGTGCTTTTGTTGTTGTTACTAATGGCACTTGTCATGAATAAGCCCGTATCAACAGATTTAAGCCGAAATAAGCGCCTCTCATTTTTTAAGTAGCACCAACTAGGGCCAAAAGAACGACTTAAATTACACACACGTCAAAACCCTTTCTATGGGGCGGACTTCATTTATTCAATTTTCTTTCATTCATCCACAGATCGTAATTTTAGATCTGGAACAGAGAACGATTACCTTTGACTCAGTACCCCCAGTGATCTTACTTTCAGCTTGGAGAACTTTGTGACCATGACAGATTTAACGATAGCTAGCCACCACACACACGGGGAATCTTCGGCCATCGAGGTTCGAACTCGCAACCTACGAGTCCACCGCTCTGCCAACCAGGCTATCCCAGCCTTTTGTGTTCCTTATCACATCAACACGAAACTCATTATCGAAAATCACACGAAATTCATGTATAGTAAATCACATAGTTCATCCCACGAATCTCATATATAATAAATATAATTACAAAGTTGACTCATAGAGTACCTAAAACTGATTAAAATATTTATACATGATTCAGTTTAAATTATTAATTTAATTCATATTTATTTTTCCCTTTGAGCTGTGTTTCGAATTTATTTCAATGTTTCTTTCGAAATGTTTATGTTCATTGTGATATTTTTTTAACTCTTTTCTTAAAGTCAAACAAACTTTACTCTGAGAGTTAAAAATCAAAATTAAAAATTAAATTATGAGCTTTTTTTTTCAAAACTTATTCAAGATTATTTGGAAGGCCAATATTAAAAAGTTTCAAGCAGATTTTAGCAAGTCAGTTCAGTTGATTGTGGACGCTACTTTTTCATAACAATTAAGATTTTACAATAATGTATTCTAATTTCTAAATGTACTTTTTGTTGTAAAAGCCAACTACATGTTAAGAAAATGAATCTTTTGCTTTTGTTTTTGATTTTAGCATCACAATGGAGAAAAAAATCAAAGAAAGTTATTTCCTTTCTTTAAAGACTCCATTATAACAGAAACTTATCTTCTACAGACGAAAATTTTTGGTAGAGAAGAAGCAAGAATTTCTTTTAAATGCAATTTGAATTGAATTAGTGTATTTACATTGAATGAATAAGTATTTATCCCAATATAATTTATACAAGCATGCAATTCAAGGATATAAAGCAAACGAACAACCAATCAAAACGAATATAGTCCATAAAAAGGCTTTATGAACGAATTGAATTAATGGTTTTTAAATTTCTTATTTCTCGACAATAATACTTAATTTCATTACGATTCATATATTAATCAATACTTCAAAAAGCATCATCTCTTCAATGTGATGTGTTAAAATGTAACATTTATATTGCTTTACTTTATTGAAATCTTATGAAAAAAAGTTTTCAGTAAAGTAGATCATACATATATAATCTCAAAGAATTAGATTAGATTATTTTGACGTTTTGTAGACAAAAAAAATCTATAAAAATAAATATTAGATGAAATAAAAAAAACGGATTGAAATACCAGTATAAAATTAATACACTCATTGACCAATGAATTAGAAACTTTTGAAATTTGCATTTGAATGCGTGCAGGGGATGAAGTATGAAAATGTTTCGTTATGACGTGGATTTACACGCGGTTAGAATGCTAGTAAAAGTAAGGTGTAAGAGTCCTTTCCGCGATGAATGAAGTAAAATGGGAAAAACGACAGATCTGACACCATTTGAAAATTATTGTTGGTGCCGTTTAACAGGTGCCTCTATTTCGAAGACGGCAGATCTCACTGAGTTCTCAAAAGCAGCCATATCAAAGGTTTTTAAAAGTTGGAACCAGAACCCATAGTCCTTCTCTAGAAGACATAACTGCGGTTCGAGCACAGTTTTCTTAAGAGCGTGATTGGCTGCGTCTCTGACGAATTGTAAGTCAAAACAGGGACTCTACGGTAATTCAACTGACACAAATCGTCAACCAAGGATCTTTCCGACCGATTTCAGCTCGAACCATGTGCAGAGAATTGCGGAGGGTAGGAATGCATTGTCGAGTGCCTGTGAGAAAACCACTCATTTCTGCCCGAAACGCACACATTCATTTGGAATGGTGTCGGGAAAGAAGACACTGGACACCTGAGGATTGGAAATGAGTAATGTGGTCGGATGAATCACTCTACACTTTATTTTTGCACTGATGGAAGACGCCGAATTTGGCGAGAACTCCATGATGCCAAGAATTCATCTTGCCTTGCTCACACTGTGCAAGGGTCTCGAGGGAGTATCATGAGACGGAGCATGTTCTGCTGGCATGGAAATGGCACCCTGGTGTTCCACGAGGGTAAACAAACTGCCATGCGATATCTAGATATACTGGCAGATGAAGCGCACCCAGCAATGTTGAATTTTTATCCTGATGGCGACGGATGGACAATACAACGTGCCCAGAAGTGTTCGAAATTGGTTCCCTGAGCATCAATCTGACTTCCAACACCTTCCCTGACCACCGCATATTCCGGATCTTAATCCCATAGAAAATGCTTTGGATATGGTGAAAAGATGCATTCGACAGAGCTTTCCACTTCCATCTAATTTACAAGACCTAAAAAGCTGCGTAGCCAATGCATGGTATTCTGTTGTTGTTACTAATCCCGGATGGCCCAGAAGTGCTAGACCATCGCCAAAAAATCCAATGATTCCAAAAAGTCCATAAATAGAACCGAGTCTTTGAGAATGCCATGTTTTGTAAAATTTAGACAGTTTAAAATGAGAGTGTGGGGGGGGGGGTGGAGCGCTCTTACACCAATAGCAGTCCGGGAAATACTTTTGTCCCGGGTGAAAAGTAAGGCCTTTAATATGTCCGCTGATAAATCGAAAGAGGGCTGTACTTTGTTTTCTATCGCTCCTGGTCTGGAGAGCCCCTCCAGGACAATCTCTAAAGTACCAAGAGTTATTCGGAGGAACACTCATGGCATTCTCTGGATGTAAATGCACTCCGGAAGCTTGTAGACTCGATTCCTAAACGAATCAAAGCAGTTACTCGTGCAAAAGGTGATCCAATAAAATATTGATCTTAGGTTTCTAATTCATTAACCAATGAGTGTATTTCCTATTCCAATTTTTCAATCATCTTCCTACACAAACTTGGTTTTTTATAATAGTTATTTTTTATTTAATACTTTAAATTCGCATTTTTAATTTTTAACTCTGTTATTCTTTTTCTATATGCAGGAAATAAAACTTTACCACACAGCAAAGGTCTTACGAGAAAGATTTCCAATTCATCTAAATATCGGATTATAAATAAGTAGAAAAAGGAATAATTGGGTCTCTAGTATAATGTATCTGATTTTGATATACATTCCTTCAAACATTTAATAAAAGTCTCATTAAATAGCGGTATCATACTTTTATTAAAAACCCCATCTATTTACAGAAAAAGGGGGGATTTTGTGAAGAAATGGTACATTTTTTATGTAATTGTGAGATTTTTTTTTTATTTCCCATCCATTTAAAACCAACATTAATGAATAAATACTGAAGTGCGAGTAGAAGTTTTATTCGTTCACATAAAGAAAATGCATAACGCGATTTCAATGAGTTTCTCAAACCCATTTCATCAACTCCTGATAGAGTAATTTCCTGATTACTTCCAGACTGGCTTTCTATTTGCTTTCTAGAGTTGAGACGAAGTTAGAAAGGGTGACATAATAGATCGCCTATTCTACATTCATTCGTAAAACATGGGAATGTCATTATTGTAAATAAAGGTTAAACTACCATACTTCGTTAAGTAGAAACTATTAATAGAAATTTTACCCTTTTGACTTTTTCTCTTTGAATCAAATCCAAATTTCATTCTATTTTTTTTCTTTTAAAAGAGAAAGCTTATTTGTTCTTTCTAAAGATTTATTAACATAATAATTTATAAAGAAAGAAAGAAAAAAATATTACATCGAATGTATGGAAATAGTAAGGAAGATTTTGCATGCACTCAATTATAATTGTTTCATTTTTGATTGTACAAATACAAAATTTTATTGAATAATAAATTTCTTTATGGGCAGAAAAAGAATGAAAAGAAAATAAATATTAAAATGAAATCTGCTATGTATATTTCAGTGTATCATGTCAGAACATCATTTCTTGAACGGCCAAGCACCACGTGCTCGCGCAAGTAAAATTATGTTTTTATTCATTTAAAACTGTTTCATTGAATGAGTCACTTTGGTATTGCAAACGATAAAAAAAACTTTGTCTCGCATTTATTGTTTAAAAAAATATCACATTTCCTATTTATTTCATTTTCTATAATCACGTTCTCAAAATGACGTCTTTCTAGGTTTTATTTACTGTAGTTATTAACTTATTTTTTTTAAAATCAGAGCCTTTCTAATTGCAATAGCAACACGTTATTAAAAGCTGATTTTTTTTAAGATGCTCGAGCAGATAATAAATTTTTTATTTTGGCTACAGATTTTTGTTGACACTCATTCCCAAAATAACATCGTGTTCTGACATGATAATAATTATATATAAATTTAATAAATCTTAACTGTTTATAAACAGAAATATAAAATTGGTTTTGTTCGATATTAGATTCAAAATAGATATCTAATATATCTTAAGCATTCAAAAGTTTTTCTTAGTTAAATAAATGTTTATAAAAGAGTTAAAATAGTAATCAATAATTAATAAAGTAGAAGTAAACACAGCCATTAAATTATTTTTTTTAAATCAGAGCTTTTGTAAATTGGATGGCAACGCGTTATTAAAAGCTAATTTTGGGAGATGCTCGTGCAGATAATAAAATTTCAATTTTCCGTCTATGGATTTTTGTCCACCTCATTTCCAAAATAATATCATGTTCTGACATAATAATAGGTGGTTCGATTAAAACTATAACGATATCCAAAACTGTGATTAAATTCGGGAACATTAGCAACAAAAATTTGTCGCTAGATTTGTTTTTTGATGAAAGACTAGCTCTTCACAGGATATAGTTATTTTTATCTGCTGATATTATTATTAAGATTTTAATGTAAGGTGAAAGGATAGGTGAAATTAGTATTTTTCAAGAGACAATCATTGCAGATAAGCATTCAAGTGATAAATAGCATAAACTAAGTTATATGATTCAAAGTCTCCCTATCTTTGTATTATAAAATTAGTACAGGAATTATAAAAGTAACAACATTATTATAGAGAGCGAAAACTCTAAATAGGCATATTAGTTAAATAAAATTTTGGTCACCATGCATTCCAGTCATTTCATTATACATGTTTCTTTTTGCTATGGCGTTTTATCATAAATGGTAAGAATTCATTTTTCTACGAAGCAAATAGCTTATTTTGTTGGCTAGCATTAAAAGAGTTTTATGGCTTGCTTTTAAGTTTTGCTAAAGTAAAAGTGGATAGAGTTTTGGCAAGAAAACAGAGAGAGTTTAGGAAAGGAAGAAATGCCATTCAAAGAGATGACCTCTCAAACCTTAAGCACCGAAGAAGCTTTACTGCATAAATTTTGTCTTGGAATTCAGCCCAATTAGTTAATAGACAGTATAGCTGAAAGATTAGCCTGGAACTGGTATTTTGCCCATTTAGATATGCCATGTCATCTTTACGACGTTGTTTTCTTAATTTATTGTCACATGCGTTGAATCTTAATACTAGCAATATCAGCTTCGGTATTCTTAAAACCAAAAAATAATATAAATATTGCAATATAGATTTAAATTATGCAATTTAAATTTATTATTTTCGAAACCGTATAACAATTTCAGATGTAAATGTCTGTTGAAATTTGTCTTGAATGCTTTTTCAGCCAAATTTTTATATGCTATTACAATCATATGAGAACATGATGTTATTTTAGGGATGAGGTTTTCGTTGTCAACAAAAATCTGTTGGCAAAAAATAAAAATATCCGTAGGCGAAAAATAATACTTTTATTATATGCACGAGCATCTGAAAAAATAATAATAAATCAGCTTTTAATAACGCGTTGCCATCCCATTTACAAAAGCTCTGATTAAAAAAATAAGTTAAGGATTACAGCGAACAAAACCTAGAAAAATGTCATTTTGAGCACGTGATTGTATGAAATGAAATAAGTAGGAAATGCGATATATTTTTTAACAGTTAATGCGAGACAAAGTTTTTTTTTTGGATCGTTTGCAATACTAAACTGACTCATTCAATGAAACAATCAAAATGAATAAAAATATAATTTAACTTCCACGAGAAAGTGATGCTTGGGCGTTCAAGAAATTATATTCTGACAGGATACATTAAAATGAAATCTGCTATACATATTTCAATCTTTTCATAATTTACTTCTTATTTCAATCTTTTCTTAATTATTATTATTAATAGACTTTCTGAAATCATTTAAATTTTCTTTATTTCTCATTTTATTTAGTAATCTTTTCTTATTGATATTACTGTATACGCTGAATCTTAATACTGGCAATATCAGCTTCGATATTCTTAAATATTGCGGCATTAGAATTAAATTATGGATATATTTTGCAATTTAAATTAATTTTCAAAACCGCATTTGAATTGTAACTGTAGTTTGAGATGTAAACGTCTGTTGAAATTTGTCTTAATTGGTTTTTCAGTAAACTTTTTATATTTTTAATTTTAATTCGTTGTTAATTACAATTTTTCTAATTTTTTATTATGTATAGGTAATTGAATGAATCAACCCAAAATCGCTTCTGACTGAGGTTTGTTGTTGAAATGACAGAGAATGAAATATAAGATTGAGGAATTTTAATATTACAATATTACTTCAGTCAATCTTTTTATGAAGTCCTTACCAAATTTTATAATTTGAAACCACTTCACTGAAATATTAATCGTTTACTAGATGAAACGTTATTGGAGATATGTTTTGTTTCAGCAACAACTTCTTAGCTGTTAATTGGGGTTGGAGGGTATTGTAAGCTCGTTAAAAAATCGCAACTGCTTTTATAGTAATGGCTCTGTCAAAGCATGATTTATTTTTAATGATATTTTGGAAATGTTTTTAACGCTTTTCCAAAAACAAGTTTTGATTTTGACATGTTTGCCTAAACCGTTTAGTATAACTTTGTAAGAAATTTTTTTTCTAATTTTGAAAAAAAATTAGTATTTAATGGAACGTTTATAAACAGATAGTATATAGCTATAAAACAAAGCTATTTATTATCTATTTTAAAGAAGAAACAGGATTGACACTTACCCGATGGTAGAGTCTCAGCTTGGGAAGAGGAAAATAATTAGAATCAGAGAAAATTCTTCTCCAACTATTTTTCTGTCTGTATGGATCAAATGCTCATCAACTGATAGAGTTTTTAAATTCGGAAATTTTGAGATCAGGTGCCAGTCTTAGCTAGGCTCAAAATTATCAGGTCTATCCGAAAGTGCTACTCGCGTAACTTTAAAAATCTAATCCTAATAAAAGGCTTAAAAAGTAACAAAATTACATTGACAAAACTCGACAAATTTACATTGCATAGAATTCTTATTCCAAAATATATTTTTGTAGATGATTCATAAAAGTTTCATGTTTTGAAAATGCATAAGAGAAGAATTCTTTAAAATATTCGCTTGTTTTTTGCAGGAACAGATCACTAAATAAATTTACAAATTCTTTATAAACATATATATTCAAAATACTTTTTTTTCCTTTTGATAAAATTTCTCAAATCATTTCAAAAAAGGATACTTTCAAACTATTAAAAATTCTGATCCATTGCGAAGTTGGATGCTGATTAATATTATCTTGGTAAATAAAAAAATATTGCTTATATTAAATTCTAACTCAATTGAATTATGTTTTTGAATCGCTTGAAATTTCCAGAATAAACCAGAACACCCTTTAAGATTTTTTTCAACCGAACGAACTGAAGTTAAACTACTGCGAAAAACTAAAACTACGAATTTAATTATGATTATATTATTTATTTTACATATCTTAATTCAATATGGAAATGCATCTTCTTCACAACCATATCGATTTTTGTCATAGAATAAAATAAATTTCGATAAAAATTTGGAAAGTATTCGTTTTAGAGACGGAAGAATCTGGTATAAATCTTTTTTACCTTTTCCAATATATCCAGCAAACTCACGCTCCTTGCATGAGAAAAATGTTTCTCTATTTTATTATTTTTACTGAATCTAAAGTTTTCGTTAAATTTAATTTTACTTAAAAGTTTTATGCAGCTAAGTGGATTAAAGCAGTAAAATTGGATTAAAGTCATCCATACTGTTGACTAGTTTTTTTTTTTAAAAAAAAAAACCACTTTTAAATGCAATACGGTAATTATCATTTAATAGAATGGGATACATTTAATCCCAAGCATTCATTTGTTATTTAAATAAAATATTTATATTTAATTTGAAACAGAAATGAAAACATTTTCTATTTAAAAATTCAGCTTAGCTTAAATAATCTTAAATTAAATAGCATTTTTCATTTTTCAAATTACGAAATTTTGTTTGCATGCTAAAAAATCTAATAATTTTTTTATTCCTTGATTTTATTTTGAATATGAAAAATATAAAGAAATTAGTTTAATTAATAAAAATATTTTTACTAATACTTTTTATATGCATTTTTGCTAATTACATTTTTGGAACAGTAAAAAATTTTGTTCATCTATTATTATGGTTTTTTTTATCAAATAACATTTTTTCCCATTATTTTTCCATTAACAGTTCTATTTTTTGAAACTGTGATAAGAAATTTGCTTATAAATGAATATGGATTTTATGCATCAATTTTTGTAGTTATTATTATTATTTTTATCATGCAATTATTATTGTCATAAACACTGCAGGATACAATCAATTTGAAAGTATATAGTATGTGTGAAAAGCCTTAATGAAAAAAAATCAAGTATTATTTTCAATATTTAAGTGGAGCAGATTTTTTTTAAAAAATTTAATGTTTGTGGAATTCTTTGATTATGATGGATTTAGTGAAAAAGAATTACCTTAAGAGAAAAACATACTGATGATGAGAATATTTTAAAACTAAGCTGATAAAATCTATAAAAAGAAATTTGGTGGACATCATTCTGTATTAAAGGCACACCATTAATTAGTCAAAAATGTATACAACAGTGTGTACATTTTTTATATACAAAAGTGAGGGGGTTGACATTACAGCCAAAAAAAGACACTAAGAACTCGCCACCATTTCAACAAAACAAAAAAGACTGATTGGAGACTGATTTTTTAAGGGAAAGACTGGTTAATAAATTAAATCTGAGGAGTATTAGCAGGACCTCAACTTTTTATAGAAATATTTGCTTTAGAAAAAAAATCAACATTTGAAAATATTTTCTTAGTTCCTTCTCTGTGACGTCAAAACTCCAACGTAATAAATAAACTCCATCAGGAGGGGGGGGGAGGCACTGTCTGCAATATTGTTAAGCATAATAGGACGTGAAAATGTGTTGAATCGTTTCTGAAACGTATTACAAAGCATGTATAATAAGGTGTCCACTATTTTCTGAAAGCAAGTTAAATCGCATTTACTGTATCGCCTGTATATGTTGTATCGTATATCTGGAGAGATGTTACGCACAGGTAGTTGTATCGCATCTTCCAGTCCCGTGAAATTGTTTAGATTATTACAATAACAGTGCGTTTGAGATAAAACTTATAGAACATAATTTATAATACATTTCAGAAACGATTAAACACATTTTAAGCAAATGTGTTTATGCTTAACAAGATGTGTTTAATGCTTAACTTCTTTTGCTTAACAATGTTGCAAATAGCGCCATTTCCCTTCTGGCGTTGAGAGTTTGAACATTTTTTGGAGGAAAAGAAATTACCATAACCTTCTATAAATTATTACCAAATTTTTATAAGACTTGGTCCAGTAGTTTTCTTTTTCTGACCATTTCAAAGTGAGACTTTAATTAAAACCAACCTGTGTATCATCTCTCTTACTTTGACAATTAACTGTAGATAGACAATTGCCTCACCATAAATGAATAGTTAATGATTTATTTTCCAACGGCCTTGTTGATATGGACTAAATTGATAAAGATTATTAGAAAAAATTAAGCAAATATTCATCAAATATTGGTGTAGAAATTTTAATTACATTTATCAATAGCAATTATTCTGGATAAAAAGAAATTCAGTTCCTAAGCAAACTTGAAATAATTTTATTTAGAAGAAAATTGAGAATCAATTTTTTTTTGTTAAGGAAAGATTAATTTTATGGGCTGGGTTTTTTTCTCTAATGATCTTTATGAAAATACCAGTTGCATCCAATATTCAAAGCTAAGTAACATCTGTTTTCAGTATAAGTTGATTTTATTTAGAACACTTATAATGATATCTCCATCCTCTGAGCCTTTCGTTGAATATATCAGTCCTTACTCTGTTTATGTAGTTAATGGGATACATGCTTGAGTTGTCATCTGATGGCCAAGCACATAATTGATTATTCATCCATAAAACAATGCGCAGTACGTGTATAAGCGTTTCCCTCACAAACTACGGGACTCTTATCATCTCACTCGAATAAATGGTATCATCATTATACGGACGCTTCATCAGACTAATCATGTGGATAAACGAACCAAATAATTATGTAGTGATCTGTAGTGGTATTTTCCAAATGGATGATTGTAGTAGAGCAATTAAACTTATTTCATCGTGTTCTTTACTGGAAATATAAGCTTTGTTTTAATGAAATCATATATTTTTGATGTTTCGTTTCTATTAATAATTAACTATCCATTCTTTCTGGAGATTTTTCAATTCCTACTATTAGTTCACACTCTCCCTATATGCATATATATCCTGTTCAAATTTTTAATCTTTAATAAAATATTTTTTATTCATCCACTCAAGTTCGAATACTTTTTTTAAATTTATAGTGGATGACACTTGATGTTAATACAGTTTTTTAAAATATTAATTCATTCATTAAATTTAATTAATTTTTAATACTTTAAGTAGAGTTTTAGCAGTTTGTAATGAAAATTTAAATTCATTAGTTCAATCGGTAAAACGCGAGGATTTCAGTATTTTTCACTTGAAGATGAAGAATGCGAGTTCAGTTCTCGCGGAAATCAGTAATTTTTTTGATAAATTATTTATATTAAAAATTATTATTAATTGTGGTTATTTAATAAAAAAGGAATCAAAATAAAAAAATTTTCTTTTTTGACCTAAATAGGAATTGACTTTAAAAAATTATATTGCTTGTTATAAAATACTTTTAGAGCTCAGGAATATTCAATCGATTATATGTTTATATTAATAAGAACATAATCATTTCGATGTCCCGATTCAATAAGAATTAGTAAGAATACAAATTTGAAAACATAAAGCATAATAATTCTATGTCACAGTGATATAATTTTGGACTTTGCTAATATTTAATTTATTCTAATCCATTTACATCTCGTAATATAGAAACATCATTTTTATCCGCTTTTATGTAGCATTTATGTTAATTTAAAAATTATATATATATTTAGGAAAGACTTCTATTAAAAATGTTTCATATTATTAAAAATTTAAAAATAAGTAAGTTAAGTAAGTTTAAAAATAAGTAAATTTAAAATGAAACTAAAAAGAGTTAAATTTTAAAGTGAGAAATTTGAATCATGCTGTGTGGTGAAAACGCGAGTAAAATTAGGATATTCCTTGAACTCAGCCTTCTTTCTCATAATTTGGCTATGTAAAGTTGCATAGTTTGTTTTGACTTTATGGTAAGATATAAGACATAAAAAGTTTATATTTGAAGTTTAATGGCACCGAATATTTATTAAATATATGGATGCAGAAAATACGTTAAATCTATGGCGATGGCGTTATGGTAAAAATAAAAGATATTAAAAGAAGTTCATGCATCAATTTGACCATAGATTCAGATTGGGAGCTCTGATTTTCCAAACTTTTCTCAAGCTTTTAATATCGATAGAAATCTAATGAATCATAAAACTAAAGATGTTATTAACTTCACATTTATATCACAAATATATTCTCTACTAATAATGCAAATAGTTGTGTATGCCTGTGTGTATGTATATTGACTCTCTTCAAGTAGGGTCATTTGATTTATAAAAATATCACATTGAGCAAACTCATATATACAGGGTGTCCAAAAAGTTCCCGTATTGATGATTTGTGAATTTATTTTACAAAAACAATAAGTTTAAAAAGAATTATTTTTATGCCAATGATAAAAAGCACTTTTAACATAACTAAGGAAAAATTAATGAACTTATATTTATAATAAATGTTCAAAATGTCCACCCCTGTCTTGGAGACAAAGCTGAACTTGTTTGCGCATGTTTTTCGAAACGCGTTTTAACATGCTAGGAGTGATTTCTTGTATCCTTTGGGTAACTGTGATTTTCAAATCATCTATTGTTTGTGGACCACCTTTATAAACTTTTGTCCTTTAAATATCCCCACAGAAAAAAGTCCGGGATGGTCAGATCAGGGGATCGAGGTGGCCAAAGATTTTTTGAGATATGTCGATCGCCGAAAAAAGCTTCAAGCATGTCCATGGTTTCATTACTCGTATGGCAAAATTTAATATACTTGAAAAAAAAATCATGGTCAGTGGTTTTTTAAATTTGGAGTACGGGAACTTTTTGGACACCCTGTATTTTAAAGTGCAGGAATGGGCATCTTGGAGTGATTTTATTAAAATTTTAATTAATTAAAAATCAGGTTTAATTTCCATAAAAGCGTTCATAAATATGTTTTTATAAAAATGAATTTTTCACCGTTTCAATATTTTTTTAAAAACTATCTTTTTAAGAATGTTAATTGTACTATTTTTTCCCTGAATTTTTGCAATGTTTCAAAAATATTTTTGGCCTAAAGAAGAATTTTATTTAATATTTGTATAAATGTCAAAAATAAATAAATGAAGTTACAATATTCCGAAACTTATAACAAAAAACTTGTTTCTAACAAAGATAAAATATTATGAGATTGGTATTTCTACAAGAAATTCATGTATGCAATAAACAGAACTAATGTAAGACAATTAGAATAACTCGCTTTAATGTCTGATAATTTGGTTGTATCAGAGACATAAAACTTTATCTAAATGATTTATCCGGAATTAAATATAACCACTATTCCTGACGAGCCAACAGGTCTCCAAAAGTGACTAATAACAAGTAATGACTAATAACAAGTATATGTGGCTTCATGGCGGTCATTTTTAGGACTCATTAACAACCATTCGTATAGCTGGTGTCCCCATCAACATCGAAAACACGAGAAAAAATATGATCACCGTGTCATTTAACGTAAAAATATTCTCTATATTTTATCGATCATCATTATCTCTCACATTTGTTCCAGAGCCTTTCGTAATTTTTTAGGAGCTTGGTTCAATCTTTCAGAAAAATGCGAGTAATGAGGAAATAGTTTCTTTAAGTCATATGTTCTTTCTGAAATATTAATTTTAAAATTACTGTAGCAAAATTATGTCAATTTCTAAACAAACTTAAGAATTTATTTAACTTGATCAACACTGATTATGATTATTAAGAAAAGATGTAAAAGTACAATTCTAATCCTCCTGAACATGTTGAAAATGAAAAAATAGCACTCTCTTGCTTAAATAGGAGCTAAAACTTTGCTTACGTAAGCAATTTATTCAGGATGGCAGAGTAGTCTAAAGCTCCAGACTCAAGTTCTGGTCCACAAATGTGGGCGTGGGTTCGAATCCCACTTCTGACATCAGTTGTTACGTTTTTAGCGTAGCGGCTTCGGATTAAATGGACTTTATCTGAGAACAGCACACATTTATTTACAGCATGACTTGAGAAAGTAAAACTTCAGATATAAACAATCCAGCAGTCAACAGTCACTTAAAGCGTAAATGCTTTAGCCTTACGCACAATAAAAACAGACTGCACAACAGATATCGTGAAGCACAGCAAACTGTAAATCGCAGCAAGCTCAATAATACAACGCTAACAGTAAACGTAAACACAGCTTACTAATAACAAGAAAGAAAAGTAATCCACTAGTTCAGCGAGACACTTCTTTTCCGAGAGAAAAAAATCTAACTAATTGACTACGGCTACTCGTTCCTTATATAGATGAGGAAGCGCGTGCTCCGAAACACGCGAAACTTCTCAAAACACCGCGAGCGATCCAACGGTGACTATACTATACTATTCCTTTCGCAAGCCAACCAGGCTGGCGCGAAGCTCCTCGCCAAACATTGCCATCTTTGGTGAATTTTGGTGGGGCTCGCCTGCTTGTAAAAATTCAATAATATATACAATAAAATATTTTAAATATACATCTTAAAGTTTTCAGTCATTTTGGAAGATTCCTGCCATTTCTAATTTTTTAAATTATTGTTGATATACAAGGACAAAACTACCTTTGATACGATTATTTACATTGCATTACAATGTTAATATTTTGGAATTATGCCAAATGACGTCATGGGTGTCCTCGAATTTTGGTGAAAATTTTCGCAAATTTCTTCACTCCGTGCTCACGTGGCAGCCATGAAGCTGTTTCTAACTCCACAAGCAAGAAAGGCTGGTTAGTTTGAAAATAGAAATATTAGTGCAAGAACAATATTTACCTATTATGTCATCGTATGCTAATTTTTATTACTAGATTCCAGTTTTAAGTAAATATCGAGAAACATAAGCGGTGATAAAAAGGTATTATATGGTTTATAACATATTTTAGTTTTTTAAAAATATAATAATCTCAATAACCAAACACATATCAGATTTGGAAAATTGCAAGATAAGTAGAAGTTCGGTAAAAACAGCAGTTTTTTATAACAAGTCCTAATATGCAAAGTGTTTATGGCACAAAACATCACAAAACGAAAGAAATTATACAAAATAAAGTATACTATGTATACTAGATATTTCTTAATAGAAGTTATAATAAATGATACATATTTTCCATCTCTATTAATGATAAATGGATGTGTGTGTGTTAATGCACAGTATGCACACGATTTTCAGATTTCGAATTTTCAAATTTTGCACAAAAGTACTCTGAAAGGCAGATAATAAATACTTCAAAACGATTAGTTAAAATTTTTAATTAATGTCGATATCCCATGTCCTAAAACTACTGAATATTTTAACTGAAATATGTTTTTACAAGTTTTTAAAGTAGAAAAATTGTTCATTGTATTGTTTTTAATTTCAGCAAAAAAAGGACTTATCTAATTTAAAAAAATTCAAATATATTTTACAATATTTTCTTTGCTAATTATAAACTAAAACGTTTTCGATGATGATGTCGTGTCCGCTTTTTACCGCGGAAAGAGGGGGTGCAGTGGCTTTTGAGGGTATGAACCCCTGAGCACCCGAGGGCAGAAGTCTGACTTCTAGCTCATATGAAGATGAAACACACACACGCTTGCACAACCCCTTTTTACAGGGGGGCACATTCACACATCTCACAGAACCCGGGACCTCCAGAACACGAGGCAGACGCGCTACCTCTGTGCCAGCAAGCCGGCAACGTTTTCAATGTTACAACTAATAGCCCCTCTTTTCCTTCCTTTATTATTCCTTTATTATTACTCTAAAGATTGGTAGTAGTTGTTATCGTTGTTACTATGTCACTTGCCATGAACATGCGCACTGACAGCTTCAGCGATTTTAAGCCAAATCAGTGTCTCTTATTTTTAAAATAACGCCAACTAGGGCCAAGAGTATCGACACGTTATTAAAAGCTAATTTTTTGAAATGCTCGCTCAGATAATAAAATTTTTATTTTTCGCCTACGGATTTTTGTTGTCGCCAAAAAACTCATCCTAAAAACATCATGTTTCGACATGATAAAAGCAGAGAATGAAAAGAAATCAGAAAGGGATTTTCAAAAGGTTACTTCATTCTGTTTACACTTTTTCTTTAAATCTAATAACATTATACAGATTTTTTTTCTTACTTCATGAAAGATTTGATATTATAAAGTTGTTATTGTTGTTGTTGCTAATCTCCAAGGCCTGACTTAGTCAGACCAAATCCAAAAATTCGTTCAAAAGAAGAAAGTCAATGACGGAAGAGAGAGGGATAAATCCCCCCCATGAAGTCCTAAGTAGTCTAGAATATGTTTAGCAGAAGCCTGTTGTTGGCGACATTTCGGACAAAGAGGATAAGAGTTTTCCCCCTGAGAAAAGAAAAGGCATTTAAGATGGCTACTGGCAAGATGCGACAGGCAAGTGCTGGTTTTTCTATCACAAGGGAGAATCAAGGACTGGCCCGGCTTATTGGCCCTATACCGATCATGAGTGGAGGGTATCATCCAATTCTTTTTAATTAATTTTGCCTGGGAGAAGAGTTTTAACTATGCAAGTTCGCTAGGCTGTGTCCTTTCTTTGCAGCCTGTTTGCTATTTCGTTACCGGGTAGATCCACAAATATTTATAAATTAAGACAAGTAAGTAAAATTAATTATGCAATTAAGAAATTGTGGAATATATTTTTATTATAGGACTCCAAAACAGGAATATATTTACTTCAAATTTTACTCCTAAATACTATAAGTAATAAAAAACATTTCGTTAATGTTGTATGGCAAATTAATTCGATAGCTAGTTCTATATTCATAAAATACATGAAAATATTTTCATACCGAGAACGATGAGTTGGTCAACTAATGGATAGTAAACTCTAACACAACATTTTTACAATGGATGTTAGACTAACTCCAATAATGTATGAAGTCACATCATTTTAATTTCTTTAAAAAACAACATTTAAAAAATTATATAGTCGATATATTTTAATATTAACGAATTGGGTCTGGGCTAATTAAACGGCAAAACCAAAGAAACGAATCTGAAATATTTTTTTTCATACACCGTTTTCTTCGGTATTTTCATAAATTGTTAAAAATGCATATAAATTACAAGAAAATAGTCCTTATATTCATATCTTGGTCTACTGAAATTGAAAGCCTGAGATATAGTGATTTTCGACTTCAAGATTCTTTCTGTGATTATCTCCTCCTATACCTTTATTTAAAGGACGTTCTTCAAGGAAATGAAATTTTAAAAACTCGCTGTGTTAGATTATGGTATACCATTATAACAGAGTTTATCAGACGCAGTGAGTTAAATGACCAATTTTTAATTTTAAGCAGTAGAATAATTTTACTTAAAATGCAATACATCCTCTCTTGGTATTTTTACAAAGGAAAAGGAAAATAAATTTAATTAAAAAAATTATTTATACGAATATAAGTATAAATTATTTTACGTATTATAAGGAAAATAAATTTATTCAAATCAAAAATAATAGTTGATTTATTCCTGTCTTTCATGAACAACAACAAAAAGTGGCTGATTAGCAAGATTCAATAAATAATCTGAACAAACATACACGTATTCTTCTTTAGATTAGTGACATTTTAGGTTGTATACCTAAATGGCACTAATTAAGAGTTATAATTTTGCGTTAATTTATTAATTTTTGTTTCCTATCTTTGGAAATTGGCTCAAATAAGCAGTAATTAGTACTAATGGTTACTTAAACTGTATTTTCAAAAAATATCGCACCGCGTTTCGAGGTTCGTGTAGATTGAGAATTGATAAAACAATCTAGCGAAAATCACAAAACGTTTATTTATAGAAATCTCTAGAAGAAACAGGAAATTATCTCATTTGGTGTGAAAATCTAGAGCTTTCGCCAAGTTTCTGAAAGGTTCCAGGCTAATAATGGTGCTGGAGCTTAGGGGATGGAATTTTACAGAACTATATATTTTTCGCCAAACTCTCGCCAAAAGATTGCCAAATGACTGGAAATACCGTTCTTACGTAAAATACGCCTAATTTTTGCTCCACAAACTAAGTATTTCAGATCTGTCTAAGATATTTCAAGAGGAATATAAATATTTACAAAGTTTGTAACAAATATATATATTAAAAATAATAAGGTAAAATTAATAATTATTTTTCAACAAGGAGAAGACATATTCTTTCTGTTGCAATTGTGATTACAAATTGCAAGTTAGAATGAAAATTTTGCTTTTGAAAGGTTCATTTCTCAGCATGGTGATAAATTATATTTAATGGCTTATATTTATTGTACGATACTGCAAATGCTAAATATACTGAAAATTTGCTTTCATTCGGCAACTTAATTATTTATTTAGTTTTCTTTTATTACAAACCTTTTAAAAATAGAATCTTCCATTTAATCGCTTGATAAATTCTCATATTTCTGAATGCGTTTCTAATTTTGTTAATTTATCATTTTAAAACTTTTTTAAATCATAGTATCTTATCATTTTGAGAAACTTTTTATAGTTATGGTATGCTTTATGAACATGTTTTTTATAGTTATTATATGCCATCATTTTTTTTCCTAGTTATTCGGTCATCAATGAATGTTAAACTGTTTGATAAATTCTCTTAATTATGGATATTTTTCGTTTGTTTGATTCAATTTTTTGTCTAATCTAATTTTAATATTTTATATTTTAAATTTTAGTATTGCGGGATTTCTTTGCTGGGTTCTGATTCTCCGTAAAAATTCCCAATTTTTACTTTCCGTTTTATGATTTTTTTTAATTCTTGATTTACCTTTTTTTTATTATGTGTATGTATTTTTTTCAATGTCCCAAATCTTTAGGATTTTCGACTCACGAGGTGTTACTTTTTGAACGACTGTCCTTCCCCACTTTATATATATATATATATATATATATATATATATATATATATATA
>JAOUZG010016644.1:5206426-5245304 GCA_026289955.1 Argiope argentata | reverse complement strand
AGTATAAAGGATTCGTAAATTATTAATAGAAGAGAGTATAAAGGATTCGTAAATTATTAATAGAAGAGAGTATAAAGGATTCGTAAATTATTAATAGAAGAGAATATAAAGGATTCGTAAATTATTAATAGAAGAGAATATAAAGGGTTTGTAAATTATAATAGAAGAAAGTATAAAGGATTCGTAAATTATTAATAAGAGAGAGCATAAAGTTTTCCAAAATTACTTACGGGAGGCTTGCATTATTTTTTTTATTCGATAATATTTTAAAACTTTTTGATGACTGATTACAAAAAAGGTAATTTCTATCTTATGCAAGAACGTGATATTTTTTTAAAATTTTTTTATTCTTTTTCACTGTGCTTAATTATTATTAGGGATTGGGCAATGATGATGTAATACCTTTTGAAGATTGTATCATAAAATTTATATTATTTGTATGTAAATGCAAATAAAATTATTTCTTAAAAACTAATTTTAGTTTAATTCATCAAATATAATAACTTGTAATAATATAAAATTATTCTTTTTCTAAAAATTTAACCTCTGTTTTTATGTAAGGATACCTATCTAAAGAAGGGCAATATAAATTTTCTTGAAGGTTTTTATAGAAATCAATTATTTTTGTTCTCTTAATGGGAAATGTATCAAAAAACTGCTCTGTATTTTTGATAACAATTCTTAAAACTTGTAAAATAACTTGTAATACTATAAAATTATTCTTTTCGCCATTGAATCGCATTAATTCTAGAATGATATACGTTGAATAGAAATACAAAATGTAAAAAACACCATTTAAAAATTATAGAGGAATCAAAGATTGATTAAATTCCTTTTGATATTATTTGAAAAATTAAATTATAAAATTTCATGCAATAGTTTCAAATGCATCAAAATTGTACTTGAATAAATCAAAACTAGGTTTTGAATTTTAAAAAGCTTAAATCTTAATGAAATAATATAATTTTTTACGTTTAATCCGTTCAAATAATCGTTTACCAAAACGTGTTTTTTTTTTAATTTGAGATTTTATACTAATTTATATCTGAGCATTTTTACCTGCTTTAAACACACTTTCCTTATTAAAACTCATATTCAATCTAAATAAATGTAACTTACATTTCCAAATCTAGTTTCCCCAACCTAAAAAATCATGTGTTAAAATGACAAGTTTAAAACGTGTTCGAGTCTAAAACTGATCAAAATTCATAACTACTGCCTACTTACCAATTCTTGTCACTACTAAGTCTTCAGGTATTATTGGCATTAAAAGAGAGCAGCATCGGTCTATCTGGTTGGCGCCGATATGCTGTTTCCATCACAGCTGTCAAGATTTGAAAGCTCTAAGAATCTTTGTGTACCAGACCCCACGTGGTACGTGTCAGGCTTTTAAATAATTTGCCCATTTCCTAAACATATTTCGAAGATATATGACCTTTCCTAAAGTTGAATATCTTTTGAATGTTTTCACCCGATGGGAGTGACAAAAAAATCGTTGCTGAATTTTAATCAGTTCTTATATGGCAATCTAAGAGTGTGTTGGGCTGAATATGCATTTCAAAGATTTTAAATCCTCTGTACAATATCACTTTTAATGCAGATATTCAATGGGTAATTACTTTGGGTGTTCGTATAAACCAATAACAAAAGAGAATCGGAACCACTTCAAACTAAAAAGGAAGCTATTTTTTTCCATTGGCCATTTGGTTATTCAGAAGAGCTCAAAATAAAAGAAAACCGAAATGATTGCAAAATAAAAAAAAAATACAGTTTCTTTTCACTGACTTCTATACTCTTTTTTTTTAATTTAAAAGCAGCGCTTTTGTATAGAGCAAATTTTAAATATTTAAGCGGAATATCAGTTTAAGAAAATTACAAACAAATACAGCATCAACTAATTGAACAAATCTTAAACTGAGGAATCACTATATAAAATTTTGGGCATAATTTTATTTAAATTGTGCTATTGAAATAGAAAACTTGATTGAATTAGATTTAATAGTAATTAGAGATCATATTTACCCTCGATACGATTCATTTACTCTTTTCTAATTCTATGAAAGATGCTGACACCTTTAGATTTGCTTTATTGCGTGTTAATGATTTAACTTTAACATTTCATTTAAAATTATGTTGGCAGTCAGATCGACAGATCATTAAAAAAATATTGATTCTGTATTAAATATGGAAACTGAGAATACAAAATAAGCAGAGAATTTTAGATTAAAATATGCTTGAAAATATGCGTTGTGACTTTGGAGCATAAAGCAGGAAACTTTTTGATAATTAGAGTAAATATGTCGGAAATGATATGTAAATATTTTTAAATAAAAGAAAACATTCTGAGATTGCATATTTAATAGTTTTTCAATACCTGATTGCTTAAAATAACATTGCTAAAATAAGTACAATTTTCGGCTATAATTAGTCTGATATTGAGAATCTTGCACTAGATATTAATTTACACCTAATCGTCCATTTATAAGAATTGTGCAATATATTTCTTTAATATATCCATCTCTTTTTTTAATAAAATCTACATTAATACTTATCTTACAGCAATATTAATTATAATGAAGAAGTATCCTTGTCAGTGTATTTATAGAACACTCAAAAAGGCCTTAGCTTCATTTTCAGCAGAATAATGTAATGATCATGACAGTTTTATATTATTTAATATTTATTCACAGAAAAAAAAATATTAATATAATTTAACTTTCTGTTTCAGAATTCTTTATTGCTTTTTTCATGCAATTTTTAAAAAATATTAAAATTTTTCCATCGTTTTCAAGAATTGTAATTGTAGTATTTGGTCTTTAACCTGATGTAATATTTGTTGAAATTATAACTTTCCTACATTTATAAAATAAACACTGTTACGTTTTTAGCATAGGGAGTTCGGATTGAATAGACTTTACTTGAGAACAGCACAAACAAATTTATTTACAGCTATTTACAGGATGACTTGATAAAGTAAAACTTCAGATAAAAACAATCCAGCAGTCAACAGTCACTTACAGCGTAAATACAAGCTTTACGCACAATAAACACAGACTGCAAAACAGCTATCGTATAGCACAGCAAACAGTAAATCACAGCGAGCTCAATAATACAACGTTAACAGCAAACGTAAACACAGCTCACTAATAACAAGAGAGAAAAGTAATCCGCTAGTCCAGCGAGACGCTTTTCTTCCGAGAGGAAATTAACTGCCTGAACTACGGCAACCCGACACGAGAGAACGAGCGCTCAAAACACTCAGCGCTTCGCTAATGGTTCAGTGGCTACCAGACTATTTCTTTCGCTAAACCAACCCGGATGCCGCGAAGCTCCTCATCAAACGTCGCCAACTTTGTCGCGCGTTCGCGATTGTGCTCACCGATTGTAACATTATTATATATTATTAATAAATTCGATTTCAGAATGTAGTCATAATTTTTTTTCAGATTTTGATATAATTTTTTGTAATATGAAATTCGATGACAATTACTAATAAAATTTGTAATATCAAGATTATCATTTGATTCCTAACAGGTAAATAAGTGAAGTCATGATAGTAACCATTCGCAAAAAAGGTAAAGAAACAAAATTATTTTAATGCCATTTTCGATTATTTTAAAAGAAGGGCAACCATTAAATATTCATTTGTTTTTAAAATTTGGATGTTTAGTGAGGCTCTTTCAGCAAACTATACTAACTTAAAAGGCTTCTATAATCAATTATTGCAAATTAATCACGGGATTTTGGAAATGACCTTATTTCTCTTGAAGTTTTGAAACAATATAAAGTTTTCCCGAAATTAATTAAAAGGCGCATGCGTAGTATATTATTTATTATTGCTTTTTCATATGTATGATTTGTAAAAGAAATTATTTTATTTTAATTTTAATTTCGTGGTGATGTTTGTTTTATTATATTGAAAAGGGAATTCCTCATGAAGTTTCGAATTGGTTTTTTTATAATTATAACATATTTAAAAAATTCTTCATCGTTTCAAAAAATTATTTTCTGACGCAATCCATTTTTGAAACTCGCAGAAAAGAACATGTATTCGCATCTTACTAGAAACAAAAATGAAAGAGAACTTTGTTAATAGTCAAAAAAAGAAAAACAGGAAACAAAATATCATTAATGTGAATTCATCAGAAATTCAAGATTCATCAGAAATTCAACTTGAAATAAGGCAATGAATTTTTTTCTGCAGTTTAAGTTAAATATATATTTACAATAATCTACTGAATATCAGAACAATAACAAGCTCTACAAAGCATTAGAATGGAGATTAGTTCAAATTGTAGAAATATTCCTTCTTTTACTTTAGAAAAAGAGTATTCATTAATAGGTTTGAAGAAAATTGATTACTGATATAATAGAACAAGAATATATCTGAAAATAAGATTTGATTTTTAAAATCTTGCATAGATATGCAAGAATATTTGTTGTTATATTGTCATAAGCACTTGGGGTGGGATACTCTCCTAACAAGAAAAACTTTTTGGAAAATTATTTTCAAAAACATTTGATTGACTAATGCGCGTAAATTGTGCTGTGAATTTAATCATAATAATCAAGAAAACAAATTTAAATAAAATTAAAAAGAATGCAAAATACATATTATATGAAAATTAAATCCATTCTCTCGCATTAATGTTACAAAAAATATAACATTAAAAGTTTCGACTATTCAGAGTTTTATCAAAATATTTTTAATTTTATGAATTATTGAGTAAGCAGTCTTATTAGTTCTTTGTAATTTAAATTTTCCAAAGGCCCAACGTTTTTGAGGGGGTAAAAATATCTGAGATTAATAGTATCCATATCTTGTGTTCCACACTCCCTCTCTTCACAACGTTAGTAATATTTAATTTCATGTTGAAGATATCCTAGTAAATACTAGTAAGCAGTAAAATTTTGGATTATTATCATGTGAGAACATGATGCTGTTTTGATTAGGAGGTTTTGGTGTCTCTGAAGTTTGAAGGCAAGAAGTATTCGTTTTTCATTGGTAGATAGCGAGTCACCCGACCCATGGCATTTGAGGTTTGTTTTGCCAGTATTGTTTGAGATATTTAGTTAAATTTATTATCAATTGCTTTTTACTTGTTGTTTCTGTGAAATGACGTCATCTTCCAGTTTGTTTATGATTTCTTGCTTTAAAATATTTAATCTCCCACTCAGAAGATTATCGTTTTTTAAAATTATTTTTTAATTTTAATTATTGTAATTTTGTAAAACGAGACTTATATTTATTTTTAAGGGTATTATAAGCGCATTCTTATTAATCATATTTCCCAAAATGCTGTAAATATTAGAATATAATTTTAATATCAATTTGCATTACGTTCATTGGATTTTACCACATATACAATAGCTTCCAGTGATAGTAAACTTTTCTTCGAAATTTTTTTTTAATCTTAAAATCGGTCGAGCTCCAAAACTTTGTTTTCCCGCTAGAAAAATTGGAAAAGAAAGTTTGGAAAAATTATCACGAGAGAAAGAGAGGGGAGGTGATTACTTTGCCTAACTAAGGCAAATAATGGCTTAAAAATAAAAAAATTTCTCACATAATAACTTGAAATTTGCGATTGTAGATCTCCCTTTATAATATTTCTAGTTTCTCAATCGTTTTATTTCCTTAAAGTTTAGTAATTTTTTCAATCTGGTTTAAACTGGTTAGTGACTTAAATTAATTAAGAAGAATAATCACTTTAGAAATAATGTTATCACATGATAACTTGAAATTTGCGATCGCAGATTTAAGTTTTATATTATTATTCAGTTATTTTCACTTATGGATCATATTAAAAATCATTAAGACAATGCCTAGAGAGTATTTATGTCTACCTCAAAAATTTATTTCAAATGATTAAAAGTCACTTTTTGTAAATATGTAACTCATTTTTTTTCATAAATTCCAGTTCATTTAAAGATTATAAAATCTATTTGTATGGATTTTAACTATTATAAATGGAATCACATATAAATAATTGAATTACTCTAAAATCAAAACCGATATTTAAACATAAAATCTTAATTCTCAAGTTTTCCTTATCTCCTACGTTTCTGTTTCGGAACATCTTCTTTTTCTAAATATGTTGGTTCAAATACGAAGCCATTGAAATTTGAGATAGCATTGGATTCTACTTATTCCTTTCATCTTTAAGTATCGAATTACAATATCTAATAATTATTTATTTTAAGTTGTAAGTTTAAGAATACTATAATTCTAAATATGAATAGGATTTGGGTACGTGTTTAAAATAGTTGCCGAAAAAAATTACACTCATTGCTTTCTCATCAACAGTTAAACATACCATGCATAATTATTAGCTTTTAAAACTTGATTTATTTTAATGCTTATTTTTATAACGGACATTTTAAAATATACTTTTTCTTTCAAAGTGTTCGAAGAAAAAAAAATTTTCGAATTTTTCTCATAAATGAATTATATCTTAAAGCACTGTAAAATATCCTTAAGATTGAAGACAATTTCGACAAAGGAATTGATTTATCTATAGGGATCCTTGACTCGATGTCCTTCTTATTCAAAAACAATCTTTTTTTTTTCTTCGGTTCCATCCAGTTTGGAAAGAGGACGACGCCTTTGTTCATTGACACCTGATGACATCCCGGGTCAAGGATTGTGTTATTGTTGCAAGGAACAAATCTCGTTTCGAAAATAAGAGTCCAGTTTTTATGATGAAAAATCCAGTTCAGGGGTATTTAACCTGCACTATGATCCCACCTTAATGGTGTCTCAATCGACCGCCTTTGTAAGCAAACGTCTATGTAGCTGACATCAAAAGAGAACAACCTAGGATAGGAACATCTAGAGCATTTCTCTTACAGTTAGAACTGTCGACTTTTAATAGTATTATTGGGTGAAGTAGTGTATTGGAATTCCAATAGTTGCTTGAGACTTTCGTCCAACCAAGTTACATTAGGATTTTAATTCCTCTTGATGGTTATAAATTATTCTGAGCTTGTTGCAGCAGTATCCGAGCTTTATGCATTGATTAACATCAAATGAAATGTTAACACCGTATATAATTAAATTTTATTTCCATTTTTCATATAGCATGTGCCAAATTAAAAAGCTTCAAAAGTTATAAGAGCAATAAAGAATACATTTGAATAACATAATTGTTATTGAAAAAAATCGGAATAATACTTCAGTTATTGAAAATACTAATAAAAATCCTATTATATTCATCAGAATTATTTATTTTTTCAAATACATATATGGAAGAAAATTATTTAGTATCTTAGCTTTAATTAAATGACGGTTTTAGCATTTTTAAAAACCTGTTTTTCAGTATCTTCTTATATTTATAGATCATATATTTGTTAATTTTTTTATTCTATTCTATTCTAAAGTTCGAAGAGGCTTGTGATATCGATTTCCTTCTCATATTTGAAATAACCGATGACAAAGAAAATCCTTTTTTTCTGGCGTTTGTTTCATACTGTTTATATTAACCAAAAGAAAATTATTTTTTCCAAATTGCTTTTAGATGTTAAAAGTGATATTTTTGATTATTTATTATGATCTTATATACTGTTTATAAGTTTAAAACTTTCAATCAGTAAAAAAAATTAAACTTCAAAAATAGATGAATTAGTTTTATGATTCTGATTATTATATTTTCTATTGCCGAGTATTTTGAATATAGCATTGATAAGCAAAAAATAATGAATTGGGTTGTTAAAATAAAGAAAAGCTGCCAAAAATTCAACTAAAATAAAACGCACTTTTTCAGAAAAACAATTCGTAAAAACTGCTTGAAATTTATGTCATTTCAAGAATTTTTTTCTCTCAATTTTCATTAAAAAAGGAAGAATTCACAAAAAATTAATGTCTAAAACCGAATAACATCATTTATTCTAAAAAATGGATATTTTTTATCGTCTTTCATATTTTATCATTTTATGAATGGGTTTATTTCCATAAACCCATTTCATATCTATCTACTACCAACTATTGACTTTAACAAATTGGAATGAAGATGCAACTTTTTCCTCCTAAATCGCTTTTTTTTCTCATCTGTCACGTTCTAAGCTTCTAATAACTTGTCATTGTCCCGGCCAAAACAGTAAACCAAAGTTTTTCGGCTCGGAAATTGGTAGGCAGCATTCTCTCAAACTCCTCATTAGAGGATGTTATTCTCACCAACAGAAGATTAGAAAGGTTGAAGACTTCAGCAAAAAAAAGAGGTGAGAAGTTCAGATGGCTGGTTCTGCTTGGTCACATGGTGAAAATGATAATAAAATCGAATGTCGGTTTCCCGGAGATAAGACTATCTCGGAAAAAAGAATTACCTCATAATTCTTCACTGCACTAATGAAGTCCTCTTCTTTTTTACCCCATTTCGACGATAATAAATATTTATAGCTTTTAACGAACAAGTCATAGGATAATTTTCACCTCGAAGAGTGCATATATAAATTGTAGATCTGTATTTCTTCGAATTGATGTACATTTCAATGCTAACTCCTCTTTGCTTTCTTTATTTAACAACTTCACAGAGCATAATTATTTCGTTAAAATAATTCAAACACCTTTGGATCATTTACAGTTTCGATAATTTACATCTAATTGTTTTTAAATACTTTATTATATTCGAATACTTTAATATATAAATACTTCGAAATACTTTATTATATAAATAACAACGATACATATATTTTACCTGATTTCTGTGGAGAGTGTCTTTTTTAATATTTCAATTTTATTCAGTTCCATAATATGATTTGACTTTTTAATAAAAAAATGCGGTAAAGAGCTTAAAAATTCGAAGAACTGGAATCAATTACGTATTCTATAAAAACAGATAACAGTTTCTAGCTGTTACAGCCCACTCTGTGCAATAGATAACAGTTTGTAGAACAAAAAGTCATACCTTATTCTGGAAACTGAGCATATGCATGTGTTAAAGTTTAGATATCCCATCTCAGTTTCTTTATGATCTAGTCATCTACATAATTTACTTCTCTTCGTCTGATCTTCTACTATCACCGAATCATTCTTTTTAGGATGGAAGCAACAAATAACTCTCAGCACCTCTTATGCCGAGTTATAGTATGCTTCTTTTATTATTCCTGTTAGATGTTTATTATCTCCCTAAACTGAGAAAAATAATACGCATAATGGACATTCTATATGAAAGAGGACAGACACATCATCACCCTAGGTTAAATAAGGCATTATTCTCTCTTATTTTCTCTCATATTGACGACAATCCAGAAAGAGACGAAACAAAAATCTGAGAAAACTAGTAGTTTCTTAGTCCCTCGACTGATGAAGCAACTGGAAAAAACCGTTATTTTTTTCAATCAAAAAAAATTATGATTTATAATAATCCTACAGCAGGGATGCACAACCTTTTCAAGATGAGGGGCCAAAATATGAAAAAGGATCATAGTGAGGGCCAAAGCAGCACGTGAATGTTATAAACATGAAAACTATATTTCTTTATGCAATACGCTTGAATTACAATTATTACTTTATTTTACTCATCCATACATTATGCAATAAATAAATGAATAAAACACAAACATTTTTAGATATGATTAAAATACTTTATCTCCAAAAAAAAGATTCCTGCTTAAAAGGTGACAAACTTCAAATAGAATAACAGAGGAAAAATTTTGGTAATCATACAGAGAACAATTTTGAGAAAAAAATTAATTATCAAAATTAGCAAAAATTAATGAGATGGCTGGGACTGAATATTTGAAGTTATTGATTTTATGTTGAGATTAAGATTGGTTTTGGCAATATGCAGAACAGAAGAAAGGTTCTCACCTGCTATTCTATTTCTTATTTTTGATTTGCTTTAATTCATTATTGAGAAAGTTAGCTCACAAATGTAAGTGCTGTCAAAGAAAGTGGCACATGCAGCAACAATTTGCTTTAAGCACGAAAATTCCTCGATAAATTTTTATAAGATTCGAATATCGGTGTTCATTTGAACTGATTTTTGAAAAAATCAGAATTCTATAAATCAATTAAGACTAACTGCATACTCTAACCCACTAGATTTACATCAACAGAAAATGGAGAAGAAAATACGCCGATTTTTTTTTGGCACTTTTCAAATTCTAAAAATAAATCGTCAAATGCATTACGCAAGATTTGAATTTGATCCTCATACTATATTTTCATGTGTGGAAGTTTTTCACTTCCGAGAGCTTCTCCTATACGAAAACTCGTACTCGCAGGTGGCCATGAAGGGAGCAAACTGAAAAGCCGCGTAATAAAGAGTAAATAATAATGAATGTAAAATAATAATGAATAAATAATGAACAACTGTAAATTATTTATACTGATGTAGAATTGTTTTCCAATCAGATCCCTCCTTTTTTGAAAAACTCTCATTTCATTTTAAATTGTCTTATTTTATTAACAACATTCGTGGGCGAACTTGAAAGGCTTCTCAGGCCAATTTTGGCCCGCGGGTTATAGATTATGCATCCTTGTCCTACAGAAATATGCTATCGAAACTTAAAATTACTGAGAAAATATGCTAACAGTTTTAACTATTCACTTACCAGTAATTCAATATATTTTTAATATATTCCAAATTATTCCTAATTATTAATAATGAGTTGCGGATTTCTGCCAATGCAATTTTCAATCGACCAGTGATATCTATTAAAAAAATATTACTAGCCTAATTATCAAATAAATAAATTTGTAATAAATGCGAATTTTTAAAATTTTATAATATTAAGATTACAGTGTGTGTGTTCTCATTAAATTATTAAAATTATTATATAAATTATGAATATTTTTGTAACATATTGTAATATAAATTGATAAATTTTCTGTTACATAAATTTTTAAAAAATTTATTTAAGTTCTAAATGTATTGCCTTATTTTTTCATAGTAAGTAAGGGCTTATATTTGTAATCAAAGAAATCATTAACTGATAATTATGGTTAATTTGTAAAGAATTTTATAAATTTAGATTTTTTTTCAAATGATGTTACAATAAATAAATAAAAGCGTTCATATTTTAACATAAATAATAATATATAATAACTAACAGAAATTAATAAATTAAGAGCAAAAAATGTATCATTATCAAGCAAAAAGCGTGTTAAAATGTGAAGTTGAATTTAAAAAAGAGATAGCCTGATCATGTGCATTGTCTAGAGCCGCAAAATATCAAAATTTTCCACTATGATAATACAAAGTGTTATTGGGATATAAAATATTTAATTTACAATTTCTTATTTCTGGTTGGGCCTTTGGATGCAATTTACCGCATTTGTTTTAGAATTATTTATTCGCAGACAAACCAACTACCATAAATAAAGATATCTGATTCTTACAATCAGTTTGCAATAAAGGCTTTGCAGAAATATATGTTCTTATTATGTTTTATGGGAGATGCATTCCTCTTATCAGCACATTCATTTTATTTAAGGAAAACTCACCAGTTCTAGGATGACATCGATGTCTGCTGGGAAAGGCTTAATCCCCCCAAGAGAAACCTTAATACCGTATATCAGTTGGGATTTTGTTGTTTCCAGTTACATTACATTGACAATATTGCGTCTTACCAGAAAGCCAATATCGGTATTATTATGTTTGCAGATAACTGTTTGTCTAGGAACTATTAACAATGATATTAACAATATACAGGGTGTCCAAAAAGTTCCCGTACTGATGATTTGTGAATTTATTTTACAAAAACAATAGGTTTAAAAAGAATTATTTTTATGCCAATGATAAAAAGCACTTTTAACATAACTAAGGAAAAAATACTGAACTTACATTTATAATAAATGTTCAAAATGTCCATCCCTTTCTAGGAGACAAAGCTGAACTCGTTTGTGCATGTTTTTCGAAACGCGTTTTAACATGCTAGGAGTGATTTCTTGTATCCTTTGGGTGATTGCGATTTTCAAATCATCCATTGTTTGAGGATCACCTTCATAAATTTTGTCCTTTAAATATCCCCACAGAAGAAAGTCCGGGATGGTCAGATCAGGGAATCGAGGTGGTCAAAGATTTTTTAAGATAAGTCGATCGCCGAAAAAAGCTTCAAGCATGTACATGGTTTCCTTACTCGTATGGCAAAATTTAATATACTTGAAAAAAATCATGGAAAATGATTTTTTTTAATTTGGAGTACGGGAACTTTTTAGACACCCGGTATTTCAACCACCTATTAATAAAAAATTGGGGACTTTTGAACAGCTGGGAGAGATCTTGGTAGATAAATAAAGGAAAATATCCTTCTATTTAAATATAAGTTTTTTAATCTTTGTTTATAGATGGAATGGCACATTATAAAATCAAATTAATTATAAAAATTTTATAGCTTTATCTTAACTATATTTTTTAATAAAAGGAAATAATTATAATGGAACACATTTGTATTTCAACAAAAATTTAATTTTCCATCTACTTTTTCAATTTTCTATGATTTCAAGTCATTTGCACAAATATCGTGGAAGGATTTGATATAAAGTGTAAAAGAACAAGAACACTGAAAACATTTCTATACTAAGTATCGATTACAAATTGTACAATTGTACAATAATGCATAATAATGGAATTGAAAGGACGTGTGTTGAAAAACATGGGACATTCTGATGTATTTTCAAAACATAATTAGTTTTATTCATTTGTGCTATAATTCTTTGAACAGAATATATCTCTTTTTTCAGTTTTTAATCTTACGATAAATTTCAAAAGAATCTGATATCGAATTTCCAGTTTCCATATAAACTGAGATTTTATTTCTTTTGGGTTTCAAAAGATTTTTGCACTATGTAGTTAAAAATTTCTTTTTTAGAAAAAATTACAATTGAGTTTTTAAAATTTAAAAAAATCACTTCCGAGATTAATTTCTTTTGTGAGTTTGCATCTCTTACTTTAAATGCAAGATTTCTTTTAAAAGAATAGAGAGGAGATTGAACAATACTAACCAAATCAAACTGATTTTTAAAATGTCTATCTTTTTAAAATACTGATATTTTTTTATTTTCTAAAATGAATCAAAAAGTATTTTTAAACTTGCATTAATAAATATATTTATTGTATTCAAGAGCTTGTTAAAAATACGTTAGTTCAGACATCAGTTGTTGATAACGAAAACTTAATACCTAAGTTAAACTAATGATTATTTATTCCTCAACATTTTACTGTAGAGGTAATTATTTGAATAATGTGTGATTCTTATTACGAATCATAATTTTTTTCTATGTTTAAACAACAGAAATATTTTAAGGAAACGCGGTGTTCACATACTAGTTTCCAAAAAATTTCTAATAAAATTTATACTTCAAGGTTTTTAAAAAAATTTCAACGTTGTCAAAACTATATGCATTATAGAATGGGGAAAAGTACTTTTATAATGTGAAGTTAAAAAATTTCTTTTAGTTAGTTGCATTAATTTAAACTAGCTCTGACTTTTTTATGTCATTTTGGATATTGAAGTATAATTATACTCGTGTCCATGATATCACGCTTACTATAAATAGATGAATAACGAATGAAAAGATCATGTCAGACTTTCATCTAAAATAATTGTACTCACAATTGCCAAAACCTATTATTGAGCAATTAATTCTCAGCATTCTCTAAATAACCATGCTTTTTCTTTTTAATAAATATAAAATAGCCTGTCCAAAAAATAATTCACTGTATTGACATTCATTTCGATAAGTTAAATACATATTTTTACGTTTTTATTTATTTTTGGTTTACACTGAGTTATGAATTTTTAAGAAGTCTCTTTTTCAGATTTTTATGATTCTGATATGTTCAAGATTTTACTCGTAAATATGGAATATAAAATAATATTTTAAATTTTTTTATCTAATTCTTTTCTACGAAACATTTTTCATTTACTTATTTTATTTTGATATGATATGTTCCAAAGGAACGCATAATCAACACTAACATCATCAAATTAAAGTTCAAACATAATAACTTTTCAAAATTTCCTCCTGTTGCTTCTTATAATCTCTATGTATGACAAAGAAATGCATTTTTTTCAGATCGGAATAATCTGCGTGCCTTTTCAAATAATCTATATATTTTAATTTGATACCCCTTTGACCCTTGAATTAATTCGGAAGATAACTAACCCAAGTAGCACTTACAAAAATCTGCATTTTTGGGAGGTGAAGTCAGTTTTAGTGTCTAGTATAATATTTAACACAAATAATGTTCTAAATGTATATCAAATGCGATAACTATGAAAAGATTTTCCTTAAGCCTGATTAATTTAGTTTGATATCAAGTAAGCCAATAATTTTACTAAGATATTGCAATAACTGGGTTGCTAAATCTTGGATTTATTGACGAAAGGTGATAGGTTCGAATTCTGAGTTTGCAAAAAACACGTCTAGTTTGCGTGATTAGTTTCCTTTGAATATGATAATTTGCTAGGAATTCTCAAAATGCCGTTTTGGCCATGACCACAATTACGAGATTCTTTACCGATATTCCTCACGTAATTTCAAAATTAAAAATTAAACAAGCAAATATATTTTAATATGAACGTATTCAATTGAGGTATGAATTCATCCATTAATGCCGTCTAATGTATCCAGAATTGTACATTTGCTTACATTGGTTTTCTGGTTTCGATTTTCAATTTTTTTATCATATGAGAACATGATGTTGTTTTGATTAGGAGGTTTTAGTGTCTCTGTGATTTGAAGGCAAGAAATATTTGTTTTTTCGTTGGTAGGTAGCGAGTCACCCGACCCACGACATTTGAGGATGGTTTTGCCAGTATTGTTTGAGATATTTAATTAAATTTATTATCAATTGCTTTTTGTTTGTTGTTTCTATGAAATGACGTCATCTTTCAGTTTGTTTACAATTTCTTACTTTCAAATGATTAATCTCGTGCTCCGAAGATTATCGTTTAGGTTTGTTTTTTAAATTCTTTTAGGTTTTAACGATCGCAATTTTGTAAAACGCGACTTATATTTATTTGTTCATGATATTATAAGCGCATTCTTACTAGTTGTATTTCTCAAAATACTGTAAATATTAGAATATAATTTTAATATCAACCTGCATTACGTTCATTGGATTTTACCGCATATACATTAGCTACCAGTACTAGTGAACTTTTTGTCGAATTACTATTTTTTAATATATTTTAAAATCAGTCGAGCTCCAAAACTTTGTTTGCCTGATAGAAAAACTGAAAATGAAAGTTTTATAAAAAATTATCAAGAGTAATTTTTTCGAACCAATTTAAACTGGTTAATGACTTAAATTAATTAAGACAAACAATCACTTAAAAACAATTTTTCTCACATGATAACTTAAAATTTGTGATCGTAGATTTCATTCTTCTTTTTTCCCCTTCTTTCTACCATAAAATATTTTCATTCTTTTTTAATAATTTGTAAACTTGTATATTCTGTTAATAATACTGTTTTATAAATTCCTTTCTATTCTTTTCAATGCAAAATTCGAAAACATTTATTATATGAATGTAGCATTCATTTCTACATTAATTAAATAGCATAAATCTTTGAAGTTTAAATAAAAGAATTTTTTTTAAAAACTTCTTGTGACAAATTTCTGCTAAACCCCAATATCTTCGTGCTTACCTTTTTCTTTCTTCCAATGCTTAAATCTCTTACCATGTCTCCGGAGATAAAAATAGTCAGAATTCGAAGCATGTCTTCTCTTACGATGCTTCTTGTCAAAGAACAAGTGTTTGAAAGAAGATCCCACGAAAAAGCCAAGTACACTCCAAATGACAGCGTAAAAACGGTTTTTCAATGCTTCAGAAAAAGAGCATCGGGGCTCAGAAATTGTAAGGAAGTGGAGTGCGAGTTAAAAGAGGTTTGTACGTGCTCCAACTGAAGATTTTGCGCTTTTTGCCAAAAAAGGAAGGTCTTAGAAGCGATAAATATTCGCAACAAAAGGCATGGTGTTTCAAAAGAACGAGAAAACAAACAAGGAAAGGATGACATGTTAAGTTGTAGTGGGAATTTGAAGCGAAGAGCAGTAGAATCGTCAATCATTACAAAAACTATATTTTTTCCCCTTCAAAATTGCATTTCTCTAAATGTTGAAAAACATACAATGCATTTTTAGATAAATAAATCACTAAGCAAAATACTGAATCTTTTCTTTAACCGTTTCTTTAGAAAACTTTGTTTATTTTATGATTTTTAGAGGTTTTAAAAAACTACAAAAACGATTACCAAGATTACCAATTGTTGTTTCAAATTTTTTTTAATAATTGTCCAGATTTCATTTTGTTTTCATTTAAAATACTATCTAGATGGAAGTATTTTTTCAGAAAAAAAAATTGTGCGTGGGAAAATAAGATGATGTAAGTCGCCGATACATAACACAAATAGAAAAGTTTTATGTTTAATATCTTTTTAAATTACAATGATACATGTATTTACATTTGGAAATGGAGTCAACTTTTTCAGGCATCTTGGAAGTGGATTCTTTTTTGAAAGCTTTGCAGAAATGTATTTTAATTTGTGAACTTTATATTTGGAAATAAAATGATTTCCCATATTGATAGTCAAAATGTGTTTTTCTGATATTTTTATGACATTTGTAATGGTTATGCAATTTAATTTTTGCCAATATTTACAATAGGCATATTTGATAGTTTTTGACACTTTTCTACTTTTCAAAATCTAATTAGATGCTATTAGATGTTTCAAAATCTAATTAGATTGTAGTGAATTCTATATAAGCCAGATAACATCCCTCTGACAGAAGTGCACTTTTGGCCCAACAGATATGTTACTCGGCTGCCAACCATAAGATTCGGCGTTCATACCTAGCGCATCCGCTTATCCCCCAATAAGATGTTTTCAAAATCTAATTAGATGTTATTAATGTAATTAGACGTTTGCTAGTCGAATTTTCTTGTTAAATTTTTAAAAAAATTTCAATAAAAGTCTTTCTGGTTTATTGGAATAAAAAGATGAGTATGTGCTTATTAAATCTAACGGTATGCAAGCAACCTAATGTCAAAGTAACGGAGTTATTAGATATAATGCGCCAATATAAAGTTACAGGATATTAATATAAGCCATTAGTAATCTGTAATTTAATACTTATACCTAAAATGTATACATATATAATTATTTAAGTAAATATCACCGAAAGAATTTAAGGTTTCTCTGCATGAAAGAAGACTATATTGGCTTTAGCGGAGTGAACATGCTTTAGTGTATTGTCAAAGAATAAAACAAGGTGTTACCAATAATCTAGGATTCATAAAGCTCAAAAATAAAATTAATTTAAAGCAAAAGTTGAAATTTATTGAAGAATGGATGAATAATTGATATTAAATATTCATAAGAATATATAATCTATGAATTTTTTATTCCTTATTTTTTTCTTCTTTAGAAGAACCGCAAAATATTATAAATTATTTCATGGCTTATTTTAAAAATATTTCTAAAGTAAAATCTGATACCGAATTCAGATTCTTCTAAAATATCATGTTTTTCCACGCTATAACAAAGATATGAAGCAAATCAGTTCTATTAATTATTAGCGTTGAATAACAATACTATTATCTTTTTACTTCTCAAAACTTTAATAATTCAAAAATCTGATGAGAAAAGCAATTGAATTTTAAGAAAAACAATTTAGCTACACGCTATAAGTGTTTATGTTTAGAAACCTAAAATTTTATTTCATATTAAGGACATAAAAGGAATACTGGCCGAACTTAGTAAAATCCATATTAATCACTGATTCTTCCGTTATTTTTCACCTTAAAGAATACTGCAATGTGAAAAAACAAATTCAAATTTATAGAAAAAATTTGCGCATGACAAATAAAGCTAAATATTTTGTTTTCGTTTACCATTTGAAAAATTCAGAAATATTTAATGTTCTGTTACCTTGTTTGATTTTTCTTTTCGAAAAATAGAAGCATAAGAAATTTAAAAAATGTATTAATAATTATGTAAGAACAAATTTTATATAAATAAATATTTTAATGAATATTATAATAAAAACATGTATAAATAAATATTTAAAAAAACTTTCATCAATTTTTTATCAGTTGCTGATCAAATAAAAATAATAAATCATTCGAATATAACAAAGAGAAAAATAATGTTTAAAACTCTTACTTAATAATAAAGAAATCATTGTTTAAAGCTCTAAAAATAAATGTTTAAAACTCTTACTAAATAATAAAGAAATTTCGTAACTTTCAAAACATCGTGTGTTTATAAAATATAAAAAATATACTTTGAAATTATTTAAATTAATGAAGCATAGAAAGCTCATTTTAATCAATAAAGTCATAAATGTTATGTTGAATTTTAAAGTATGAAAAATATATCATGAAATTTATATAATATCCTTTTTACACAGAAGCTTAATGATCTGAAATAATAATTCTTTAAATTATTTTTCTCAATTGTTCGGCAACTAATTTTGATAAATAAACGAAAAATCTAATATAAACTGTTTGCTAGACAAAACTATGATTATTTCCATTATTGAAGCTTTCAATTTTAAACAGTCACCCATTGTATAGTTATTTTTGTATTTATTTATTTTAAAGACAGAAAAAGTTATCTATCGTGACTTTGATATTCTGTTCTTCAAATTTAAAAGTTTTTAATTACCTCTCATCACATACGTAGTAAAACGTCCAAAAACAGAAATTTTTTGGCATAAATATATTTAAAATACTTCATATGCTCGATGATATATTTTTATATTCTAATTACGATTTTGAAAAAGTGGTAAAAAACAAAAGGTTGAAGTGTTTTCTTAAAATGGCGATGATCAGCAATGATGTGATAGAGAGAAGAGGGAGAATTGACTATCTGTAATATAGAAATACAGTAGTCAATCCAAGAAAGAATTTGCAGTTCTTACGTATTAGACCATCGATGCCAAAGTTCTAGTAACTCATTGGCGTCGGATTCAAATTTGACGATAAATCTTCGACACCAAAGAAACCAACAAAATGGAAAATGACAGTTAAGGTTTACACAGTTTTTTTAAATAATGGCGGTTTTTTTGCCACTATTGGCGGTTTATCAACTCATTGGCGACGCCTTCAAATTTGACGATAGAGATCGATGGTATTCTCTAATATAGCAATTGCATGAATTAGCTAAATGAATACTGATGGTTACTATCGATCTATTATATTACTGGTATTAAAACTTGTAGCAAACAAAAATTTACCATCTTTTCGGGGCATTAAAATGATCGATTCGGAACGCTTAGGAATTCTCGAGAACAACAACGTATAAAAAAAAATGTTCTTTTCAGTTCTAAAAAGTTCTTTGTATATGGTTAGTTGAATAGCTTCCCATATATGATAAAATTTGAGTACGAAATTATTATTTCTTTTTTTCTAAAAATTTTGTTCGTAAGAAGTTGAAATGTTATAGATAAAATAATAATTGAATTTAGATAATCCAATGGCCTTATGAATCATTTAGTAGAATTTTCTTGATGCCTAATTATTTAAAGAAAATGTTTCTCTGCTCTACGTCGAAAACTAATCTTGTCATGAAACTTATCCCTTTACAATCAGAAAAGTAATTTAATCAAAAATATTTACCTAATAAAAGAACGTGTTTATTGTTTTGAAATATATAATGTTTTAAGTTGAGTTTCCCCGTAAAGTTAATTTACATCTCTTTACAATTCTGTGGATACTTTTAACAGCCAAATTTGAAAAATAAATAAATAAAACGTAAAAATGATGTCCCATCTTTGAGAGTGACCTTGAGTCGTCTCCGGAATACGAAAGTTTTTTTTTTAATTCACCTTTATTTTGAAGAATTGTCAGCAACTTATCCACGTTGGAGAGTTGAAATGCTGTAAAATAATCTCAAATAACAATATTCATAGCTGTATAACTCTGCCAAATTTAGTAAAACGATTATGAAACTTTTCTGTTTTAAATTTTAGTATGTCAAAACTATTTCGCTAAACATGGCTTATAATAAAGAAGAATATATAAAAATTTTTAGAAAACTTTATATTTTGAAGGGCGCAATTATTAATATAAATTTAAAAAATGAGATTTTGAATATTATGTATTCATTCGTAATGGTTTTAATATCAGTCGTTAGGCCAAACATAGAACGCAACTTTGTATGCTTATGTTGATGATAAAACTAAGCATTCCAATTTAACAGTAAATATAAACTTCTGTGTAAAAAATTGTATTTATTTGTAAGATTTACCTCTAAATATTCGGCATTTTTCCCCTTTTTTTCGTTTTATTTTCTCACATTTTCTCGCTTATGAACAACCTCTTCACAAAATTTGAAAATTATAATAAATTTATTTGCTTTTGTAGAAATTATTATTCAATAATATTGAAATTGAAAATAATTTCCTGTATTCAAAATTTCGCCCAAGGTCACAATTTCATCAATTTACCTTGCTCTCTTGCCATAGAAAAACAACATAAATAATGCAAAATATGTCATGAAAGGGAAAAAAATATGTTGACTTACTGTTATGCTCTGTTGTCTTTTTTTTAACTGCGTCTTTCAATCCACAAGTAGCTCTAACGATCTTGAACGGAACATTTCAATAACGTTTATGCAATGTCAAAGTTTTCCATCTTGTTTCCGACTGTTCCATGCATTTTTCGTATTGCACAATGTCAAATAAATCTTCCCATATGCAAAAAAGAAGAAAAAAGAATGGAAATGATGCAGCTAATTATCGAAGCCCTATGATTGTTGAAAAGAAAATGTGGCAGATCAAACAGGAAAATTCGAATACGGTAATTACTTTTGTTCTTTTGAAACACATGAAATGTTTGGTAATGACGAAACGGTTCTGAAAACTGTTCCATGCATCTGCGATGACCTTCTGGTTCAAATGGGAAGGTTGCCTAACGAACACATTTGCAGCGATCGGCTTTCTGATTTCTTTCGTTGCAGCTGAAATAATATCGAACATGTGATAATCAAGTTGTTTTTAATCTGAAAATATCAATCGATTGTTTTTTTATTCAAGTCATTTGCATCAAATACAAAGACTTATTGAAAAAGCAACTTACTAGCTGGTACTAAGGAAAAAAATGGTATTTATTTTTCTTTTCCATGTAGGTGGATATATCATAACAATATGAATCCTCAGAGTAGTTAATATGTTTTTATTTTGTCTAGTTATTTGGATACTTGAAATATTTGGCATAAAAGTATTTTTTGAAGTACTTTTAGATTTGTATAATTAATTTTTTCACTCTTGCAATTGTATAAAATATCTTCATCTATATTAATAAAAATGCAACTCGAAATGCGTTGCTAAGCGCAAAACTAGAGAACGGCTTGACCGATTCGGCTAATTTTTATTTTAATATTTTCGTTAAGACACGAGGATGGTTCTTATGGAAAGAGAAAAATGAAAAAAACTGCGAGGCAAATAGTTAAAACGACACTTCTCTTACTTCCCCGCCAAAAATCTTCATTTCCTTCCCCAACACCGAGTAAGATAGCAGGAAGTAATAAATTATGATTTGTTTAAACAGAAATACGTGAAGTCAGTTGCTTTTCATTTATAGATAACGGAATGTTTAAAAAAGAAAGAAAATAGTTGCTTTTATTATTAGTCTGTATGGATATTTAATCTGTCTACTCAAAATAAAGTCAAAATAAAGTAATAAATAAAGAAAAAAAGGATAACAGAGGGCAAAATGGGTTTGTAGAAAGAAAAGTAGAGAAGAAAAAAAGAATAGAAAAATAAAGAAAAGAAGGGTGTGTGTGTGTCACCATTATTTCCTCTGTGCGCGGCATTTTCCAAGCTGTTTTTAAACTTTCACATCTCTTGAAAACTAATTGTTTCTTTATTTGTTTAGTGTGTTTACACTTATGAAAATTTGAATCTCATTATTCTATAAAAACGTAGAATTTTAGACCTTTCCCTCCACCATGTAAGTAAAATATCAATTCAGAGAAAATCATTGCTCAGATAGAAAGAGAAAGATGAGTAGTACAGTGAACAGCTCATCTGAAGAAAATAATTATAAATAATACTTATAAATGAATTATTTGATTATCAAAATTTGTTTGGTTTAAATATATTTTGGTGAAAAACCTGTTATGAAACACAGCTACATAAAATATTATATGAAAATTTTAGCGAGCATTAATACTGGCGAACCGACTGATCACCAAAGGCGGCTAGTATGATTATAAATATTAAAATACTTTTTCTTTTTTGCTTAAAAAAGCATCTACTGAACGAAGAAAAATGTTTAATTTTTTTATTGATTTTACTTAGATTTTTAAGATGATCATAACGCTCTGTATATATTTGTTTCGATGGTTTATTTCATTGGTACATTTCTCATTATTATCTCTATACATCTAGTGGAATTAGTAAATTTCATTTATCTTTACTAATTTATTCAATACTGTGTTTTATTTTATTTTTATAGATAATATTCCAATAACTATTTGTAAATAACAAATAGTATATAACATTATTACAATTACATTATTTTTTAATAGTATATAATATTATAACAAGTAGTATATATCCTATATAACATTATTACAATGAAAATATATAGCTCTAGTAAATATATTCTTTTTGAATGAATTGAACTTGAATAAAATTTTATTAAAATACTGTTATAAGGATTAACCACACTCAATCTTTAATTAAAGGACTTATTCATGTTAACATAATAATATATGATTCTTAAAAACACGCTGTTATCAGTACATTCTGTTTTCACTGAATAAGTAAACCTCAAATAATATTAATTACATTTTAATATAAGACAAAAAATGGTATAAAAATGTCTGTCATTATTTTTAAATAGTAATAAGTATGGATTCCCAGACAAAATGTCTTTGTGTCTGATATTTATCTCTAGATTGCAATTAAAACACGATTTTAAATTACCACCAGCAATATGAATAATCAGAAGGTGTTATGAATATATTAGAAAACAGCTCTAATAAACTGAAAATATATCCAAAATTTACAGCTAAGAATACATTAATAGCACATTATTTTATTGTGTTGTTGTTGTTAGTGGCACTTGCCATGGACAAGCTTCGCCGAGACATCAGAGGATTTTAAGCTGAACGGAGCGTCTCTTGTTTTGAAATAGATTAGACGACTCACTCATCACACTCACTTGCGCTGCCTCTATTTACAGTGGGGGGGTGCATATTAATACATCTGACAGATTGCACACAGAAGAGTAACCCTGTCCTGACCGGGACTATAACCCGGGATGCCCAGATTACGATGAAGACGCGCTCTCTCTGTGCCAGGATACCGGTATAAATAATATTATTTATATCAATTCATTGCTTTTCAATGAAAAGATTATGATTATTCTTCGATATGAAATCCAATATTTTAACATACATAGATATATATTTACTTATTATTAATACTTTTATAAAGTACACTAATATGATAATACTTACAGAGGTTGGACAAAAATATGGGAACACCTTGCGAAATGCTTGCTTAAAAGTAATAGTTGATTCTAGATGAGCCTATAGGTTGCGCTGCTGTATTTTCTCATTAACGCCATCTGTACAATGTCCTTAATACTTTGTAAGTGTCAGTTGTTGTGAGACTAGTGTTCTGTGTAGTTGCCAGTGCATTATGTCAGAGCTAAGTGAATTCGAACGTGGACAAATTGTTGGAGCTCGAATGATAGGTGCTTCCGTAACCAAGGTAGCCGAAGTGTTTGGTGTCTCAAGAAGCACGGTATCGAGGATTTATACTGCATACAGAAACAGCGGTAAAACATCCTCTGCTAAGCCACAACGTGGACGAAAATGTGTGTTGAGGGATCGTGACAGACGGGCATTGAAGATGATTGTGACGAAAAATAAGAAGGCGACAGCTGCGAAAATCACTTCTGAAATTATTGTCGGTCTTACAAACCCTGTCAGCGTTAAAACAATGAGAAGGGAACTCCATAAGCAGGGAATTGCAGGACGATTTGCAATTCCAAAACCCCTCATCAGTAATGAAAATGCCTGTAACAGGAAAAGATGGGGCCGAATCCATAAAACCTGGACAGTGGAGCAATGGAAGACTAGTCATTTGGTCAGATGAATATTGTTTCACGCTGTTCCCAACTTCTGGCCTAGTTTACATCTAGCGAACGCCGTCACAAGCGTACGATTCAGACTGCTTGCTGCCAAGAGTAAAACATGGCGGGGGGTTCTGTCATGATTTGGGCAGCCATATCGTGGTATTCCATGGTCCCCATGATTACCTTGCAAGGTCACATTACTGATAGAGATTATGTGACCATTTTGGCCGATCAATTCCATCCCATGATACAGTATTTGTTCCCCAATGGTAATGCTGTGTACCAAGACGATAGAGCCCCTATCACACCGCTCGCATCGTCCAAGACTGGTTTTGTGAACATGAGGAGGATATGTCCCATCTCCCCTGGCCACCACAGTCACCAGATATCAATATTACTGAGCCTTTGTTGTCTGCTTTAGAGATAAAGGTGCGTGATCGCTATCCCCCTTCATCATCTCTAAATGAACTTGCCACTATTTTGCAGGAAGAGTGGTATAAGATTCCCTTGAAAACCATACAGGACTTATATTTATCGATACCTAACAGAATTCAAGCAGTTTTAAATGCTAATGGTTAACCTACATGGTATTAGGCATAATAGTATTTTTTTAGGTGTTCCCATATTTTTGTTGTACCCCTGTATTCTATGGGGATATTGTCTTCTTTTTGGGGGGGGATTCCGAGTAATAAAAAATTGCGACATAATTTTGAAAAAAAAATTGTTCTTTACATTGAATAAACTCGAATATGGTTCCAATTATCGTTTTCTTGTCCATTTCTAGAGTATTAAACAATGAATCACAGCTATCTAAATATAAGTTCACCATGTTCTTGCAGTATTTATTTTCTCAAAGCAGTATTATAATTACCTCTGTGTCAGGATGTCAGCTATTTTATCGTGAAAGACCAAACACTTGTATCGCGGAACTTTTCTGGATGTTTTCATTTGAAGTAATTTGAAATAAAGTAGCTGTGTGCAAAATAAATCAATAAATAAAACAAAAGATAAAGAAGCCCGTGTGTCTCAATATTTTAAATCTTCTATTAAAGAATTAAAGCCACCTATGTGTATATAAGAACTTCTCGGCGGGATAAACTTGTCAGTTAAATGATTAAAATTTTTTTGTGTTTTAAACGTTTTATCGTTTAAACCGTGATAATTTTATATTGTTTTAAATATTACTTGCATTCGGTATCTATTCCCGAATAACATTTTGGATGAATACTTAACTTTTATACCAAAAAAGAAGAGTTAGGAATAAAGAATTAAAGTCGTCTTGCATGGGTTAATCTATGATCTGTCATACTCCGATGAAAATTGAATACATCTCGGTCATGTACTCGGATCTGACACGATCATCAATCAAGTTACAAAGAAAGATGAAATATTCAAATAAAATATGCAAAATTATTAAAGTTAAATAAGATTAAATAAAATTGTATAAAAAAGATTCAATAAAGGATATAAAATGATATATTTTGAAAATTGATTTTTTAAAACTTTGCTGTGGGACAGAGGATTAAAAAAGTAGCTTTATTTCAGTGACATTGCTGTGCAGTATTTTCAGCTGTGCTGAGAATCTTGGAATTTTGTACATTCTAATTTTTTTCTTTTCTCATATTAAAAAAAAATTATTTCAATATAAATCTTATAAGAAATTTAGCATTCGGAGTTAAATCATTTAATTCAATTTTCTTTTTTCACAAATTATTAAACTATACATAAATGGAGATATGAGAATTTTATTTCATTAACAGCTATTTTTTTTATTTCTGGTCTTTGAGACTAAATTGGAAAAATACATTTTGAAGTTTTTTTGAAGATGAAAACGTGTACGTGCTTTAAATAATCCTTCTTTATAATTGTTGCACAAAATAGCTAATGCTTAAATAATTAATTCTACAGAGTTTCACCAAAAAAAAAAACCCAACGAAAGAAATTATTTATCAGAAATCTTTTTTCTTGAAAAGAAAAAAGATTTAATAGACTCTACTTGACTTGCTGCTTGAAAAGAAAAAAACTATACTTTCAGAGTAAAGAACTAAAAATTTCATTAGCCTTATATCTTTATATTTCTTATAGCAATTATTTATTTATTTTTTTATTTTTGCATTTAAAACAATATGTAATATTTTCAAAAAATCTTCAAAATAATTTGAGACAAAGAAATATTATTAATTTATTGCAATCGATCATATATTTGTTCTATTTGATTAGGGAATTATTAGACAAAAATAAACTTGAGATAAATAACATCTAATTAAAATACAGAATTATAAAGGAAATATTTTAAACTTATGTTGTGAAGACATACCATAACTAGTCACATGTTTTCAACTTTCAACTTTTTTGCAGTGTTTATAAATGCTATAATTGCAGTTAGAAACATTTTGATACCGTAATCGTCTCAATGTTAGACAAGGTTTTCATTAATTATTGTCGTTGTTTCCGCACCTCATAACTTTCGTATAAAAAATATTACGCAGAAGCCGATTACGTATTCTTAAATTACAACTCTAAGAATTTTATTAAGGATATTAAAGTGTAAAGCTTGCGCAATTTGTACTTTGTAGGCATTCAGACGAAGGCGTTAATGGAGAACGTTCCATATCATCGTATGCGGCATATGTAACTGCACAGCTGATTGTCTCGTTGATTTTCGTGGACTGCGACTAAACGTTTCTTGGATGGAACAACATTTTCCTGCCAAGTGCTCGGTCTTTCCGCTCCCTTTCGGTGTAGAACGCTACCTGTTTCCTGAAATTGTGTTAGCCAGCGTCTGATAGAATTATCCGAATTATAATTCCTGAAGTACGTGGTCTTGAAGCGATGTTGAGTAGCTATGACTGATTTAGTTTCGAAAAATTCCAATACACACATTGCTTTTTCTTTGCACGAACGCCATTTTCATTTATGACGTCATAATTACCCAGACTGCAAATGTGCTAAAATCGCATTGTTGCCACGTAAAGTTCTTTGAGCTCTAATTTACGATTACGTAATCGGTTTTTGCTTAATATTTTTTATTCGAAATTTATGAGGTACAAAAACCCCGACAATAATTAATGAACACCCTGTATAATCAAGGCAATGTACTGGACCCGCGAGATCATTTCTTGGCCTTCATATTTGTAGGAATACAATTTTATGGGCGTCATCCTAAATGGGCGTTCATGCGATGCTTACGGACACGTCAGAAGATCTCAAAATATGGATTGACGTCACTGCGACAGTTGTTAAAAGCGTATCTAGTGTTTTCGAGTGAGTTCAGAAATCGTTTTTAGTGCTTTATGAACGTCAAGGTTCGCCCCTTCTAATAACTTTTGCAATAATTAACACGTTGATGGATAATACTTTGGTGGCAGCATTAACTACTAAAGAGACACTACTAAATTTCATACATTTCCCGTAGGCATTGCGTCAATACTCATAATTATTAAACTGTATGATATAACATAACGGTTTAAGTCATTTTGGGATTGTGTCGTATCATTTTTATGAGCTTGACGCCTAAGGGTTTGCTGTCCATCAACATGTTAAGAAAATAAATGCTTTTGTAATTATTATTGTTCACTGTTTGCACTGTATACACCAACATGATGTCGAAACCTGCCTGTCAGCAACACCATTTTCCTTTACAATTTTTTCTCCTGTTTATCCTTACTAACAATCCTCTGAGATTGCCGTTCAATTAATAAAACATTCAGTTTATAAATACCTAGCCACAAGGACTTTTAATCCTGTTCATATTAAAAATGAGAAGAATCAAAAGTTTTACCTCACTCCAGAATCCTCTTTTGTTTGACATTCTTGCGAGAGTGAAATTCTTCACATATTGTCTTTTCAGATTCTAATATGAATCTACAATTACAGTTTCTAGTGTTTTCTTCATTTTCTTTATATATTAATCATATTTCTAACTTTGTTACTTGATTGCAGTAATGGTTTTCAGGGGGAAAGTCTGAATGACTGTTCAAGTACATGCATATAAAAATCAACGTCACTGAAACTTCAAATCATGCTGTTAAGTAAATCAGCACAGTTTTCGACCTTGTAACTTACTAGAAAGCTCTTGGTAGCAAGGATAAATGAGATCATGTTTTTTATATCTCGTTCATGAACTCCATAAAAGAATTGCTTACGTAAAATCTGACTTGAAATCGCAAAATAGACCAACTAAAAATTGTTTTTTCTCCACTTTTTCCAGAAAATTTTTACCATGAGGATATGAAACAAGAGCTTTGGTGAATCTGTTTTATTATCTCTAGTTCTGTTCATTCTGACATTTCTTTCTCCAACAATTTCTTGTTTCTTTTCTTATTTATGGCACTGTTTCTCTCTGTTATTCCAAAGGAAGAAAAAGGGCCAAGAAACAACAGCATATTTCGTGTCGTTGTCTTGTTAACTTGGAAGTTAGTCCACATAAAATTCCTCTTTGATATTCGTGACCCTAATCTTCTCAATAACCGCAGTTATGGTTTCATATTCTATTTTTATTTACTACGTGACCTCTTTGTAAAACATAGAATGCCAAAAAAAATTTTTTTCTTCGGTTTATCTTTGTAAGAAAAATTTCTCTTAAAAGTTTTAAATATTTCATAATTTCTCTGCATTGAATCTCAAAGCATACAAAGAAAAATTTTCATATTTGAAATCAGGATACCAAATATACCTAAAATCAATTAAGAAATTCTAATCACCAAGTAAAAAGAAGTATTGAAACATATTATTAGCCTAAAGAGAAACACTCCATTATCATTTAAGGCGTCCAGGGACATTTAAAATGACTTTTTGCAATTTTCACCTCAGCAATTTGAAATTTCACAGGCATTATGAGTAACACTCTAGGAGATGACACACAAAATTTTAAAGCATTGTATTAATTTATTTATGAGTTAATGGGATTAATATAATATTAGCAATAAATAACGTTAATGAAAAATGTTCCAGGCGCTCGAAATTTGTTCCAATTTCTTATTACTTATTCTAACCTTTTTGAAACAAAATTTAGGAATAATCTTGCAGTTTGAGTACCAAATTTTATAATTAATCAATGTAATACCTCAAAACTACTTAAAACTTTTAAATAAATCAGTAATTTTAAGTTATTATGTTGGTTAATTTTGATATTTCAAATTCAAACTGCAAGATTATCCCTAAATTTTGTTTCAAAAAGGTTAGAATAAGTAATAATAAAAATTGAAACAAATTTCGGACAAATTTGGAGCGTCTGGAAATTCTTTCATTAACGTTATTTATCACTAATATTATATTAACCCATGGACTCATAAATAAATTAATATAATGCGTTAAAAATTTGTGTGTCATCTCCTATAGTGTTACTCTCAATGCCTATGAAATTTCAAATTGCTAAGATGAGCATTGCAAAAAGTCATCTTAAAGGTCCCTGGTCGCCTTAAACTTTCATTTCGGAATATTGTATTACTAGTACACATATAAAATATTTATTTTTTAAAAAATAGTAAACTTATGTATTAAATTCATCAGACTATGGAGCGATCTTTCCAAAAAATTTAACAGCAAGAAAATGAGTAGTCATAGATTCAAAAATATATGCTTCGTGACTTTTCTTTCGTCGATTTTAATTAGCATAGAATTCTTGAATATCTGAAAATAAGCATAATAAGATTTTAATTTCAAAAATGATATATATGTGGCATTCCTTTTTTAAAAAACACAGGGTCCGATTCCATAAATATGTGGTGGAAATGAAATAAAATGTTTGTGAATGGTTGCAGATTTTGTTACTAGCTTTCACTGAATTCTTATTCATTCAAGTATCTTCTTAAAACTTTGACAGGGAAGCATCAAACTTAGAGCCATGATCAAGGCAATGCTTATATAGTTTTCTCATAGAGATCCTATAAGGAAATTGGCATTGAAATATTGGTATTCGAATTATTATCATTTTTCGCCTAAATTTGAGAATTAAGAATTAAAATAGACATAAGAATTTTTTTCAGGACTTAAAATGTCTCTTATTGGATGTTATTTAGTTAATTAATTTATCACGTATTCATCTTCATTGCTGCATCAGTGGGTTTTCTTTGATTTTTCATGAACAATGGAATATTTGTAAATGTAATATATGATATATATTTAACTGGATAAGTACTAACGTAATAATTATTAAACTTTCTGATAATAATACTTATCCTTGTAAGTCGCAATGTTACCAAAATACTTTCACAAACAAAACTGAAAAATGCTTTGTAATCATATTTATGTGCGACAAAAGAAGAGCTCTTATAAATATTAATGGAAGTGATCATCTAAATGTACATTTTTGTACATTCAGCATTTAAGATGCTTATCTAAATGAAATTAAGATGTTAAATCTATTATAAAGGAAAGAAGAGTCCATTTTTTCTTCAATTAATTTTCTTTGCGAAGTTAAATTGAATTATATTTAAAGCCATTCAGCTCTTCATTGGCAGCTGTGTGCAAAATTTATCGTTTTAGGAATTTTTAAAATCGTCTACGTTACGCTTTATTTTTAAAAAATCATTAATATTGAATTTCTAATTTAAGCTTTTAATTTTAGGCATTTTTATTTTATTTTATTTTTCAATATTTGGAAAAGTAATATTTTGTATTTAATTTTTTATTCATTTCCTGATGTGTTAGATATTTTAAATTTCACTCACTTGTATATTCTCGATGATAATACATTAATTTATATTAATTCAATTGATCGATTTATAATTTTCAGAACTTATTCACATTTTAAACGTCATTCAAATTAAATTTTAATTCTGCACAATAAAAATATCTCAAGATTAAAAACCGAGCATAATTGTAACCTAAAGCTAGGTATCTTAGCTAAAAATTAATAAAAATTTGTTTTAAAAGGTTTTTTTTCTTGTGTTTTATAAATTAAACTTGTTGCTTTAAAGTTGATAACATATATGACAAGCTTTATTAACGGCTATGATCTTATTAATAACTGTTATAGCACGAAGGACACACCACAATTGGAATTTTGAATAACAATTACACCACAGTAAAGTTATCAACGCTGTACTTTATATATAATATCATTTTATAGCTTAATTTACACTTTATAGCCTTTTAACACAAGATGAGTCTCAAAATTTTACTACCCTAATTAATCCATGATTCTCTGGTAGAATATTTTTGCATTCGTGGTAGATTGAAATATTTTCCACTTTTCACATTAAGCTTATAAATTTTTAATTATATTTGCGTTAGATTGCAGAGATACAAAATCGATTAATTAGAATTTACCCCGTCATATAAATCACTTCTTTTATGCGAGTTATTGGCATTTTTTGGCAAATTTTGAGATTACACCGACAAAATATTTTATATTAATGAAGGTAGGGAAAGATTGCTACATTAAAGATTCCTGAGGAAAATAGTCCCCTTCTCGTATCCTCTCCCGTTTATCGTTATTCTCGGGAGCAATTTGCGAAATGGTTAATTTTTCAAAAACAGGGAACTTCCTCAGTAGCTTCATCCATCTTAATTTTAAATCTCCGCTACGTTCGAGCCGCTGCGTCTAATTAATGAGAGAGCAGTTCCGAGGATATCGAGGTGCATTATTCGGCAATGATTCTCTCATTATAAAATCATGAAGTTGAAGAAAAAAATTAGAAATCCTATTAGTTTTAAGTATGTTTTACAGTTTCAGCAACAATTAAAAGTCTGCATGAAAGAGAAACGATTCTTTTATCTCTTAAGTTATAACATTCTTTAAAAATGTCCTACATTAACTTTTCAGTCAGTTACTTCTTTCTGAAATCCATCGTGCACAAAGACATGTTTAATTGGTAACAAATTTTTGATATTTGTGTTGTGGTGGTTTTTTATGGCACTTTTCATAGACAAGCTCGTTGTGTTAGTCAGCTATTTAAGCCTAATCAGCGTCTCTGGTTTTGTAGTAACACCAACTAGAGTCTAGAGTTCGACTTTTGCTCAATCTCTCATCACAGTTCCTTGCACAGCCCCCTTGTACAGAGTGGGGGCACATTCACACACCTTTACAGATAGAACACAGAATTATCATACCCGAGTCGGGGCTCGAACCTGGGATGCCTAGACCACAAGGTAGACGCTCTACTCCTATGCCAGGACGCCGGTTTTGATATTTATGCAATGGGTGTTCAAATAAAAAGGTACTAAAAGTCGTAACAACGTAGCCGTTAACATACTTACCTTTGTCGTTATGGGAGAACGTAACAAGACATCTAGTGATACGATTTCAGTCTCCGGTGTAGATCGGAGCATGCGCAGGAGATAGCAGTGTCTCTTATAAAGAATGCTGTTTAAGGTTCTTATAGATGTGCACTTCTTTTTATATGATGAAAAAAGTGATAGGGATTACGATAATCAGGGTTTGCTGACATATGAAAACATATTTCCCATTTCCTCTCAGCGTTCTAGGAAATGGTTTTTTTTTAAACATTTGTTTAAATTTTACAGAAAATATATTTAAAAAAAACGTTTATTCAGGCTTTCTTCTAAAGAAGTTCTTTGTATGTTTTAGGAATAAAGTTTTTTCAAAGTATAATCTAAATGAAGTATAATATAAGCATTTGCAAGTTGAAGTATAGTATAGCTAATTAATAGCTAATTATTGCATTATGTTTTTAAAAATTAATTATATTTTCTTTGGTGAGGGTGCAAATAATTCAATTGAACTCATTTTGCAGGCCTTATCTTTTAAAAACCATAAAAATTTGCATTTTTAACTCATTTATTTTTACGACAATAGGCTGAAAACAATTTTGTTGTTGCTGTTGTTGTTGTGACTAATGGCACTTGTCGTGGACAAGCTCCGCTGATACGATCAGCAAATTTTAAGCCTAAGAAATGCGTCTCTTTGTTTTACAAGTATAGCTATCTAGAGCCAAGAGTACGACTTAGCTATTCACACGTCACAACCCTTTTTAGGGAGCGGACATCATTCATGTAAATTCATTCATTCATCTCAGATTGTAATTTAGACCTGGAACTGAGAACGATCACCTCTGATCCAGTATTATTCTCGACATGGAGGACTTTGCGACCACGAACAGAATTAACGAGCGCCAATCGCAAAACACTCGGGGAATCTTTTGGCCTGTGAGCTTAGAACTCGTAACGTAAGTAGTACGAGTCCAACGCTCTACCAACCAGCCCATTCCGGCCTAAACATTTTTTTGGCCTAATCTACGCCTATCTTTTCATTCCCAGGCCTAGGTAACTGCCTATTAGGAAATCTCCAATGGAAAAAGGAAGTAATCATTTGGAACTAAATTAGACCCAACGAGGAATACTCATATGAGGCTCCCAATCAAATCACTGCTAGCGCGAAAAGAATGTAGAACTATGCTCAGCACTATCGGAGAAAGAAACAATACTTAAAATATTTCTTCATTTTGATTGGCTAGTTTCATACTACCTTGTTAGACATATAAAATAAAGTTCCGAAAGAAAAGTTCTCCGATGTTATTGGAATTCTTAAGTAGAAACATTTATAGTCACCAAGAGAAGTGTTACATTCCGAACTTGAATGAAAAGACAATTTTGAATGAATCTCATTACTTCAACTCATATAACTCATTAGAAAGTTAAATTAACTTTGATTGCAACAATATTGGCCGAGATAATGCCATCCATTATTCCTGCAATTATCCCTGTAATTCCTGTATCGAAATTCATAAATATTAAGTTCACGATATCAAATCAAAAAACTTTTCCAATTCATTCATTTCTTGGTATCGGCCAATGAATTTATAGCTAATCTAAGATTCTTAAGATTTCATTAATTTTCAAATTTTACCTTACAGAATATTTTTTCAAGAAGTTAGACCAAATATTTATCATTATTAGACTTTGAACAAATTTTAAATACGTTATAATATTTGGATATTAACGAGCATAATGCTATGTGGCAATTTTCTGTTCACTTTGAACAGATTATTGTATTTACATCCCCCCCTCGCATTTTTCCTCTGTGTTCGAAATGATTGACTATGCAATGCATCTGACCGCGATAGTGTATCTGTGGGTAAGGATAGAATATTCAAGATCCGATTTCATTAAAAATACAAAATCTATTTGAATCTTTCCAGCTATGTTAAACATTAGAAAATATATTCGATACATTTCTGCCGTGCTCATTCTCTGGGCATAGCTTAAAATTATAAATTTCTTCCCAAAACATCCTTTGTTCATCTCTTTTAAACATGAATTCCTTCTTTTTTGGGATGCGACAGGAGAGAGCAACACCCCCTTTTTGCCAAGGATATTTAGCGCCAAATATGGCAACCCGATGTTGTCGTTGGAGGATATCTTCCTGCGGGAGATAAGATGCAAGAGCTTGGGGAGTTGGCAATTTTGAAAAGTGCGCCAAGGGGGTGATGTTCTCTACGGATCAATCCTTTTGGGCTCTCTTTTCTGTCTTACCAATCCAACAATTCATCAATGCATTGTTTAGACGACACCAGTGATACAATGTGGAAATGATTGTGAGTTCCATTGTTGTTTATTCGTCTTTAAAAAGAAAAAAAAACAGTCGTACATCGAATATTGATGTTGCATGCTTAGATACATTGAATATGTTTATATGTTTTCTCACCAAATAAAATTAGAAAGGATGAAAACATTTAACAGTTTCTAAAACTACTAATCATTTGATATGCTATCTTCCGATTTTTAAATTTCTATTTAATTAACTTATAGCATTAAAGTTTATATATTTATTCTACTTCTTATCACCAGTATAGTGAAGAATTTTCTTCCCCTCTTCATGGTTAGGAAGGTGCAAATATCGTGATGTGAAGTGCTCATAAGCGATCTCATTACGGAAGCAATTCTCAAAAGGAAGTATGTACCAATACCGGAGATATGATTCCAACAATTCAAAATACACATTATTTTATCCCTTCGGAGCATACAGCTTGAAAAGTACTTTCGGAATACTATATATTCATCTAAAAACTGAGAATTTGAAATTCACATAGAACATCTTTTGTACTTTAAAATTGCATCTTGTAAAGCAGAAAATGGCTCTGCCAATTTTTTGTCTTGAGAACTTTTATGTGACATAGTGGTAAGATGGTGATAAGATGGTAAGTGTCGAAATTAGAGAGTTTGAGGTTCAGGACTGGATACCGCCGAAGAACATCAAGTTAGCAGCTCTAGTGCAGTGAATCAGTCGGTACAGAACGTCCTCCCGTTGGTTTAGTGTGGTGTGAAGAGGAAGGTGAAAGCTGAGGCGTCGTCCTCGTCATTTGATTGGGCTTCAAAATTACGAGATCCATTCTAAAATAGCCATTGTGTTGTTTTAAAACTAGAAGGTAATATATCAGAACTGAATTTTAGAAAATTATTTGGGCAATATATTCAAAATAAAATAATTTTCATACTTTGAGTCGTATCATAATAACTAACAGCATGCAAAGTGAAATAAGATTATTTTATGCTTAAATATGTCAATTAAGAAATTACATATTCAAATAACTTTTCATTCCTAGGTCAGGAATCTTTCCTATAAATGGAAAACGTGTTTTCTAGTATTTCATTTCTCAAAATCCTTCACAGTTTGATTTTAATTTGGGATTCATTCTTAATTTATACTTATTTCCAATTATCAGAATGCAGTATTTATTTTTTTAAAAAAATAAATAAATATTAGTCTTGGTATGTTAACGAAATATATATACTTTGAAATTTTGTCCAATATATTTTTATTAAACAATTTCTAAAATAATTACAGAGCATGACTTAATGTATTTAAAGAAATCATCTATGAAGATACATTAATAACTATTAAAAAAATAATGCGCGATAAATTTTTGTTATTATCAGTCATTTTTTCTGCGTCGTACAATTCACAGCTTCCGAAAAACAGAACAACATTGATTGCGTAATTGGAGAAAAGTAGTATGCATTTAAAAATAGAGCTTCATTAGCAGCGTACATTGTTTTCATTGCAAAATTTTGCAATATCTGGTTACTGTAAAACTCAAAAGCAAGGAACGATTTTTTTTTATTATCATTATTACTGAATCTCGAGTATATATCTCTATTAAATGTGTTCTAAGCATATTCTAACATGGGCAACAAACCGGAATTAAAAGACAGAATGGGAAAGGTCATGTAATTTTTCTTTCTCTGTAGAGTGTTTTTTTTTTTTATTTCTTTTTCTTTCAGTGAAAAAAGTTGTCCAATAATCTGTTTTAAAAATTTCGATTCAAGGGCAAACAGAAAACGTCCATCAAACATCAAAAACAAAAATTTATAATCCCGCTTGTTAAGGGAAATTTCCTCATTTTTTTAAGGATTATGTATCGTAATACGGTTTGTAAAAGTTTAGTCTTAAAAGTAATTAAATCGAAATAACTGTACTAAATATTACAAAATATTTTTTGTTAGTTTCAAAGCAATAGTTAAAGCTGTTTTTGTTTTAAACAGTCGCAAAATAACAAGCGGATTATGTGGTCTTAATTAAGGTGGATTACCGTGGAATCTTGTTCATTAAAGCGGATGTTGTCAGTGGGTAGTCAATAACTTTAATGACCTTATTAAATATCACCATGGCAACTACTTTTATTCTTTGCACAGATTTGTAGGAAATAAAAACAAATTTATTTTATACTTTAAAAGTTTTAATACAGTCTAATTAATATTGAATCGAATATTTTTATTGTAATTATTGAATATTTTTGTATAATATGCATATTTCATTTCAAAAGATTATTTGGTTTTAATTTAAACATTTATTAAGATACACTCTATCTTATATACAGTTCCGAGTTTAATAACTTATATATTTAAATCATTGGCGGTCAGCCATAATTCTAATTTCTAACTTTCATAAGTTGAAATGTTTATGGCTTTAAAATTTTTTAAGCATTCAAGGTGACAGGTCTGAAATTTATTAAGAGATTTAAAAAAACTACAATTTTTCGAGCTCATACAGAAGGTTTCATCACTCTATATTATCTCTATTTTCTCGTGATACATGGAAATCATACATTCCATGATACTCTATATTTCATAATTTTTAATGATACTCAAATTTTTCAAAAATTTTCTTTTCTGCTTGAATCTAAGTTTTTTCCTTGCCAATTTTTTAATATGAATTATTTTCAAAGGAGTTAAAAAAACGTTACATTCGAATTCTGGCTTAAAGACAAAATGGGAGCCTACCCCATTAAATCTAAATGAACCATCGCTTTCATTTTACATTTTAGAAAGCAGATAGACTGTAATAGGTGGAGATAGCCTGGTTAGTAGAGCATTGAACTCGTTTTCCTTAGGTTGCGAGTTCGAACCTCGCCGGCCGAAGACTTTCATAGTGTGTGTGGCTGACGCTCGTTAAATCTGTCTTGGTCGCAAAGTCCTCCATGCTGAGAGTAATACCACTGGGGGTACTGGTTCAGAGGCGATCGTTCTCTGTGCCATATCTAAATTTCGATCTGTGGATGAATGAATGAGATGCATGAACGAAGTCAGCACTGTAAAAAGGGTTTGTGACGTGTGTGAACTAGATGTCAGGTTTCTGCTTTCAGGTGCTCAGGGATCTATACCCTCAGAAGCTGTTATCTTACGTCTATATTATATATGGCTACTATATTTTGTATATATATTGTTTGCTTTTGGGTTACCAAGGGCTTACTTTGTATATAGTTGTTTTAAACCTTTTTCTTTTTAACAGCATTTTCTTAGTAAACGTTGTTTACAATTTTATGTTCCTCTAATAACTGTTGAAATGCTTGCTAAGTACTATACTTGGAGACACGGTGACAATTTTTGGGATTGTCAACTTAAATTCATTTTATTTTCCGATCTGGTCTTTTGAATTGAGTTTTACAAGAATTAAGTTGATTAACCTGCGCTTCCGTGCTAGGGGGGGGGTGCTTCGCGGCGGCCCATCGTTATATAGGGACGGATCAGCCGGGACGGAGAATACCTATTCCATACCCTCAGAAGCTACTGCACCTTTTCTTTCAATCTAAAGCGGAACAAAACAACAACAACAGATTGAGTGCATTTATAGGGTCACAGACAATTTATGAGTTTCAATAAAAAAATTTGCATATAAATAGATCAATGCTTTTCCCAAGTCCACCCGACACTCTTGTTATTTTTTCAAATGATTTTTATTATTTCAACAATTAGTATAGAATATTTGATTTGTTTTCAACACAAAAATTTATGTGTGTTACATTCACTGCTTTCTCTTCCAGTATCTGTCTGCATTTGCCGTTTCCGCTTTGGCCTCCAACTGGGAACGACTTTGCAAACCTTTTAACCCTTTGCTGGGTGAAACATTCGAGCTCTGCAGGTAAGATTCGTTCGTTATTTCTCTCTGATGTTTGGTAACGTTGAACCCGAGATGTTCTCGGTTCAACGTTAACCCGCATTAAATTATAATTAAAGGATTTTTCATATATATATATATATATATATATATATATATATATATATATATATAATTAAATTAATAAATATATTAATTTAATTTTATGAATATTTATAATAAATCCAAAGAAAGAAACACGAAATGAGAAAAAGCTGATGAAACTTTTATTTCTGTGGATATATACTCTGAGATTTCAATTGGGATGTCTATCTTATGTTAATCCTATGTAAGGGAATCGTAGAGATCCTTTGAAGGAATGTGCTTCGATGGACAAAATTTTATCCCTTCATTCGGAGTGTGGGAACCTGTTGATTCAATTTTACCAATTTTTTTGTTGTATTCATTAACTAGAACAAGTAAAATGGGATCAGGAAATAAGAGAATATCTTTAGAACAAAGTTACTATTTACTAAATTAAGACAAAACTTTGGAAATTGA